>JAGFNQ010003099.1:191778-225943 GCA_024364735.1 Boesenbergia rotunda
AAAAATAATTATTATTGTCAAACCTGCAACAATGAACGACTATAAATTAATAAATTAAAATTATGACAGTACCTGATACTGATGTCAAATTTGGTTCACATGTGTCAACACTGTTATGATTACCATCTTCAATCGATCTGATAATTAACACATTCACATATTTACAAAATGTAATTAGAAGATGTTTATATTTACAAGTAAAAATATAATGGATATGAATTCGTATTGCACACATACCGTTGTTGTAAAAATGGACAGTTACGTTTGTCATGTGACACTCCTCGATGTCCACATCCACGACACAGCCTAGAATTTGATCCTGATTTCTCCTTTGATGATTTCAATCTCTTGCCACATCCTTTTGTCCTTACCGAAGAAGGATCAATAATACCAAGTCCCTCATCCATAGATTTATGGATTTCCTCCTTTCACTTTTATCAAGGCATGATCTATTAATGTTCATCTCCTGAATTTTCTTATGGATACAATCAAATTGTTCTTCCACGAAGCTTGTCCCCTCATTAGTTAAAAAGGCATCATCAATTAATACTGAAGCTTTATAGGATAACTTTGAGTGTCTCGACATCAACAACCTTTCTGGATCTGAATCCTCTCTCAAATTTGGCTCTCCCAAATCATATATTGCTCCAACTTTTGCATCTCGTGTCCATCGTTTCAATATATATGTATCAGGCAAATGAAAAATCTGGTTTATGCGAAAAAAAGTTAACATATGCCTACATGGAATGCCCTCGAACTCAAATTTTGTGCAGCTACATGAAATATAATCCCTTTGTTTGTCATGTGTGAGTACCCTTGGTTTGGAGGAAGAAGAATTTTGAAATTTCATCACATTATAAACCACTGAGTCAACTCCTGTAAATGCCTGTAGCATATAATAACTATGACTCTCGGTCATTTCACTTTGAAACTCCATCCATTTCTTTTTAGTGTACAACTGAACCATTTGGGTTTCCATTGGCCATGTAGTCATAGTCTTGGGTTGCTCATTCATATCAATATGATCTGCAACTAATTCATTATGTCTTTGATGTCTTAGTGCTCTATTAAAACGGGTGATAAAATCCATCAAGGAATTCTTATTTGAGACATATCTCTTGAAAAAAGCATGTGAACCTTCAGATCTTTGACTACTTGACATTCCAGCACAAAATATAGAACTAAAATAGACTGGCGCCCATCTGTGTCGCAATTCATACATCAAGGACAACCAATCATTATTCTCCAAATTAGCACATTTGATAGTCTCTTCCCATGACTTCTCAAAATCATTAGGTGTGGTAGAATTTACAATGACATTCTTTATGCTTTGATAGTGATTTCGAAAAGTCAAAGGGGGTAATTTTTCTGGAAATTTATTCAGTATGTGCCACAAACAATATCTATGCACTGTATGAGGAAAAACTTGTGCAATGACTTTTGTCATAGTAGGATCCTGATCAGTGATGATAACGTTTGGTGGACCTGTAGGCATGACTTCTATAAACTTGTTAAGTAACCAAACAAAAGAATCAGTTTTCTCGTCACTTAGAAACCCACAACCAAAAAGAATTGTCTGATGATGATGATTAACTCCTACAAATGGTGCGAAGATCAAACCATATTTGTTAGTGTTATATGTTGTATCAAATACAACTATATCATCAAATACACTGTATGCTCTCCTTGATATATGATCAGCCCCAAAACACCTAGTAAATCTGTTATCTGAATCAGTCTCATAATCAAAGAAAAAAGATGAATTCTTCTCTTGCTCAGATATAAAAAACTCAATCAATGTTTCAGCATCAATACCTTTTTGTTCTTCTCTTAGATTTCTTTCTAAATTTCTAGTATCTTTTTCTGTGCAACCAACCCCCTCAGGCCCCCCATGCTCTATCTCCAATTAGCGTATTTGTTGACAAGTAGGCACATTTGCCTCTGAAAATTGTTTTGTCAATGTTTTCTTTGCTGTTGAAATATTACGATGCGAGCGTAGCAAATGCACCTTTGATGGAGTCGAAAGAGGATGATTATGAGTTTCTATGAAATTACTGACAACCCAATTAGGTCCAGTCTGTTTCTTGACAAATGCAATATTGGACTTACAACCCGTTCTAACTGCACCACGTGCTCTTTCCCTTATCACTTGATCAGTTTTTCCATGCCCTTCTTTAAAGCATACAAATTGTTTCCAAGTCACTTCATTTGTTATCTTATTTTTCTTGCTCGTATGGATCCTTGAACTAAATCCAGCTTCTCGTGCATATTGATTATAGAATGAATATGCCTCATCTAGTGATGTAAATTCCATTCCAATTTTTGGTTTTCGATGATCTGCAACTTGAGGAATATAGTCCTGATCATCAACTCTTTGCCCTTCCATTTCTAGACGCCCTAAATAGAAATTGCAGGTATAATATAGTTCCAACAAAGTAGAAAATCAAGAATGAAGACTAAAAGGAAAGAATAACAAAATATCAAGAAATCAAGAATTCTTAATAAATAATTTATTAACAAAAAAACAGGATTACCTAAAATGAAGCATAAAACGAAACATCGCTCATATAACAAAAAACAAGCTATCAGGATTTTACATAAAACAAATACAGATTATTAATAACACAAGAAGTTGTATCAGGATTGCTTAAATACAAATTTTACATAAAGCATGCTAACAAGTATATCAGGATTGCTAAAACAAATACAGAGTCTCAAGCATTTAGGATAAACTACATGGATGTTATTCCTCAATTGAACTCGATGAAAGTCTCCAACACTTAATAAGAATTTTAACTTCAGCAACTCAACTCCTAGCAGTCAGGGATTACACAAATACACCCTAGTTTCTGTCCTAACACAGAAACTTACGAAGCCCTAGCAATCAAAAAGACAGAAACTTACGGTTTTTGCAGCTTTGTTGCGGCAAGGGAGTGAGGGCGCCACGGGGAAGCCGAAGCAGCGTCTTTTGCACTGAAAACCCTAGCTTCGGCTGAGAGTTAGGGCTTCGCGACACGGGGAGGAGGCAGCGAGGGCGCCATGGGGAAGCCGAAGCAGCATCTTTTGCACTGAAAACCCTAGCTTCGACTGAGAGTTAGGGCTTCGCGACATGGGGAGGAGGCAGCGAGGGCGCCACGGGGAAGCCGAAGCAGCATCTTTTGCACTGAAAACCCTAGCTTCGGCTGAGAGTTAGGGCTTCACGGCACGAGGAGGAGGCAGCGAGGGCGGCACGGGGAGGAGGCAGGGAGGGAGGGAGTTAGGGCTTCGCGGCACGGGGAGGAGGCAGCGAGGGCGGCACGAGCAGGAGGAGGCAGGGAGGGAGGGAGTTATGGCTTCGCGGCACGGGGAGGAGGCAGCGAGGGCGGCACTGGCAGGAGGTGTAACGCCCGCCCTTCTCACACTAGGGCGGGGTTACACGAACATAGTTTTCGTTTTAGCGGAAGCGTTTGAAACTTGAAACTTGAACATGAAACATGTATAATCTTGTATTTGAACATGTAAGCATGAAACCTTTTAAACATCTTAGACATTGAGGAGAGCATGCTAGGTACCTTTACATTCTTACTTGCATAATAGAAGCATGCCACATAGCCATTTCTTAAGACAGAGTAGTAAGTATGAGGAAGGATAACATAATACTAAAGTTCTTTAGCAAGTTTAAACTAAGTACTTAGCATATGAGCGAGAGTGAGCATGAAATATCCATATGAGTCTAAATATCAGCAAGTAGCAACTTAGTAAGTATGATTCAACATTTAACATGCAATACTCAGCATATGCATAACTAAACAAAACATGAGTAGATCTTCTTCCACCATGCCACCACCACACACATCTTTGCCCCTCCTGCTGCTCCCTTTAGTTTATCCATTCCTTACCCTTTTCTGCAGTACAAGGGAAACATGGAAACTATAAGTATATAGCTTAGTAAGATCCCTTCCTACTCACAAAATCATACGTTCCATCAAGTAGAGAAAGCATCACGTCATAATAGTGCATAGCATTAAAAACACTTAACTTAACATAGCATAAGGGAGCATATGTACTTATCATAAGAAGCATACTTGAACTTAACATAATTCACCTTTATAGCATAATAGTCATATAGTCATGACAAAAATGCGAATGCAAGATGCTCTTTTGAAAACATGCATATGCTTTTCTTAAAATCATACATATAGGTACTTAAACATACATCCATCATCATTTGGGGGATCCCGGCTTGTACCACATACATACATACATAATGCGCGCATCCCTAATAGGCCGAGGTAGCTAGTCTCTAACCTACTAGGGAAACTAGGTCCGTTCATAGTCTGTCGACCTAGGGGCGTCTCGGGAGCCCATCCCCTTACTAGGTCCGTTCATAGTCCGTCGACCTAGGGGCGTCTCGGGAGCCCATCCCCTTACTAGGTCCGTTCATAGTCCGTCAACCTAGGGGCTGCATCTGGAGCCCACCCGTGGACCTTGCTAGGGTCCGGTACAAGCCATACAAAGTAAAATAGCATACATGGATTTTTATCATATCATAAGTATAGCACATTCTTGTTTCTTACTAGGTCCGTTCATAGTCCGTCGACCTAGGGGTTGCATAGCACATTCTTATTATATCATAAGCATATCATCATAACCTATCACATCATTGTCATATCATGAGCATGACATGCCTCTTATCTTATCATGAAGAGTGTTCTTAGTCCCGACTTACAGGGAAGCATCTCTTAGGCATTTCATCATACATAAGTCATGCATAACATAAGGGTGCTTAAAGAGCTTAAACATAGACATGTACATCACGATTCTTAGAGCATGAAAAAGCATGGGAGAAGACATGTTATCACCTATACTACTCATAGCATATCATAGGCATCCTTAGCGTGCCTAATTGGGGTTGTAGCTTCCCCCTTAGCCCAAATTCTTATTTAATCAGAAAAATCCAGCATATAAACTCTAAGTTTAGAGCATGATAAACCATGAAAAATATTACACTAACATCATACATTAAGGTAGGCATCATAGAGGAGACATTAGAAGGCATGTTGGGGTTGTTACCCCTTCTTAAGTCCTATTTATCATTCTTTACAGAAAATTCCAGCATACATACCTTAGTTTCCAAGCATGTTAAACAACAACAACAACAACAACAAAGCCTTATCCCACTAGGTGGGGTCGGCTATATGGATCCTTTTACGCCATTGAGTTCTATCCCCTACTATATCATCATCTAGATTTAAATAAAATTTATCTTGTTTTATTGTTGCCAACCAAGTCTTTTTTGGTCTTCCTCTCCCTCTTTTAATGTGCGTATTTATCATAGTTTCACATCGTCTAACAGGGGCATTTATTGGTCTTCTAAGTACATGTCCGTACCATCTCAAACGTGTCTCCCGAAGTTTTTCTTCAATAGATGCAACTCCGACTTTCTCTCTAATACTCTCATTCCTTATTCTATCCATCCTCGTATGTCCACACATCCACCTTAACATCCTCATCTCTGCAACTTTCATCTTTTGCTCATGTGCCCGAGT
Organism: Boesenbergia rotunda; assembly: GCA_024364735.1. Taxonomy (NCBI): domain Eukaryota; kingdom Viridiplantae; phylum Streptophyta; class Magnoliopsida; order Zingiberales; family Zingiberaceae; genus Boesenbergia; species Boesenbergia rotunda. The sequence continues at coordinate 197,307 of JAGFNQ010003099.1, forward strand.
CATAGCCCAACATTCAGCACCATATAACATAGCAGGTCTAACTGCCGTTTTGTAGAACTTCCCTTTAAGTTTTAGAGGTACTTTACGATCACATAAGACACCCGATGCTAATCTCCATTTCAACCATCCTGCTTGTATTCTATGTAAGACATCTCTCTCAATTCCTCCATCACTTTGCAAGAACGATCCTAAATACTTAAAGTTCTCGATTTTAGACAACTCATCATCTCCTATCTTAACAATTGTTTCACTACGTCTAGCATTGCTAAACTTAAATTCCATATATTCAGTCTTTACTCTACTAAGCCTAAAACCTTTCATTTCTAGAGTTTCCCGCCAAGATTCTAGTTTAGCATTTACTCCTTCACGTGTCTCATCTATCAAAACAATATCATCTGCAAACAACATGCACCATGGCACTGTATCTTGAATGTGCCTAGTGAGTTCATCCATGATTAGTGTAAAAAGATAGGGACTTAAAGCTGATCCTTGATGTAACCCTATCCTTATTGGAAATGCTTCAGTCAATCCACCTGAAGTCTTCACTCTAGTCGTTACATTTTCATACATATCTTTAATTAGGTCAATATATGTTACGCTAACGCCTCTCTTTTCTAGAATTCTCCATATAATTTCTCTTGGTACCCTATCATAAGCTTTTTCTAAATCAATAAATACCATGTGTAGATCTTTCTTTTGCTCCCGATATTTTTCAATTAATTGCCTAAGAAGATGTATAGCTTCTATTGTCGACCTTCCAGGCATGAACCCAAATTGATTTTCGGTTACCGTGGTCTCCTTCCTCAATCTTTTTTCTATTACTCTTTCCCAAAGTTTCATGGTATGACTCATTAATTTAATACCCCTATAGTTTGCACAATTTTGTATGTCTCCTTTGTTCTTATATAAGGGAACCAGACTACTTACCCTCCATTGATTAGGCATTTTTTTTGTTTTCAATATTAAATTAAATAATTTTGTAAGCCATTCAATACCTTTTTTCCCTAAACATTTCCATACCTCGATTGGGATATCATCCGGTCCCACGGCCTTTCCATTTTGCATCCCTTTCAAAGCTTGTTCTACTTCTGAAGTTTGAATTCTCCGATGAAAATTAAAATTTCTATACTCATTTGAAATACTTAAATTGCCTAAGTCAAGTTGGTCCCCTAAACTTTCATTAAAAAGTTGATGAAAGTAAATCTTCCACCGCTCTTTTATTTCGCTATCATTTACTAGTACTCTATCGCATTCATCTTTAATACATCTTATTTGACTAAGGTCTCTTGTTTTCCTTTCTCTTGCTTTAGCTATTTTATAAATGTCTCTTTCCCCTTCTTTTGTATCTAAATTTTGATATAATCGTTCAAAAGTTTTATTTTTTACTTCATTCACTGCTTTCTTAGCCTCTTTCTTGGCTATTGTATATTTTTTTAAGTTTTCCTCGTTCTTACAAATATATAATTCCTTATAAGCTATTCGTTTTTCTTTCACTTTCTCTTGTACTTTCTCATTCCACCACCAAGATTCCTTCCTTGGTGGTGCATGCCCCTTTGACTCACCGAGTACATCCTTAGCTACTATTTTCAACTTTGATACCATCTTATCCCATGTCGTATTAGAGTCGCTATATATTTCATCTAATGCTTGTATTCCTACCTTCTCCTTCAATATGTTTTGCTTCCCATCCTTTAACTTCCACCACTTAATTCTAGGAGTCGTGTATATTTTTCCTCTATTGATATTATAACTAAGGCGTATATCTAACACTACTAATCTATGTTGGGTAGTTAAGCTTTCTCCAGGGATAACCTTACAATCTTTACAAATCTTCCTATCTCTCTTCCTAACCATAAAATAATCAATTTGTGATTTATTATTCCCACTTTTGAATGTGATCAAGTGTTCTTCTTTTTTCTTAAAAAATGTATTAGCTAGTATAAGGTCATATGCTATCGCAAAATCCAATATAGTTTTTCCTTCTTCATTTCTTGTTCCAAACCCATAACCCCCATGTACTCTCTCATATTCTTCATTTTTCGCTCCGACATGTCCATTTAGATCGCCTCCTATTAAAATCATTTCATTTGGCGGAATGTTTTGTAATACCTCATCTAAATCGCTCCAAAATCTTGATTTAGTTTCTTCATCTAATCCTACTTGAGGTGCATATATGCTAATTACGTTCACAACTTCTTTCGCCACTACTATCTTGAGAGCTATAATTCTATCCCCCTTTCTAACTACACCAACAACTTCATCTTTTAAAGAACTATCTACAAAAATACCCACTCCATTTCTTGTTTTACTCTTTCCTGTATACCATAACTTAAAACCCGAGTTCTCTATCATTTTTGCCTTCTCACCTACCCATTTTGTCTCTTGCACACACAAAATACTAATTTTTCTCCTAATCATTGTATCTACTACCTCCATTGTTTTACCAGTGAGAGTTCCTATATTCCATGTTCCAAATCTGAGACTATTACTTTTCTTATAATGTTTATTCTTAGTCCACCTATGGTGTGAGAACTCTTGCCTATTTAACACTACACCCAAGTTCTCATGGAGATGTAGCGGTCCTTGCCGAGACGTTACAGTCGGACCCTGCAACGCGAACCCTTGCATATTTAGCACTACACCCGGGTTCTGGAGATGTAGCGGTCCTTGCCGAGACGTTACAGTCGGACCCTGCAACGCGTTCCTTCCGGGGAACATCCTAGCATTAGCATAATACTTTAATGGATCCATTCATTGAGTATTTGCCATAGTTTTTTACGCTGGCTGGCAACCTAACGCAACCCTCCTCCTTTATCCGGGCTTGGGACCGGCCATGACTAGGTCGTCACAGGCGGAGTTTCCAAGCATGTTAAAATCATGAATAAACCATATTTACATCACATATCATCTTATATATCATAGGGAGGGTCATTATCAAGCATACTAGGAGTTTAAACCTCTCTAAGCCCTAAAAGAGGTCCTTGGCCGAAAATTCCAGCAAGCCTACTCCGGGTTTTTGGGGGCTTAAGGACAAGGAAAACATCATATTATCATCATATATTTAGTCACACATCATGAGGAAAAACATATGCAAGTATAGGAGTAGTTTAAACCCTCGCAAGCCCTAAAAACCTTCTTGGCCGAAAACATCAAGAGCTTCATCCTATGTTTAAACCCTTTTTAAACACTCGAAACTATTGTAATGCAGGTGAGGGGATTACTTACATCCTCTCGCTTGAATCTCCCCCAAGAAGTCCTTGAAGAGGAGGAGAGGAGAGCCCTTCTTGCGCTTCTTTTCCTTAGCCTTGCTTTAGTAGAAGGTAGTCTCTCTATAGGGCCCTCTTGGGAGTTTTTTTTTCTTATGGAGGAAACCTAGGGTTGGAGTTTCGAAAATTTGAGAAGGGGAGGGGAGAGTTTTCGGTTTTGAAGAGGGAAGAGTGAGGAAGAAGAAGAGAGGAAGTTATTCCAACTTCCCTTCACTTATTTATACTTTTCTCATGAAGAGACATGTCTCTTCACTTCCCTAGCTTTAACAAGCATGTTTCTTATTCTCTCAACATGAAACATGGCTTGGTGTGTTGGTTATGACATGATTAGTGCAACTAGGAGGTTCAAGGTTCAATCCTTGCTTCCTCCTTTCTACCTTTTCTTTTTATCACATTTTGCACTAATCCATATCAAAGCCCATTAAGCCAAGCCCATCATGAAATTTCATAATAATGATAATGTTTCATGAATTCATAATATTTCATAATAATAATAATAATGTTTCATGAATTCATAATATTTCATATGGGAAAATTTTGGGGTGTTACAGGAGGAGGCAGGGAGGGAGGGAGTTCCGGCTTCGGCTGAGAGTTAGGGAGCCCTGGCTTCGGTCGTTCGGCGTAAAGACGGCGAGGGAGGCCGGTGCGGCGAGAAGAAAGGAGTCGTGCGAAACGGCGAGGGAGGGATTTAGGGCTTTTCACGCGGTCGCGTGAAAATTTCGCCCAGCGTCTTTTTTAATCACGGTCGCGTGAATCTTTTTTAATTCATCCCCGTGCCACACAGACCTGCCACGAGGGCAGGTCCGCACGAGTCGCGCAAAACTGTTCCGCAGGAGAGCTTCATTGTGTGTGTGTGTGTGTGTGTGTGTGTGTGTGTGTGTGTAAGTGATTTCCTACGCGCCTGTGCTTGCACGCTTGTGCACGACATGATTTGAGGCGCCTCCCAAGCAAGTCCCCTTGTTTTTAAAAAAAAAATAGTTGTGATTGAGGCGTCTCCCATGCATGAGAGGCACCTCAAACATTCCCCCCCCTCTTTTCTTTTAAATTAACATTTCATTCAATAAATTTTAAATATATATAATATAATGATGAAAATCTAAACTTGATTATTTTGAACACTATAACCTAATATGGACGATTGAATCTTAGGAAAAAATCTTATTAACTTAAGTTTACTATAACTCCACCTCTAAATCCTAAAATCTTAAACACTAAATACATATAATATATCCCGTAAGCCCCTAATATTAGTTATTTTGAACACTATAACTCAAGAGGGATAACTAAACTATGGGAGAAAATCTTATTAGCTTAAACTCACTATAACTTAACTCTTAAATTTTAAAATCTTAAACCTTGAATTTAACTTAAATTTCTTTTAAAGAACAACAACAATGAAAGGCGGCTCCTATGCATGAATGGAAGGCGCCTTCCATTGCTGTGCGTATGAGTCGCACAGGCAATGACACGCAGTATATATATATATATATAACAAACTTAAATATTTTTTAGATTGGAATTTTTTTTATATTTAATATTATAATTCAACTTTTAATTTTAAAAAATAAAATCCAATTGACATAAGTGAAAGTTTAAAAAAATTAAAACAAAAAAAGAAATGCTATTATCACGAAGGAGTCCCTATATAACATGGCTGAATTGATTAGTATTTGATTGTGTTGTTACAATGCATATGGATAAAATATGAGTAAACGCATGTATAACGCTCTTCCATGTGCTGATCAATTATAATTTCCTAATTTATCTTTACATGTAATTATGAGGTTAGACATATGGAACTGTATATATATAGAGTAATATTACCCTAATGATGTTATCGAGCCAATGCACACCTCAAATATTTTGTTGGTTTGAATTGTTTTTATTCTTCAATACATAATTGAACTCCTAAATGTTAAAGGTTATACTCAAATTTTATCTATAATATTATGTATGCATAGGTTTTTGTTACCCCAAGGACATTACCGTGCACACTGGTGCAAATCTTAAATATTTTTTTGATTTAAATTTTTGTTGGCTTAATACTATAACTCAACCTCTAAGCTCTAACACTACAACAAATATGACTTCCCACAGTGCGTTATCAACAGCACATATTTATAGTGTGCTGTTAATAATTATTTTCGCAACGTGCTAAATAAAACGCGTTGCGGATACTATTATATTTTTATAAGTAACAGCTTGTAAAAACAGTATGCTGCTAAATATAATTTTAATAGCTTATTAATAATAGAACAGCTGCAGCGTATAGAATGTGATGTTAAAAATTAATTTTAACAGTACATTCGCAGCTTGCTGCTGATGCGCTGTTAAAAATATGATTCCATAACAAAACTAACCTTTATACTCTTCCACTCCGCCCCTTTCCGCAAAAACTATCTTCACTCAAGGGCAAGCCACCGCTCATCTTCTTTGTGCAAGGGCAAGCCGCCACAACTCTATCAGCACCACCCCCTTCCCCTTTCCCTCCCTCTTCAAGGTCTCGGCCCCCTTCCTCTTTGAACCCCTTTCCCTCCCTCTTCTGTTGTCGCGACCCCCCTCTCTTCGGCTCTTCGAATCGCCGCACCCCCTTTCTCTCCCTCTTCTGCCGCCCTCCCCTGTTCGAACTCTATCAGCAAATCAGATTTGCCTCTACCCCCTCCCTCGTCGAGCATCTCTATGACACACCCGCTTTTCGATCTCTGTCAGTGACAGAGGCGCAGCACCCCGTCCCTCTTGGAGCTCCTTCAACAGCAGAGGCGCAACACCCCGTCCCTCTTCGAGTTCCTTCAACAGCAGAGGCGCAACATCGACAGAGGCCCCCCTATAGAACTATCAGTGGCAGAGGCACAACACCAATAGAGGCCTAGCAAGGTTTATAATAGTATATTTCAACTACTCATTGTAGGAGTTAATCTACCATGTCATAAGGTTGATGCTATATATTAGGATGTATCAAATGTCATTGCATCATGTTTGTCTATTGGCTTTAACACGATGTTTATTTTCTTTTCTTCTACAGACAACAGTAATAGTTGGCATGTTCCAAATGTGGATGTTTCTCTTTACTTGTCCCGTGAATGTTTTGCTTTGGCATTGTATTTTTTTTAATCTTTAACTTGTTGCCATTCCTATTTTCCAGATGAAAATTTTGTTCTAAACCGATGGTCCTGGTCTTCTATCAATGGCAAATGTTGGTCGCGATGCCAATGGTTTCCAATTTTTTTATCACTTTCAATTTTGCTCCTCAACTTGATAGGTTAGTTTTGAGTTCTTTCTTTATCCTGGTTTCTATTATAGTTTCATCTTTAAATGTGGATTGTATTGAGGAAAATTTGGAATATGAAAGTTATTCTAGTAGTGGGTGATATAAATTGAATTAATCATTCATTTTATAGTTCGTTGATTATGACGCACCATAATGCTTGAAATGATTTTTTGATAGAAACTGAGCATTCAATTTGCACCTCCACTTGATCGTCTTTTTGTGTGTAGTTGATTCTATGAGGTGATTGCAAGGTTTGCCAGGGACTTGCTTCTTTTAGATGATTTGGCAGCTGAGGAGACCTTACAGGTTATCTTGCTTGACTCTTGTTATCTTCAGAGATTTTTTGTTACTTTTATAGTCAATAAATATCTTCAAAATTCCTCATTTTTTTTGAAACTTCAAAGACGGATCCAAATCACAATTGAGAAACTTTCCTCTTTGTTGGAGTCACTTATTATTGATTTAGTTGAAAAATAATTTTTTTTGGAATGAAATTACATGGACTCATTTAGATGAGAAGATCCCATCTTTACCTAAATTCTGCAAGCTTGGAAGTAATCAATTAGACTGAAAGTGGTCAGAAGTTCCTTAACATGCCCATGTGTTGTATTTATTTAATGTGTGGTGTGCAAAACCTTTTTATAGAATGTTCTCATTTATTAACTCGTGTGATTTACCTTGCTAGACTTGTATGATATGCTTCTAAATCAATTACATTGACTTGCGAAAGTGGAGAGCTTCTTAGTTGTGGTTTTATGTCATATGAGGTACGCTAATCAACTTGTAGTTCCTATTACTGGTAGTAAATATGTGTATTGCATCTTGAAGACATTGCCTATGTATTTGTCATGTTTATTTGGCATTTATATTCTTTTGTTGTGTACTTGTATGAGGTACTTTATATAATTGTATTTCTCCATTTGTTATTTACATTCAACAGTTATCTGCTCTGAGCAGATCATTTTCGCTTTGATACAAGTGGGAAGGCCTAAATGATTTGTCATTATCTTATGTTATGATATGTTTATTTGATAAATTTTCACATGAAGAGTTGAACCTATTTGATGCATCATAGGTCGATGCTTATGATGAAGTGGTTCTTATGGGTTCGCTGGACTTCTAGACTGGCCACCACGAGCGCTTCACGATTTACCCTGGTGACCAGTGGGAAACTTCCGTGGGGCCGGGCCGGTCACCCCAGGTTCAATTTGTCTGCTGCCTGGTTCATCATTTTTTATTATAATATTTTTCTTCATGAACTATTCTATCACATGCTCATATTCTATTTCTACTAATACTGATTGTACCACATTTCATTTATTTTGATCAATGGAATATAAAAACATAGATGCATGTTAGGATTAGAGATTTTTGGAGTAATGGTGCACAGAGTTAGATCTCCTAATAGGAGAATGGAGTTTGTATTTGCCAAATCTTGATGCTTTATATAATAGGTTAATTTTTATCGTGGAAATATCATTGCTATAACTTACAGATTTATTTGGTTATATAGTTACAACCAAAGACCTTGTTTCGTGGAGATATCATTGATAATACAAAATGTAAGCTGCTTCATTGGAGTATTGATGGAGTTGTTGCAGAAGGCCGAATTGCATCCACATATCCCAAAATAAAAGTGCATCACGTTCCTCTTGGTGGAGCTTGTTGGAAAGTTTGGATTGATAGAGTGTTTGTGAATAGGAAACACAGTCGCTTGGTTATCTAAATTTATAATTTTGTAAGTCTGATAGATTCTACTGAATTAAAAGTCATATTTTTTTCTATAAGAAACAATTATGTTACTAAGTGAATTTTTTGATACTAGTTTGTGTTTTGTTTTACCAAGTAAATTATTGTTACAAAGTGAATTATTGTCTTACTTAAGTGTGGTGTTTACAGTTGTATGTGGTTTTATAATTGTTTGAGTTTTAATTTTATAATTATGTGTATGTGGTATCATTGTATATGATATGTATGTGGTATTTTAATTTGTATGGTATTTGATTGATTGTAACAATAACGCTAACCGTAGCGTGCGGCTGCACGCTATAATTGTAATCAATCGCAGCGTGGAGTCGCGCGCTGCGATTGCAATTAACCGCAGCGCGCGGTTGTGCGCTGTGAATGCTTTTAACCGTAACGTGCGATCATGCACTGTCAATGTTTTAGGACTTTTAATAGCTTTGAGTTATGCAGCATGCGATGCGCGTTGCATATAAAGTAATTGCGCGCCGCGAAAAGTCACATTTATTGTAGTGTAAAGGCAAAATCCTAAACGACATCTCGCATTTCCGGATGGCGTCCGTAGCAAGATGTCTACATTTTAACAAATTATATATATACAGAGAGAAATGATAAATTGCGGACTGTTAGGGTTGTAAATAAGCCAAGCCGAGCCAAATTTTAGAGTATTCAAGCTTGTTTGATAGGGTAGTCGAGTTGAGCCAAACCGAGCCTAAAATGAACCAAGCCATTGAAATGATCATTCAAGCTTAACTTGATTTACTTTTTATGAGCTTGAGTTTGGTTCTAGCTTGGCTAAAGCTTACAATTGGTTCGTTTAGATATTATTGAACTCTAAATTTAAGTTTGTTTGATTCTTTGAAATTTTTACTTTGTTTGATTGATTATTAATTAAGCTTGATAATTCAAACTTGTATGTTCATTTTAATATTTTTTTATTTATTTAGTACGTTGATAAGAGTTTATTAATGAATATTGTTGTCAATATTATTCACGAATATTATTTACGAATGTTGTTTACGAATATTAACGAGTTGAATACATATATTGGCGAATTTGTTCGTTTCATTTAATAAGTTATTTAAGCTTTTTTTTTAATTGTTACTATGTGTATTGAACTAACAAACCACTATAATAAAAATGATTTTTTTTCAAAGCATTGTTAATTTTGCAGTATGCACATTAAAAGCAAATTATTAATAGTATTATTAACTCTGCGCATGGTGATGCTGTTAATAACATAAACATAAAAAGAAAAAAAGTATTAATAGTGTATATTAAAAGTACATCTTTAATATTATTATTAACCATATGCATATTAATATACATCGTGAATAATTAATAATAATGGTGGCATATAAAAATTAGCATACTGTTAATATAACTATTTGTTATTGACGTATGTTATGCTGCAAATGAAACTATAGTATAACTTTATTTTTTTCCGCCAATTTCTTTTTTGTTCCGCTTTTTTTTTCCCTCGGTTTTTCCCCCCCACCTCCGCCTCTTTCCAAAACGATCCCGCGCTCTCGCAGACCTCTTCGCCCCTCAAATTTCGGCGCGCCGCCTCCTCATCTCGCAGACCTTAACAGCAATGGTTGCAATGACTAAGCATATTCCTGTATGTACTTTTTGATGGTTATATGTCTTCTTTGTGAACTAGTCATATATTCATTTTCATTTGAGTGTGCAAGCTTATAAGATCTTATCTAGTGTGATCTTACAAATAGTCTCTCTCTCTCTAAACTAAAATTGCTTTCCCTGGTGTCAGGTTCATGGACCAGGGGCTGATGTTGACACTTTGTGTTGAACCTTCCTATGTTAACCGAGCGGTTCAATTTTTTTTACTGTATTGCTAAATTTTTATACTTAATCCCTGCTTTTTGCAGGAGGATTTCTTTATTATTTTCCATGATACATTGGCCGAAATGGAGGATGTCTCTGAACTACATCCAGTTCTTGACGCTCATGTTCCAGTTCTCAAATTTAAGTTCTGGTAAATACCCATTGATTTACTCTAAGCTAGTATATCACAGTAAGTTGTTCCACAGGTATGCATGTTATTGTGAAAGTTGGCTATTTTTTCCACCCTTCAACACTTGCTTGTTACAGTGTTTATATGCTTTACTAGTTCATTTTCTTTTTATCTATTTGCTCTATCCAGTTTGCCTATCCTCTGAGTTTTCCAAAAATAACTAGGAACTGTCAACTAAAATATGGCATGATCCTGTCGACAAGCGAAGACCGATTCTCTCTCGGATGACTCGGACCGACCAAAACGACCCGATCTGCTGTAACCCGGGGGGTCGGACTCGGACTCAAATAGGGATCCGGCTCAAGTCACTCGGCTCGGACCAAGATGGGGCTTACAAAGTGGAGTTGATGGTTGCAAGTGACAGCAATCCCCTCTTTAGAGCCCAAAGGGGGGTTTATATAGGGAGAGGAAAGTCCTCTGCCATGTCAAAGATGTCCTGTCTCATTAAGGATGAATCAGTTGGCAGACTGAGCCAGTGACAACTTTAGTGGCCTTATGAGGCTGACATAGCCGCCTGACACCCTGTCCCAACTGTCTCTTCTAGTTCTTATTTACATTCGGCGGCCCTGTCAGGTGGCTCTGTCAAGTGATGATTATTACTGACAAAGGCAGACAGTAATTATTCGGTCGGCCCACTATGACTTACAGGCTGAGTCGGTTAAGTAAGCTTGGATCTGCAGCCTGCACTTATGGAGTGACCTCAGGTCACTCGGTTAGGGACTCTTGACCTTGAGTGTCCAATCTCGGGTGACGGACCCCGAATGTCCGACCTGGGGAGGCCGACCTCGAGTGCCCGACCCCGGGGGACCGACCTCGAGTGCCCGACCTTGGATCACCGACCCCGAGTGTCCGACCCCGGGTGACCGACCCCGAGTGTCCGACCTCGGTGGACCGACCCCGGGTGACCGACCCCGAGTGTTCGACCTCGGATGACCGACCCCGGGTGACCGACCCCGTGTTAAATACTGAGTTTTAATAGGGTTGAAAAGGTAAATTTTTGGAAGTTAGGGGCCTAGTTGTAATTTAGAAAAATTAGTTATATAAAAAGCCCTTAAAGCCCTAAGTTATATCCGGAGCCATTCCTTTTCTTCGCCTCGACACCTGCTGCGCCGCGCGAGCAGTTTTCGCCCGACGCAGCCTTCTCCTTCGACGCGCCGCAACCCTAGCCGACGCCGACGCCGCCCTTCGCCGGTGTAGAGTTCTCCTTCGCGGTGTAGAGTTCTCCTGGAGGTGAGTTTTCCTTCTCCCTCTCGATTGAAGTCCTAGCCGAATGGATCTCTTCTCCCTCTGTAACTTCTCACCGCAAACCCTAGGTGATATCCCTCTCCCTTGCGCAACAGGCCAAGGTTCGCCGAACCTCTCCACCAAGAAATCGAGAACCACCAAGGACGAGCGCGCGTTTACTCCCGAGCCGTGCCCTAGCATCGTCCCATCATCGCCCAATTTCCCTCTGCCATCAAGGTAAAGGCTTGGTTTAGAGTTGTTTTGGGTGAATTGTGAATTGGATATTGATTTGATCTTGGTTTGGGTAGAAGCTTGGTTTGTTGATTTCTATATTCGTGTTGTGAAGTCTAATATTTGTTATTGATCTCAGATTTGAGCAGGTTGTTTATTGACTTGATTTTAGTGCTATGATTCCGTGATTAGGGGTTGGGATTGAGTTTGTTTAGGACTCTGTTTTGGGTGAAGCTGTTTGATTTTGTGTTAGTCTTGTGATACCTCGAATTTGAGTGAGTCTATATGAATTATGTTCGGTGGATTCTAAAGAATCCAATTGTAGAATTGTTTTGGACACTGTATACTTGTAAATGGCACAATGATGTTGTGTTCTTTCGTGTACGGTTTCATATACATTAGCCCATGACTTGGGTTTAAAAGGGAAATAATTGCTAATTAAGGTTTGTTAATGATCAGTACTTAGCCAGATTTATTTTATGTTCGTAGTAGGTTGTTGCTAAATGTTTTTTTGTTGCGATAGCTTAAACATTAATTATTGTACAGGACCTTGATTTGGATTCGTTTGGCTGATTACGGAAGGTCTTCTTCGTTCACAGAGTTCTACAATTATAAGGCGGGTATTTCTCCTTTGTACTCGAGTAGTTCTTTTACCTTTAAGCATGGCTGTTATGTCTAAGTAGGTTGCTTGACCTTGTTCTTTGTCGTGATTTAAACATCGCCGTTGAGATTTATTCTTCGTTGATCTTTGAGTATTCCTAAATTCTTATCTGTACAGTCCTCGATTGGTTTTCTGTTCTGTAAAGTACCGCTTGTACGCGAGTACTTAGAAGTCCATTAAACACAGATAGGTTTATTTGGCATTAGAAATACCCTACCTAGTAGTGTAGGTGCATAATCGTTGGTTTTGATTTCCGGTTGATTGTATTGATGCATCGTGCATTCGTTGGACTTTATTGCATCGCTGTTTCTCCGGTTGTTCGTGCATCGTATATCATGCACCATACTTGCACGTTGCATACTAACGACTGTTGGGCTTACATTTAATTAAGCCGTCGTTAGTCATATTGTTGCTCGATTCACTCAACCACATGTTATCATGGTAGTGGTTGGAGTGCGAGTGTTTATCCTGTCATGCCAGACAGTGACACCCTCACCGTTATTTTAGAGGGATGAGCTGTTGGTGGCTCACCCTCACTGTTGTTTATAGAGGGATATTTTGCAGCTGTATAGCTTCCCCTATGTATAGGGGTTGGAGTGTAGACTCCCCAGCATCCTGTCCACTCAACCACGCCTTATGTGGTATTATTGTTGTTTAGTATTATTGTTGTTGTTGGAGTGGTACAGTTGTCACAGCCCTACCCACTCGGTCACACAGATGTGATGTGTTGACGGCTTGACTGGCATCAGGGGTGACACATGTCATTGCATCATGTGCATACGTATTTCTTTTATGCATTTGCTTGTGTTTGATGCACTTATATGAGCTATGATTGTTGCACATGTTTGACATGCATGTATATCTTGATATTATTGTTATTGAGTTGTTTTATACGTATTTAGTCGTTATTCGGACTTTATACCATGTCGATTGATATATGTTATGCATGATTAGGTGAATTCTATAATTCTTATGGACTGTACACTTTTGAGTTCTCTACTCTGTTTATCCTTATTATGCCATGCTTATTTGTCTACTCATATACCCGCAGAGTCCGCCCGGACTCACCACCCCTGCTTCCCTTTTTGTTGTTTCAGGTAGCAGGTAGATGTTTTGCTTGGAGCCAGGAGATGATCCAGTTGCCAGTCCCTCAGTCCCAGTGTCGGTTTGTTTTGGTTTGTTTTAGTGTCTGTTTTATTTCCGCAGTGAGTTTCCTTGTCGAGTATCGGTTTGGATTTTGTCGTTCTTACTAGTATGCAGACATTCTTTTATGTTTAAGATGGCTAAGCCATCCATTTACTTTGTTTCAATATAAACTGCGTGGTTGTGTTTATTTCCTATTATTGTGATGCCAGCCGCATGTGGCTGAGCTATTTTGGTGGAGATATGATGTATATTTGCCCCATATTGTCCGCCGTACAGGGGAGATGCTGCCCGATTTTCGAGGAAGAATGTGCCTCTGGGGGCGTGACAATTTTTGGTATCAGAGCGAGGTTTGCGAGTTTCTTTGGGATCTGTGGGGAGGTTTGCGATGTTTTGGTGTCTGTGGGTTTACGGAGTTGTTTTTACGAGGTCAATCTGTATGTTACAGATTTGGTTATTTTTGCGGAGTTTTTTTTTTCTTGAGGGTTGACGAAGTTGTTTTGTTTTACGAGGTCTATCTGTATTTTACGGATTTATTTTCCGGAGTCCTTTTCTGGTTATGGTTGTAATGGGACTTGGCAGCGACGAGATCTCTCCCGGCAAACAAGAAGTAAGTTGGTTTTAAATTTGGTTAATTATATATATCTAAATAATGTATGTTGGTTTTGTTAACAGATATGCCTCGTCGTATTGAGTTATCTCCACCCCGTGCTCGCGGTCGTGGACGACGATCACGGGGGAGGCCCGAGGAGGCTGAGGGAGACACAAATCAGGAGGGTGAGAGGCCCACCAGAGTAGAGCCTACTGGTCAGGGATCAGCTCACCAGGACCCTTCAGGTGAGCTGAGGTCTCCACCACGGAGAGTACCATCTCCTGTATATTCGACAGCAGTTCCAGTGGGGCCATCAGAGGCAGGTCCATCAGTACCACCAATGGCAGTTCCTGGAGTGCCATTAGGGGTACCCCCTGCCCAAGCGAGTTGGCTTCTGGACAGAGCTCGAATTCCGTTGCTGGCAGCATCTGTGAAGGGTCGCTTCACACTGTTCCATGGGGAACCAGATCCCTATGCTGCTCGTTCCTGGTTGGAGACATTGGAGGACACCTTCAGTTATATGACCCTCACAGATGTAGAGAAGGTGGAATTAGCTACGTATCATCTTCGAAATCAGGCCGTCACCTGGTGGAATATGCAGAAGACTCTTTTTGGTGGACGACCGATTTCTTGGGTATCTTTCCGCGAGGCTTTCGAAGGCAAGTATTATCCTGCCGCGTTTCGTACAGCACGACGGCAGGAGTTTCTTACTCTTCGTCAGGGAGACCGCTCAGTTATGGAATATGAGGCAGAATTTAATCATCTGGCAGAGTTTTGTCCTCAGTTGATTGCTACGGAGGCAGAGCGGATGACACAGTTTATGATGGGCTTAGCTGGTTATATCCAAATGCGTTTGGCTGGATGGATTCCTACTTCATATCGAGAGGCTTTGGATCGGGCTTTACATGCTGAGATGATTCAGCATCAGTTGTATGGTGATAAGAACAAAGGGAAGCAGACATCCAGAGTTCAGCAGCGACACAGCGACAACAGACAGTTGGACAGAAACGCAGTAGCAGGAGTCAGAGTACGCAGGAGACGTATGTGCCTCAGTCTCGACCCCAGAAGTTTGGACGGTTTTCAGCAGGATCGTCACAGGGTACTCAGCAGACTCGGAGGTTTAATACTGGTGCGACTCGTTGTATGCAGTGTGGTTCTAGGGACCACGGTAGACCAGATTGTCCCCACGAGCACCCTATTTGTTTCTATTGTAAACTACCGGGTCATGAGAGTCGAGGCTGTCCATTGAAAGCGCAGCATAAGTCTCCAGCATTTACTCCTCGGGGTGGCCGATCAGGACCCCAGAGACCATATCGAGGCGGTCGCTATACTCAGATGTCATTCCGACCGCAGCAGGCAGGACGTCAGCAGACAGTTCCACCACCAGCCCAGATGTATGGTATGCCTGGGCATGAGTACTCCTCACCAGTGGGGTCTCAATATTCTGGGACAGGATCGTATTATCAGCAGCCACGTCCAGCATACCAGCCTCCAGTTTATCAGCATCAGCCGTCGGCTGGAGCTTCTGGTTATCAGTCTCAGCAGTCGGTTGGGCCTTCTGGATATCAGCCCCATCAGACTGCTGGACCTTTATCTGCTCAGCCGCAGCCGATTTTAGCGTTGCCACCTTCAGCTACAGAGACAGGCCGAGTCTATGCAGTCACTAGAGAGGAGGCACAGCGGGTCGATGGATCGGTCTTTCGTGGTATGATTTCGGTTTATGCATTTCCTGCTGAATTACTTGTTGATATTGGTAGTTCTAATTCTTTCATATCACGACTATTTATGGGAAAAATTAGTAGATTGCCTACCTTTAGATCACAACGTTTATCAGTGTCTCTACCATCCGGTGAGGTATTAGATATCACGCAGGAAGTCAAGGCGTGTCCATTGGACTTTGGCAATTATACCCTCACCGTGGATCTGTCAGTTCTCGAGATGGTAGAGTTTGATATCATTCTGGGCATGGACTCACTGGCAGCTTATCATGCCACAGTTGATTGCCAAATGAGGGTGGTCACGTTTCGGCCGCCGAACCAACCCTCGTGGAAATTCATTGGCACCAGAGATGATGGGATTTCTATTATCTCTGCAATTCAAGCCCAGAAGCTTATATCACATGGATGTCAGGGTTTTCTATTATCATTGATCAGCACTGATGGTAGCAGTAGCCCTCAACTCTCGGATGTTCCAGTGGTCCAAGAGTTTCCAGACGTATTTCCAGAGGAGCTACCTGGTTTGCCTCCTAGAAGGCAAGTTGAATTTGTGATCGAGTTGATTCCGGGGACTGCGCCAGCATCAAAGGCTCCGTATCGTATGGCGCCTAAGGAGTTGGATGAGCTAAAGGTCCAACTTCAAGAGTTGCTTGACAGGGGATTTATTCGTCCTAGTGTATCCCCATGGGGTTCACCAGTGTTGTTCGTCAAGAAGAAGGATGGTTCTATGAGGTTGTGCATCGACTACAGACAGTTGAATGCCGTGACCATCAAGAACAAGTATCCCCTACCTCGTATAGAGGATTTGTTTGATCAGTTGAAGGATACCTCAGTGTATTCTAAAATTGATTTACGGTCTGGATATCATCAGTTGAGGGTCAGGGATTCGGATATTCAGAAGACAGCTTTCCGTACCCGGTACGGACATTACGAGTTTTTGGTAATGCCATTTGGGCTTACCAATGCTCCTGCAGTATTTATGGATCTGATGAATCGGGTTTTTATGGAGTATTTGGATCAGTTTGTTATTGTTTTCATCGACGACATACTGATTTACTCCCGTTCCGAGGAGGAACATGCGCGCCACCTTCGTATCGTTTTGGAGACGCTCTGACGGGAGCAGTTGTATGCAAAGTTTAGCAAGTGTGCTTTCTGGTTGTCTTCTGTGGGTTTTCTCGGACACATTGTTTCCAGTAGAGGTATTTCCGTAGATCCCCAGAATTGAGGCTGTCACCAGTTGGGAACAGCCTAAGTCAGTTCAGGAGGTGCGCAATTTTCTCGGATTGACTGGTTATTATCGCCGATTTGTTGAGGGGTTTTCCAGCATCGCTTCACCGTTGACACGTCTTACCAGAAAAGGCGTGAAATTTATTTGGACAGAAGCTTGCGAGACTAGTTTTCAGGAGCTCAAGCGACGATTGGTGTCTGCACCTGTATTGGTGTTACCTTCAGGCGAGGACGGATTTGTACTCTACACTGACGCTTCACATCAGGGTTTGGGTGCAGTTTTGATGCAGCATGGACGGGTAGTCTCTTATGCTTCTCGTCAGCTGAAGGAGCATGAGAAGAATTATCCAGTTCATGACTTAGAGTTTGCAGCCATTATTTTTGCCCTGAAGATATGGAGACATCATCTCTATGGCGTCACGTTTGAGATTTTCACAGATCACAAGAGCCTCAAGTACTTGTTCACTCAGAAGGAGCTAAATCTTCGTCAGAGAAGATGGATGGAATTCTTGAAGGATTATGACTGTACTATTAGCTACCATCCAGGGAAAGCTAATGTAGTTGCGGATGCACTCAGCAGAAAATCCCGGAGTGTTCTGGCTTGTCACCGGGTTATGGTCACCGATTTAGTTCAGAGCTTCTCAGAGTTAGGACTAGAGGAGCAGGGTCAGACAGAGAAAGGGTTGTTGGTGTCTATGGTTGCTCAGTCTTCGATCAGGACGAAGATCAGAGAGGCTCAGCCTAGTGATCAGCATCTGCAGTCCTTAGGCAGCCGGATAGCCTCCGAGCAGCAGACTGACTTTACACGTGATGACGAGGGTATTCTTTATTTCCGAGGGAGATTGTGCGTACCTAAGTCACATCCGGTCATGGAGGAGTTGCTTCAGGAGGCTCATCGATCTCGGTTTGCTATTCATCCTGGCGGAACCCGTATGTACCGAGATTTGAGACGTTCCTACTGGTGGAACGGTATGAAGAAAGACATCGCGGATTTTGTTGCTAGATGTCTAGTATGCCAGCAGGTGAAGGCCGAGCATCAGAGACCTGCTGGATTACTACAGAAGATCCCTCTTCCTGAGTGGAAGTGGGAGCATATCACGATGGATTTCGTTGTTGGACTACCGAGGTCTCGTAGAAGACACGATGCGATTTGGGTGATCGTTGATCGATTAACCAAATCTGCTCATTTCTTGGGAATTCAGAGGACAGATTCTCTGGACAAGCTTGCAGAGTTGTACTGCCGTGAGATTATCAGTTACATGGTGTTCCTCTGAGCATCATATCAGATAGAGACCCGCGTTTCACTTCGCGGTTTTGGCAGAGTTTGCAGCAGGCCATGGGTACCGAGCTTCGATTCAGTACAGCCTTTCATCCGCAGACGGACGGACAGTCTGAGCGTACCATTCAGACACTGGAGGATTTGTTGAGGTCTTGCGTTATGGACTTTGGAGGCAACTGGGAGGATCACCTGCACTTGGTTGAGTTTGCTTATAATAATAGCTATCATTCGGCTATTCAGATGGCACCTTTCGAGGCGTTGTATGGTAGAGCTTGCAGGACACCCACCCTTTGGGTAGAGGTTGGGGAATCTCAGTTGCTAGGTCCTCAGAGTATTCAGCATGACGCAGAGCTAGTCCGTGTTATCAGACGTAGGCTGTCAGAGGCTCAGGATCGTCAGAAGAGTTATGCAGATCGGAGACGCAGACCCTTGGAGTTCTCCGTCAGCGATCACGTATTCTTACGAGTATCACCCACGAAAGGGGTGAAGAGGTTTGGGTTGCGAGGTAAGCTAGCTCCACGCTATATTGGACCTTTCCAGATTTTAGAGCGGATTGGAGCTGTTGCTTATCGTCTGGCGTTACCACCGTCATTGGCTGGAGTTCACGATGTGTTCCATGTTTCCATGCTGAGGAAATATGTACCGGATCCTACACATGTGTTATCGGAGGTGCCGGTCACACTGCAGCCAGACGCGACTTATGAGGAGGTGCCTATGCGAATTCTGGACCGCAAAGAGCATCGGTTGAGGAACAAGACAGTTCGATTGGTTAAAGTTGGTTGGCAGCACCACTCTGATGGGGAAGCTACTTGGGAGCTCGAGGATATGATCAGAGCTCGCTACCCTCATCTGTTTACTTGAGGTGCGTATGGTTGGTTTTCATTTCGTATTTATATTATAGTTGAGGTGTTGATACCTGTGCTGGTTGGTTAGTATTTGTTTGGTTTGTTAGTTAAATTTGGGGACCAAATTTTTGTTAGTGGGGGAGAATGTTAAATACTGAGTTTTAATAGGGTTGAAAAGGTAAATTTTTGGAAGTTAGGGGCCTAGTTGTAATTTAGAAAACTTAGTTATATAAAAAGCCCCTAAAGCCCTAAGTTATATCCGGAGCCGTTCCTTTTCTTCGCCTCGACACCTGCTGCGCCGCGCGAGCAGTTTTCGCCCGACGCAGCCTTCTCCTTCGACGCGCCGCAACCCTAGCCGACGCCGACGCCGCCCTTCGCCGGTGTAGAGTTCTCCTTCGCGGTGTAGAGTTCTCCTGGAGGTGAGTTTTCCTTCTCCCTCTCGATTGAAGTCCTAGCCGAATGGATCTCTTCTCCCTCTGTAACTTCTCACCGCAAACCCTAGGTGATATCCCTCTCCCTTGCGCAACAGGCCAAGGTTCGCCGAACCTCTCCACCAAGAAATCGAGAACCACCAAGGACGAGTGCGCGTTTACTCCCGAGCCGTGCCCTAGCATCGTCCCATCATCGCCCAATTTCCCTCTGCCATCAAGGTAAAGGCTTGGTTTAGAGTTGTTTTGGGTGAATTGTGAATTGGATATTGATTTGATCTTGGTTTGGGTAGAAGCTTGGTTTGTTGATTTCTATATTCGTGTTGTGAAGTCTAATATTTGTTATGATCTCAGATTTGAGCAGGTTGTTTATTGACTTGATTTAGTGCTATGATTCCGTGATTAGGGGTTGGGATTGAGTTTGTTTAGGACTCTGTTTTGGGTGAAGCTGTTTGATTTTGTGTTAGTCTTGTGATACCTCGAATTTGAGTGAGTCTATATGAATTATGTTCGGTGGATTCTAAAGAATCCAATTGTAGAATTGTTTTGGACACTGTATACTTGTAAATGGCACAATGATGTTGTGTTCTTTCGTGTACGGTTTCATATACATTAGCCCATGACTTGGGTTTAAAAGGGAAATAATTGCTAATTAAGGTTTGTTAATGATCAGTACTTAGCCAGATTTATTTTATGTTCGTAGTAGGTTGTTGCTAAATGTTTCTTTGTTGCGATAGCTTAAACATTAATTATTGTACAGGACCTTGATTTGGATTCGTTTGGCTGATTACGGAAGGTCTTCTTCGTTCACAGAGTTCTACAATTATAAGGCGGGTATTTCTCCTTTGTACTCGAGTAGTTCTTTTACCTTTAAGCATGGCTGTTATGTCTAAGTAGGTTGCTTGACCTTGTTCTTTGTCGTGATTTAAACATCGCCGTTGAGACTTATTCTTCGTTGATCTTTGAGTATTCCAAATTCGTATCTGTACAGTCCTCTGATTGGTTTTCTGTTCTGTAAAGTACCGCTTGTACGCGAGTACTTAGAAGTCCATTAAACACAGATAGGTTTATTTGGCATTAGAAATACCCTACCTAGTAGTGTAGGTGCATAATCGTTGGTTTTGATTTCCGGTTGATTGTATTGATGCATCGTGTATTGTTGGACTTTATTGCATCGTGTTTCTCCGGTTGTTCGTGCATCGTATATCATGCACCATACTTGCACGTTGCATACTAACGACTGTTGGCTTACATTTAGTTAAGCCGTCGTTAGTCATATTGTTGCTCGATTCACTCAACCACATGTTATCATGGTAGTGGTTAGAGTGCGAGTGTTTGTCCTGTCATGCCAGACAGTGACACCCTCACCGTTATTTTAGAGGGATGAGCTGTTGGTGGCTCACCCTCACCGTTGTTTTTAGAGGGATATTTTGAGCTGTATAGCTCCCCTATGTATAGGGGTTGGAGTGTAGACTCCCCAGCATCCTGTCCACTCAACCACGCCTTATGTGGTATTATTGTTGTTTGATTATTGTTGTTGTTGGAGTGGTACAGTTGTCACAGCCCTACCCACTCGGTCACACAGATGGATGTGTTGACGGCTTGACTGGCGTCAGGGGTGACACATGTCATTGCATCATGTGCATACGTATTTCTTTTATGCATTTGCTTGTGTTTGATGCACTTATATGAGCTATGATTGTTGCACATGTTTGACATGCATGTATATCTTGATATTATTGTTATTGAGTTGTTTTATACGTATTTAGTCGTTATTCGGACTTTATACCATGTCGATTGATATATGTTATGCATGATTAGGTAATTCTATAATTCTTATGGACTGTACACTTTTGAGTTCTCTACTCTGTTTATCCTTATTATGCCATGCTTATTTGTCTACTCATATACCCGCAGAGTCCGCCCGGACTCACCACCCCTGCTTCCCTTTTTGTTGTTTCAGGTAGCAGGTAGATGTTTTGCTTGGAGCCAGGAGATGATCCAGTTGCCAGTCCCTCAGTCCCAGTGTCGGTTTGTTTTGGTTTGTTTTAGTGTCTGTTTTATTTCCGCAGTGAGTTTCCTTGTCGAGTATCGGTTTGGATTTTGTCGTTCTTACTAGTATGCAGACATTCTTTTATGTTTAAGATGGCTAAGCCATCCATTTACTTTGTTTCAATATAAACTGCGTGGTTGTGTTTATTTCCTATTATTGTGATGCCAGCCGCATGTGGCTGAGCTATTTTGGTGGAGATATGATGTATATTTGCCCCATATTGTCCGCCGTACAGGGGAGATGCTGCTCGATTTTCGAGGAAGCATGTGCCTCTGGGGGCGTGACACCCCGAGTGATCGACCCCGAGTGTCCGACCTCGGGTGACCGACCTCAGGTGACCGACCCCGAATCGGGGCCTTATCCGCCTCGACCACCGTTCCTCTGCCTAAGCCTCCGGCCCAACTCACGAGACCGAGGGCAACTTGGCTGGGCTTCCTCTGATCCGGGTTGCACTAGATTGGACCCGACCGGGCATTCAACCCTTCCAAAAACCACTCGCCCGGATCTTGACATTTGTTTGATTGGTTTTAATACCCCTGATGAGGAAGTTGTCTCTAAGACTTGCTTTGTGTTGTACCTACGTCATTGTTGATCCTTGGTCTAATTCCAGGGAATTTATAAGTATCGTTGTAGACCAGATATAACAATCGACTGAAATCCATCAAAAGAACCAGCGATCAGAGTGTAAATATCCCTTGATATCTTTTCCTTTACACAAATTCCTCCATTTCCTTATCTATAGTTGTCATAGTTTCTTGTTCACTACTCTACCTGTCTGACCACACATTTCTACAAGTGATGTCTGACCACACATTGCGATCCACACATTCAAACACATTCACATGCCCCATATTTGTTCATCTTTGTGTGTTTCTTCATTTTACAGATCTGTTATCTAGTTGTATCAATAATTGTGAATCACATGGAAATCTTTCCACATGTCATCTTTGATATCTAGATACTTAATGCCCTCTCACCTATTTTGGAACCTCCTTTTATATTCACTGCAGATGTGGTCCTGATTCTTATATATATATATATATATATATATATATATATATATATTCTATTTTTTATGCTTCCATACGCCAAGGTTCTCTTAGATTATGTCAGGAGACACTTTGTTAATTACATCAAAGTTTAACAGCTTGTAACCTTTTACCGGCACTGCTCCTATGTTTCAAAGCTTGTGACCTTTTACTAGCATGTAAAGTTTGCATATTAGTAGACACAATGAATATAGATTGACATGAAGTTCATTCTTGTTTGGTTATTGTTAACTGAATAGTGTTACTTAATGCGGTATTTCAAGATTAATAGTGAAATGAATAAAGTGACCAGCCAGTCATGTGCTTAAACAAATTCAAATTCGTGCAGTTCTTTGTAACACTAAGTTTATGTGTTCTGTAACTCAATCTCTTCAAATTGTTATGATTTAGTATCTCAACATTATGTACGTTCTTCCTTTCATGTTCAGGTCACTGGATTTCTTGGGGGTGTTGATTGGCAACTGTTGGTTGCTCGGGTCTGCCAACTTTACCCTAATGCTGTGCCCAGTATGCTAATTTCAAGTTTTTTCAGAGTTTATATACAGCGGCGTTGGCCAAATCCAGTGATAAATTGTGTGTTCTTGAAGAAAATGAGCTTGGCTTTCTGGCAATTGGATCCACGATAATGCAATTGGAGGCAATTGGATACTGATTAGCTATAAAACCAGTAATCAACAACGATAGCTGCAATGCAATTGGAGGCGCTTCAACTAGAATGATGGAGGTGTTTCTCATTTTTATAATTTTTATTAAAAATCAATATTTTCTCAAATAAATCTTAAACATATATAATGTATTCTGTAAGTATTTATAAGGGAAGATTGAATTCTACGGAGAAAAATTTATTATCTTAAATCTATATAATTCAATTTTTAAATCTCAAAAATTTAATTTTAAATTCATATAATATATCTTATGAATATTTAAAATTTATTATTTTGAATATTATAATTCAAAGGAAGAATTGAACATAGAATTTTATTAGTTTAAATTTATTATAATTCAATTTTTAAAATTTAAAAATTTAAATCTTAAATATATATAATATAAGATAATATATCTAAAAAAAATAAAAAAAAACTATTGCATTGAATGAATGTGCCTCCAATACAACAGGAGGCGTCTTCATCTCTTAAAAATAAAATAAAAAAATAAAAAGAGGTGCGCACGCGCACGCGGACCTTATATAATTCAGGATTAGCTAAGATGTCCGCATTTTATTTAATAAAATTATATTCAGGATTAAGTAGTTTTGAATATATTTACGTACTGAAAGTGGCTGAGCTGATGACGACAGTCCTGTAAATGCCATATCCGACGTTGTGCTTGTTGACCTCGTCGTAGGTGCTGGATTTAACGTAGACCACCAGTCTTCCGGTTCTCTTCCGCCGCCGAAGTCTGCCAAGAGCTATGACAGCGGCATTGATGGTGTTGTAGTTGCCCGGTCCATCTTAAGCCACAACAATGCCCGCTTTGTTCTGCGTATATTCCGGCCATGACGACAGTACTTCTCCAACGTTAATAGTACAATTAATTTCTTTGAGACAGAGCAGTACCTAATTAAAATTGATCCATGGCTATGTGTTTGACGTCATAATTATAATTAACAAAGATTATATGGTTCAACTACTCGCCCTTCTTGTGGCCTTCCGGCACGTGCAGCGCATGCGCTGCAAGAAACTTGTCGAAGAACCGCCGTTGTTCTGTCTCCCACCGCCGGCGGCAGTCACACTCCACCTCTTCAGCTTCTCGGTGCACGTCTGGTGGCTAGTGAGAGTCGCGCTCACACAGCCGCCGGTCAACGCAAGACGAGCGACGACGGCCACGTCATCATTTTCTTGCTTTAGAACCTCGTAAGACTATTCTGCCCAGTTCTCGGCTCTCGTGAGGGCTTCACGTGCCACGTCAATCGCCACTGCCAAACTCTCGGGCTCCAGATAGAAAGGAAGGCAGATCAGGCAGCGTACACGCGTGTAGCTGAGAAGGTGACTAAGTGGAATGCAGGTCATGAAACCAGCAGGCGGTGGCGGGCAGCGTCCGAGGGAGAAAAATGCAGAGTTGACCGCATCAGTTCAGTTGCAATATTGGAGAATTTGAGAGACAGGGCTCTCAGATTGAATACGATTGATGCCAAGAGTCATGTTCTGGTTATGGCATTGATATATGTTCTCATTGTTCGTTTAGGAGTGTAAAATTAAAGATAGAGGTAGAGTAAAACTAGCTAATAATTATTGACCTAGCTGAGTGATCCGGTCGGATGGTTGATTCCTAATTGATCGGTCCTTTCTTCGTCGCTGCCGAGGGTTCAAGAAGTCAAACGAACGGCCAAGCTGACGTCGTGACTCATTGCCCGTCGGTGAGTTAAAGAACACACTTGGTTGAACCAGTCGAAGGGTTGGCTAGACGGTGAAGTATTTGGCCAGTCGGTCGGGCCACAAGGGGACACCTGGTCAGGGGTTTTGCCCTGCCATTTGTAACCACTCGAGGACAGACCCTAGGCCTCCCAAATGTCTAGCCCGAGTCATTGGGGTGGTCGGTCGGCCGCTACCTCTTGATCAGCCAGGCCAAGTATGCCCGTCTGGTAGGAAATCATGCGTCGTAGCAACTCCTAGTATGTCCCTTATACCCTTCTAGGAGCCCGCTCTACCGGCCGTCTAGTCTATGAAACCGATAGAAAGCCGGCAAGGGGGGCCATGAACCATCAAGAATCGTATAGAAGATATCATTTAATTGACATAAAGATATACGAAGAGATTTATAGGATCAGTCAATTACTGTGAGGGGACAGAAGTACACTCACACAACCCCAAAGAGGATACCATTATTAAGGATGAAACGAGGGGACACTTGGGGGTGACAAGTGACAGGAATTACGGCGGCATAGCCCCGCTTTTTGCGACCAAATTCTGTCATGAGATTGGATTATTAACGCGATGTGACAGCTCAAGTAGAATTGGTTTGCTCAAGCTTACTATATAAAAGTCCTCATGTCTTCACGCGCAAGTATGCTTTACCGTTCTCATTCCACTATTGGCGCTCATCTTCCTCTCTCGCCATAATTCTGACTTGATCGTCAAAGTGTTTGTGTCGGGGCATCCTCAGTCAACCTTTAACGGTCTTTTTTCTCGTAGTTTGCCTAAGTTCATCATCCGTGGCCTAGCGTCTGATCGAAGAGTACTTTAGCGGTTCCGCTTCAGTCAACATCTTAACCTCGTGCCATCTGTTTGTCGTTCTCCTTACTTAAAAAAATGATGAATCAGGCAGCAGACAAATTGAACCTGGGGTGACCGGCCCGGTCCCACGGAAGTTTCCCACCGGTCACCAGGGTAAATCGGGAAGCGCTCGCGGTGGCCAGTCTAGATGCCCAGCGTGCCAGGGTTCGCGCCGCATTTAGAGGAAAAATTCCTGCAAAATGCGCCGTAGCTGAGGATCGAACCGCGGATGCCTGGGTTAACAACTAGTGACCTTACCACTGCACCATAGCCCCGGGGATCAGTGATTTTTTATTTATTTACAGTACCAATTCATGGACTCAATGCTTAATAATGGTCCAAGGAAGTGATTGCATTTTTCTGCCGTTTCATTTGTTTTTCATTCTTTCGTCTGATTTTCTTGGAAGTTGTTAATCCGTCGCCTTCAGTTTGTCACGTTGATTTACTCTGTCGACTACATGAACTGGATCCTGTGTATAACCCCATCCATCTTGGCCTTTTAATCTGTTTCTACTTGGAATGAATTCCTAACCAATTCTTTCTAAATTAAAAACTGTTTTTTCCCCCTCACATCAGTTAGCAGGACAATGTTATTCATGCACTATAAGGACCTCAAATCCATGGCCTCCTTTCTGAAAAAAAAAAAATTGTGAACAAACTCCTATTTCACTGATGAAGCAACTGATTGCCTTTCATCCATTTTGTTTCATCATCTATGACTATACTTACTAATTTGAACATGTAAATTGCCTGTACGGCTCAAATATTCAATCCAATATTAGTCCCTTGAAGATACAAACTCGCACACAAGATTGTGCTACATGCTGCTCTTCCATTCAGAGAGATTGGGTGTTGAGTCAACCACAATCACCAAGATCAGTTCCGGCATCATGTTCATGGAAACGTGAAGTTGCAGCTAGGTGATAAACTTCCTGCAGCTACAGTGGCTTAGCTTTCCTGGTAACTTGAAATGCTCTCAAATTCAACTTATGGTGTGTTTTTGTCATTATTATTATTTGTCTGTTTCAGTTTTTTTTACTGAATGCTAATTTTGGTGCCTGTAGTTAACATCAAGTGGAAGCCCTCATAGGATTCAACTTCCTACTATAGAGCTCTTAGAGATTGACTTGTGTGCCTGTTTAGCCTAGTCTGGTTCTTTCCTACTTTTTCACGCACATCTATTTGAAGGTCAAATTTTTGAAGATCACAGATTCATTTGATGCTACTTTGATAAGTATAGTGATCTATGAGATGCATAATTATAGTTTAGTGTGATCTATGAGATGTATTATACTCATGGAGCAATTATTTATGAACAGTAAGTGATGTTACACAACATCTATATATTAGTTCTGGTCATCCAATAGTTCATAATATTATTGGAGTGAAGTTGCATTATTGGATTGCATATGTGCAATTGGGACATGGATCATGGCACCATATCCATGTCCCAATCCCGTAACAACTCTATTATTATTCTTGCTAAATTCATCTCCAATTATAATGTATATATCTATTAAACACGAAAATGACCAGAACAAAATTATCTAACTCTCAGAACACTACACGAGTGTGACAATGATATATGAATCTTTTATAAAATGTTTAGCATTTAAAATTGTATTTAATTTACTTTTCCAGACAATATTAGTTCAGCCAATTTAATCAACAGGCTGTGCAAATCAACGTCAACTGACATCAACTTTATGCATTATGATCTAAATCTTTATATATTATCTTTAATTCATTAATACCCATGTTCTCTTTCTATGTCAATTAAGTCAAATAGTCTCCAACTATGAATAAAAGAATATAATTTTATTCCCAATACGTCAACTTATTATCCGTACAAACTTTTATTTCATTTTGGCCACATATTAAAAGTGAGCAATAATAGTTTTAATTTACTTTTTATTGAAAGTTTGACATCACACCAAATCTGCATAACATTAGGCAAGTGATGTTGTAAAGGCTGCTTATGATACCTTGCTCTTGTGAAGAGAACACTCACTGCTGTGCACGCCATCTTGGAGGATTTAATTGTTTTATTTCATTGTTACAGAGATCTCATTTGACCTTTCTCATCTTTTATGTGCTTCGTTAGGTCATCGGTGAGGGTGATAGGTGTTTTGTTTTGCTGGTCTTGTGTTAAATGAGGGACAATGAGGGCCCTATCGCCTACTGAATGTTATTTTTCAATTTCTTAAAAAGTCGAATTTGAAAAAGAGTTATTTAAAAATGAATAAGTTCGATCCATCTTTTGGAGACCTCCTTTCAATCAACTCATTGCTATCGCTGTATAGACAGCGGCATGCTTGCATCATCTTATGCCTACATAGTAGGAATTTAACTTTTGACTTAGTGGACGGCTCCCCGAGCTCTAGAGTGGTCAGTACGGTCAATTTACCACATGAGATTATGAGTTTGAGGTTGAGGGTTGTCGGGGCGTAAATTTATACACTGTAATCTTTCTCTTCATGCACTAGTCATTATGATTTATCTTTTTCATATAATATCGATTATAAAACGGACTAACAAGAACGCTGATCAATATCGATTACAAAACGGACTAATAAGAACACTGAAGGTCATGAACGTTTCATCTTTTTGTGACATACAGGGGCGAATTTACAGGAGGGCCACACCCCCCATTTTTAATAATATTA
>JAGFNQ010003099.1:231222-321669 GCA_024364735.1 Boesenbergia rotunda
CGAACCGACGCCTAATGTTCCCTCGAGGGGAACGCGTCCTCACCTACTCCTCTCGGGAGAGTTTTACCTGGTGCCAACCGGATCCTCCAGTTGGACTTTTGCCCAGCAGTCCTTCGCCAGGTCTTGAGTTACCAAGCTTCCCTTCGCTTGGTGCCTAGCAGCCCTTCGCTAGGTTTTTTCTTCTGGCAGTCCTTCGCCAGTGCCTAGCATTCCTTCGCTAGGGCTTGTCCTGTCTGGCAGTCCTTCGCCAGTGCCTAGCATTCCTTCACTAGGGCTTTTCCTGTACACTCAAGAAACTCGTTAGACAACCATTAACCCTTAACTTTTGAACCTTTTTGCCAATATCAAAACACAGGTTTGACTTGGGTGCATACTGCACCAACAATCTCCCCCTTTTTGATATATGGCAACCTAGTTCAAAAAGTTAAGGAAAAAAGTGCTGAATTTAAAATCCTAAGTTAGATTCCCTCCCCCTAGAAGAAATCTCCCCCTAGGTTTTTCAAAAACAGGTGGTGTGAATGAAGTACTTAGAAGATTTCATGTTTTGATAATAAGTTAGGAAATCTCTACAGTTTTTGCTAAGTTTTTCAAAAACATTCTTGGTTTGGGAACCTTTAGAAAATTTTCATTTTTGAAAAAAATTTCAGACTTTAGAAAATTTTCAGTTTTTGGGAAAAAATTTCAGACTTAGAAACATTAAGTAAAAATCATTTTAAGCAAAAATAGTTCAGAGCTTAGAAATAAAAATCATTTTAAGCAAAAAATAGTTCAGAGCTTAGAAATGAAATTATACCAATTTTTCAGTTCAACTTTTTGAAAAAGACTATTGTTTTTCCTGTTTCCTTTCCAACTCTCCCCCTTTGACATATATCAAAAAGAATGCAGAAGAAAAAAAGAAACTTAAATAGAGCATTTGCTGTACTGAATCAAAATAAGACTAAGTCTGGTTAATCCTTTAGGGACCTGTCTAACCCACTTAGCTACTTACTAACTGTTATAAACAGTAGCTTTTGGCTAGGGTTAGTCAAGTTAAGTGAGCTGTTCAAGTTAGATTGTCTAAACTTGACACTTAACTTGATTGCTGTTCAGTTTGTATTTAGTGCCCCAACTGCTGCAGATGCACTGACTTAAAGCATCTTGAGTTAAGGCAAAGACCTAAGCATCTCAACCCTTTCTAGGTTATCATTCAAAAAGTGCCCTAAGGTGCTTGTGAGATGCTGGCTTCTAGATCTATAGGTTCATGCAGTTCTAGGGTTAGAGCCTAGGCTAAGTCCATTTTCGAAAAAGCCCTAGTTTTGAAAGGGGTAGTTTTTGAAATAAAACTAAGTAAAAAAACTTTTTAAAGTAATATTAAAAAAACATTTTAAAAGACATTTTAAGTTCAATTGAAAATCCAAAAACCAAATGATTCTACCCTAACTTAATTTAGTCAAAATAAACAAGCCAAGCTAAGATTAGCATAGTTCAAGTAGAAGTCTAGTACAAGTCAACAGAAGTCAACCCTACTCAGTAGGGGTAGTCAAATGAGTACATGTCCAAGTCATCTAAGAGGAGGGACCAGGAGGATCAAATGGGCCCGGCTGCCATGCATCAAATCGTGCCATGATCTCATGGTACTGTGCATTCCAGGCTTCTCTATCGGCTGTGAGAGTACTCATAATGTTGTTGTAGTAGCCTAAGTTTGTCTCTTGGTCTTCAATATGGTACGCTTCCACTTCTTCTCTGAAGCTCTGGATGTGCGTCTCGAGTCGTGTAACTCTCTCGTACAAGGTCGGTGGAGCGGGCTGATCTACCTCTGCTGCTAAGTCGGCAGCGTCGACCTCGACCTCCTCATCGGCAATGTCCTGTGCGGCTGGTTGGCGTCGCCAAGTCAGAACCCCGGTGCCCGAGACGTCTATACCGGCTAAGGAAAAGTTCTAAATCCTATCTCGTCGAATTCGGTCATCGTGGTAATCTCGCCGTCAGCGATATTCGGCCGTGGTAGTGAAGGATAGAGGTGATGACGTGGCAGTAGGGAGTGCGGATCCGCCCCTTAGTGGATACACTAGAGGCATGTAGGATACAGTGGAAGAGGTGAAGGCCTATATCTATGTCCAGATGGTGGATAAGGGCATAGAGAAGAAAAGTGTGAAAGGGTTTCATGGTGGCTGTGTCCCTAGTGGACAAAGGAAGGATGCAACGGACAATTACTCTGTAGAGAGCGTAGTCCTGAATCGGGAGTCGGGTGGAGTGGAACTGCCCTCCTGCAGGGTCCATGGCTTCCCCAAAGAAATAGTTGTATAAGGTGTTCAGGTCAATATGAGAGTAGGGGGCGTCGAAGGGCGGGTTCCTTGGAGGATAGCAACAGAAGATGGACTGAGATGGTCGGAGTCCCAAAAATCGGTTCAGTAGGGTAGGAGTGATGCTCAAGGGCATTCCTTGAACGGTAGTGACGAAGCTCAAGTGATCTTGCCTAACTATGTTGTTATAGAATTCTGCACATAGGGTGTTGTTGATCGAATGTGTGCAGAATACGAGGTTATCTAGTTGATAGAGTTAATTACGGACATTGCGACTGGACAGGATTGGGAGAAGAAATGACGGTTAAGGTAGCTTGTTTTAATCGGAATGTAGGTGGTTTGTGCGAACTTGTTACAAAAGTGCTAGGTTAGGAAATCTAGGGTCGGGACTGGGCTCATTACCGGGGTTCGACTGAACTGCTCGGCGTTTTCTAAGTGTAGAAAAAATAAGTGATTAAGGATAAAGAAGGAGTGTGCAGAAAAAACT
The DNA here is from genome assembly GCA_024364735.1 of Boesenbergia rotunda. NCBI lineage: Eukaryota > Viridiplantae > Streptophyta > Magnoliopsida > Zingiberales > Zingiberaceae > Boesenbergia > Boesenbergia rotunda. Next base: position 233,989 of record JAGFNQ010003099.1, read on the forward strand.
TGTAATTTAAGAAAAATTAATTGCACAACTAAATTTCATACCTTGGAGGCATGGTTGAGGCAAGGGAAGGCTTAGGTTCACTTGATCCACAAGAATGAGGCAAAGGGAAGAAGGAGTGTGAGATGTGGTGTGGGAAATGAGGGAGTCACGGGTCCCTTTTATAGGGGTTGATGGGGGGGGGGGGCGCCCGACGGGTCACGGGCGCCCTTTACAGGTTGGTTTTGCCTCGGGCAGGGAAAAGGTCTGTAGGGGCGCCCGACAGGTCACGGGCGCCCTTCTCAAAAGCTGTTTGTCAGCAGCTTTTGACTGCTTTAATCAGCGTGGGAGACAGGTTTTGATGGGGGCGCCCGACATGTCACGGGCGCCCTTCTCAAGGGCTGTTTGACTGCAGCCTTTGACTGCTTTAATCAGCGTGGGGGACAGTTTTGATGGGGGCGCCCGACATGTCACGGGCGCCCTTCTCAAAGGCTGTTTGACTGCAGCTTTTGACTGCTTTAATCTGCGTGGGGGACAGGAGCGTATAGGGGCGCTCGATAGGTTACGGGCTCCCTAGGTACCAGAATTTTGATTGTTTTGACCAGGTTTGACTGTTTGACTCCGTTTGACTGTGTTTGACTAGGTTAATCATAGTTTGACAATGATTATGAAAGCACAAGCAAGGTGGTTTAATTTGAGCTTAATTTTCCTGTCTCACTGAATCTAGGGTTTCAATCACGTTAACCTTAAGGTTTTTGTGAGACAGGTTTGAAGGTAAAAATTAATTTTGAAAGGGAATTTTCATTTATTTTGAAAAGATATTTAGTTTTGAAAACAGATTAAGTGTTTTTCAAAAAGATAATAAGTTTGAAAAATAGAGGTTTTGAAAAACAGTTTAGAATCTTTAATTATTTGAAATTTGAGTTAGATTCGAATTTGACAAAAGTTAACTTGAATTTGAATTTCAGAAATTGGCTTCCAGGTCTTGGCGAGGCACTAGGCCTTCTTTGGCCGAAGCCTTATGGGATCATCCACCCTTTCCTTGACAAAGCCTTTTAATGAAATTTCATTTTCAAATTAAATTAGGTCATTTTCTGGTCTAACTAGCTTGGGTCTTGGATCGGTAGCTTCGGCTAGTTCCGCCAAATTGGCTTCCCTAACGTACTATCATCTCACCTCCTCCCAATACTATGTTTTCAATTTTCAAGTAATTTTAGTCCTTAAATCTAAGAATTCCTTAAATCTAAGCATGGCAATTTGCAAGAAATTAAATAAACACACAATCAATCAATAAAAAAAACTATCTAATTATAAAAATTGTTTTGATTTTGGCTCCCCCTGGACTATAGCCTCTATATGGGTTAGGCAAGAGGTGAATCTTGTCCTTGGGGATCCAAAATTGATTTGAACCAGTTGGTTTAGTCAGGCACAGTTTTGGCACCCATGCCTGAACCTTAGGTCTTGACTGGTTCAGTACAGCAAAGTAAGATCTTTGCCGAGATTTGGTTCTATAGCCAAGTCCGGATCGGTTTAGTACAGACTTCTGTTTTCCCAGAATCATATCAAGATTCTTGGAACCAGAAGTGAATCGTTCTAAAGCTGTTCTTAAATCCTTGACTTGAGTTTTCAAGGAGAAATTCTCTGATTCAAGTTTCTCAACTTGATTAGGGGTTTCTTCCTGAATTTTCTCAGTTAAGGAATTAGAATCAGCTCCCTCTTTCAGGAGTTTTACTTCCTGTCGGAGGGACTCGATTCGGAGTTTGGCTTTCGCCAAATCTCGGGATAGATAGGAAATAAGAGAATTTAATTGCGATTTTGAAAAACCCGTTACCTTTATTTCGCCGTCTTCGGAGAATGTCAGCTTGCCGTCGTCCCGTTCCGAGTCTGAGTCAGTCTCGATTTGATCCGAAGCGGTCAGGGCTAGAAGATTGGACTGAGGTGCTACTTCTTCTTCTTCTGAGGAAGACTCGTCCCAGGTTGCTTGGAGTGCCTTCTTCTTTCTGTTCTTTTTGGACTCCTTTAGACTTGGACATTCAGTCTTGTAGTGGCCCTTCTTCTTGCATTCGTAGCAGGTTACGTTGGGCTTTTGTTTGTCAGTTGACGGTTCATCTTTTCCATCCTTTCTTCGGCTTGTTCTCCGTGTGTTAGTTTGGTTCTTCAACTTTTTGTAGTAGCTTCGAGCTAGCCGGACCAGTTCTGATTGATCTTCTTCTTGATCTTCTATTTCTGAATCTGAGGTAGATTCAGGTTCAACTTGAATTTTCTTTTTGGTCATTTTCCCTGTTTTCCCTTCAAAAAAGGCTATACTTTTCTCGACCAAATTGGAGTTAGTCTGTTCATGCAGCTCAAGTTCAGAAAATAACTCATCTAGCTTAATTTTTGAAAGATCCCTAGAGACCTTGTATGCATCTACCATAGATGCCCACAAGGTGGTCCTAGGGAATGCATTTAGGGCGTACCTTATCAGATCACGGTTTTGAACCTGGTGACCTATTGCGTGAAGACCATTCATCAGCTCCTGGATTCTGGCGTGGAGCTGGGCTGCTGTCTCGTTATCTGCCATTTTGATAGTGAAGAGCTTGTTCAGTAGCAAGTCTCGTTTGCTGATCCTTGTATCTGAAGTTCCTTCGTAGAGTTCAATCAATTTAGCCCATAGTTCCTTTGCACTTTTGAAGGGTCCTACGCGGTTCAGCTCTTCTTTAGTTAGTCCGCATTGTAGAGTCTGGGTTGCTTTGGCGTCTGCTTCAATCTTTCGTTTAAGGGCAGTGTCCCATTCTGAGTAGTCTTGTGGTACACCTTCAGCATTGGTGGGAATCATCAGTCCAGACTGGATGATTATCCACATTTCCACCTGAGTTTTCAGGTGGACCTCCATTCGACTTTTCCAGTAGGGAAAGTCTTCTCCACTGAAAAGTGGAGGTCTGGCGGTGCTAAATCCTTCTTGGATAGACATTTGTAACTGAAAAAAAATAAACAACAAAAATATTTCCAAGACTTGGTCTTGGATTAGTAGTGCGGGAAGAAATAATCAAACACAGATTTCAAGGGGTGTTGCACCAACCTTGAGATAAAAACTCGAACGAAAATTTTTTTTTTTTATTTTTTTTTAAAAAAAAATGAGAGGGAGAGAAAAAAAAAATCCGAAAAATATTCAAACTGGTGGTTGCACCAGGTTTGACTTCCCCGCTCTGATACCACTTGTTGGATCGAGAAATGCGAGAGAGGGGGGGTGAATGTCGCAATTCGTTCGGATTTCGTAAAGAGCAATTGCGTAGCGGAATAATTAAAATCAGACAATACGAACACCAAGATTTTTACTTGGTTCGGAGCCTGGGTCGACTCCTACTCCAAGGCCCACGGTCATTGACCGTTTTCTGCGGGCAATTCTATAAGTTCGTAAACCAGTTTACAATTATTGAATACAGAATAAGTGCAGTAAACTTATACAATAAGAAGTATGCTCTTCTTTTACCGACGTCCGGAGTAGATCGAAGATTTCGGGGCAGCGGGACGTCGTCGGCTCGAGTTGGGCAGTATCTGGAGCAATGTACGAGAGCAGAAGAGCGTGGAAGAGTCTGAAGAATTGATTATCTTTGAAGAGGGTCGAGGCCCTCTTTATATAGGGCAGGGGGCGCCCGACATGCTCGGGGCGCCCCCCACGTGGCTGCAGATCCGGCGATGCTCTAGTCAAAGCTGATCTCGTTATCTTCGGGATTGTATTTGACTGGGGCGCCCGACGCGCACGGGGCGCCCGATTGACCGGTCAAACTTTATCACCGAGGCTTCGCGAGGGTGAGCTGCAGCCGCCTTCAGTGGCGTGGCACAGTGGGCGCCCGAGACACGCGGGGCGCCCGAAATGCGGGGCGCCCGACACGCACGGGGCGCCCCCAATTGCGCTGCTGTCGGGGCGTTTACCTCTCTGCTGACTTTGGGTTGACTCTGGGGCGCCCGACACATCCGGGGCACCCTACTCAGCTACGGCCTCACTCCTTTGAGGCTTTCTGAGCTGCAGAAACACAGTCATTCGGTCCTGCATCCAGGGTTAGTCCAAAACAGCAAATAATAAGTTAGTTAAAACAGCCTTAGCTGTCTTGGTTCTGACTTTGGATCTCCAAAATGGAGCCCTAGGTCGAACCGACGCCTAATGTTCCCTCGAGGGGAACGCGTCCTCACCTACTCCTCTCGGGAGAGTTTTACCTGGTGCCAACCGGATCCTCCAGTTGGACTTTTGCCCAGCAGTCCTTCGCCAGGTCTTGAGTTACCAAGCTTCCCTTCGCTTGGTGCCTAGCAGCCCTTCGCTAGGTTTTTTCTTCTGGCAGTCCTTCGCCAGTGCCTAGCATTCCTTCGCTAGGGCTTGTCCTGTCTGGCAGTCCTTCGCCAGTGCCTAGCATTCCTTCACTAGGGCTTTTCCTGTATACTCAAGAAACTTGTTAGACAACCATTAACCCTTAACTTTTGAACCTTTTTGCCAATATCAAAACACAGGTTTGACTTGGGTGCATACTGCACCAACAGTTTGGTCTTTCGCAGTCTACATATATAGACCGAGTGCTAAAAAGGTTTAGCATGTCGGAATCCAAGAAAGGTTACCTTCCCATTAGGCATGGGATCAACCTTTCAAAGTCTATGTGTCCGCGCACAGAAGACGAGAGGATTTGCATGAATAAGATTCCCTATGCATCCGCGATAGGATCTATCATGTATGCTATGTTATGTACTAGGCCTGATGTATCGTATGCTTTGAGCGTCACAAGCAGATACCAATCGGATCTAGGAATGGATCACTGGGCGGCTGTCAAGACAATCCTTAAGTACTTAAGAAGAACTAAGGATGTGTTCCTAATATATGGAGAAGGAGATATGGTAATACGTGGGTATACAGATGCCAGTTTCCAGACAGATAAGGATGACTCCAAATCACAGTCTGGATACGTATTTACTTTGAATGGAGGCGCAGTAAGTTGGAAAAGTTCCAAACAAGACACCGTAGCGGATTCTACCACGGAAGCGAAATATATCGCAGCTTCGGAAGCAGCAAAGGAAGCAGATTGGATCAAGAAGTTTGTCTCAGAACTTGGTGTGGTTCCAACCATTGATGAAGCAGTGCCGGTTTACTGTGACAACAATGGAGCTATTGCACAAGCAAAGGAACCAAGGTCTCATCAGCGATTCAAACACGTGCTTCGCCGCTATCATCTGATCAGAGAGATTATAAGTAGTAATGACATACAAATTGAGAGAGTTCCCACTGAAAGGAATATAGCGGATCCTTTAACTAAGGCCTTGCCACAAAGCAAGTTTAAGGGTCATGTAAGAGCCTGTGGTATTGGATACCGTAGCGATTGGCATTAGGCCAAGTGGGAGTTTGTTAGAGATATGAGAGAAGTGTCCTAAGGCAATCGCCTTATGATTGTAAACATTTATTTCAATAAATGATAATTCACTATTTGAGTATACATGTTTATGTATTTGATTGGGATCTTAAACTCATCTACTGAATGTCCGCCATACAGTTCACAGCATAAGAGAATTTGTGATGGGATCACAACTAGTGATTATCTCTAAATGTGCAAATGTGAAGTGTTGGAAATATCCCTAGTCGATGAATTGATAAATACGGACATTATCAGTTCTGTTGAGACTAGCATGGGTTATTCTCTATTCAGCTGATTCTCACTGGCTGGTGACATTGGGATGTCCAGAGATAAACATGGATGCTAGTTAAGGGAACTAGTTCATTGGAGTGACTAGCTGTAAGACTTCATATGGGAATCTACATGTAGATATGTCAATGAAGATCTTACTGCGCGCTTAAGTGCGATGTTCCTTTGACTTGCGGTGTTCAAGTCATCTTAGTCATAGAGACTTATACTTTGACATCTTAAGCAAGCATCTCTAAGGAGGTGTGGACCCAGGATGATCGGGTATAAGCCGAAGTGCCCGAAGATGTTTGAACAGCCTACAAAGGATTCACCACTCCTTGCGAGGAGATGTATACCCAGGCCTATTGTCGGATTGTTACTCAAAGCCTCTGGCCAGAGCATATCATGTTTAGAGTGAGAGTCTCTAAAATACATGAGAGTAATTAGAAATCCAAAGGACGAGTAAGACATTACTTGGGCTAGGCGTGACGTAGTCAGCCTAGTGGGGACTGACACCATTGACCGTGTCCTGAACCAAGTGGGTATAAGGTGGTGAAGGAAATGGGGCACGATTCATTAGAGCTGCTGAAGGTTTCAGAATAATTTCTTCTGAGGTCAAACCGTTGATCTTTCGATTAATTGGGGATCATGATGTACTACTAGGTGCCACTCATGATCGTTCTATAATTAGTTAATTATAGACGGCCAACATAAATCGAAAGCCTATTTAGTCACACGCACTACGAGTAATCCGAGGGATTTAAAACGAGTTGAAAATTGGATTTTCCGATCAAGAGAAATAAGTCGAATCTGAGTTAGTCAGAGGCGCAATGGAAGCTAAAAATGGCTAAGTCTTTTGAAGGTTTTTCGGGCGAATTAAATGAGTTTGATTCGCGGCGGTTCGGGTTGGTTTTGGCCGGCCAAAGAGGGTACCAAAACCCCTTTGGTGGCCGGCCACAATAAGAGGAGAAAACCAATTAATTTTGGTTTAATTAATAAGATAAATCCAGCGCGATTTATTTTATAAATTATGGATAAATAAATTTATATAAAGAAATTTATATAAATAAATTTATAGAAATTTATTCTTTTATGGAAGATTAAAATAATCCATGAATTGGGTTTGTTTTAATTTTATAAAATCAATTATGAATTGATTTTTCCATAATAAGAAAGTTTATAAATTTCTTATAAAATTTATTCTATAATTTAAAGAGAAGAGGAATTTGTTTTTTTATAAATTAGTTATAATAAAACTTGGTTTAAACGGAATAATTCATAAGAATTTATAGGATAAATTTCTTATGATAATTAATTAGTTTTATTATAAAGTTAGTTATAATAAAATTCATAAGAGAATTTATAGGATAAATTTTCTTATGATAATTAATTTATTTGATTATAAATTGGTTTATAATAAAGACTCGGTTTAAACGGAATAATTAATAAGAAAATTTATAAGATAAATTTCTTATAACTAATTCCGTTAATTCCGTTAATTCGGTTTAGAGGGAGACTTAGCAAAGGAGTTGCTACTATATAAAGGAACCAAAGGCTAGCCCTTATTCCTAATTAAGAGATTAATTATTCTCTCCCTCTCTCTCTCTTAATTCTTCTCCTCTCCCTCTCCCTTTCTTGCCTAGGGCCGGCGCCCACCCTTGTGGTTTAGGGCCGGCGCACCCAACCTACATCCAAGGTGAAGTTGGCGTGAGCAATCAAGAAGAAGGAGAACTCGAACAAGAAGAAGAAGAAGCGGATAGCGACTCCTCTCTTCTCGGAATTCGATTCCGTTACTTCTTGGTTAGTTTCCTATCTTTCCTCTCTTGATCTTTCAAGTTGAGCCTGTAGAGAATCTAGTAGTTCTCGTCGGCATAAAACTCGTGACTTTGCGAAGTCATCCCGAAGAGAACTCGGCGTGGACGCGAATAGAGGCGGAGCTTCCATGGACGCTACGGTTGGATCTCGTCCATTTTTCTTCGAGTTACGAAAGGTACAAAGTAAATTAGTTTACTTTTCCGCAAAGTTTTATTTTATGATTATGTCAACACACCATAAGGTTGCATGCTAGATACGAAGTTAAAATAATTTTGGAAATTATTTTATGCAAATTCTTCCGCTGCACGTAAAAATTTTGAATTTTACGAACTCGTATCCTTGTCGACATGCACCCGGTCCCAACATATAGATCTAGAAGCCAGCATCTCACAAGTACCTTAGGGTACTTTTGATTGACAACCTAAACTGGGTTAAGATGCTTAGGTCTATACCTTGATTCAAGATGCTTTAAAGCAGTGCATCTGCAGTAATTGAGGCAATAAATACACAGTGAACAGTAATCAGGTTAAATGTCAAGCTTAGAAAATCTAACTTGATCAGATCACTTAACTTGACTAACCCTAGCGAAAGCTACTGTTTATGACAATTAGTAAGTAGCTAACTGGGTTAGACAAGACCCGAAAGAGAAAATCTAAATTGATTTGGTCCAGTTTATGCTTAGAATGGGTTCAATACAGAACTTTACTTTCCTTACTCAATTTTTTGCTATAATAATTTTTTTTTATATGGCAAAGGGGGAGAGATTGGAAAGGAGAGAAAAGAAGTTTTTTCGAAGAATTTTAAATTTTTTTTCCAAATTAAGTTTTTCAAAATCATTTATCTCCTTTTTCAAAAAGTAAAGTAACGAAAATACCTACAAATATTTGTTTTCAAATCTAAAGCATTTCAAAAATATTTTGGAAAATTTTCTAAGTGCTTAACTCAAAAGTTTATTTTGAAAATTTTCTAAGTGCTTAACTCAAAAGTTTAGTTTGAAAATTTTCTAAGTGCTTAACACAAAAGTTTATTTTGAAATTTTTCTAAGTGCTTAACTCAAATTTATTTTGAAAATTTTCTAAGTGCTTAACTCAAATTTATTTTGAAAATTTTCTAAGTACTTAACTCAAATTTATTTTGAAAATTTTCTAAGTGTTGAAAACCTGAAAAGTTTTTTTGGAAAATTTTTCTCTAACTTGAAAATCTTTTGGAGAATTTTCTAAGTGTTGAAAACCTGAAAAATGTTTTGGAAAATATTTTTAAGGATAATCAAGGACTTAGAAGTGTTTTCAAAACCCCCACATATGTTTGAAAAACTCAGGGGGAGAATTTTTTCAGGGGCAGCAAATTACATATCTTTTACATTGCTTGTTTCTTTAACTTAACTTTTTGAACCGTGTTGCCATAAATCAAAAAGGGGGGATTATTGGTGCAGGCAGCACCTAAGTCAAACCTGGGTTTTGATAATGGCAAAGGGTTCAGAAGTTAAGGTGTTATTGTGATCTAACATGTTTACTGAGTGTGCAGAAAAAGTCCTAGGTACACTGGGCAAGAACTCCTGGCAAAGGGCTGGGCAAAGAAGTTCTGGTCAAGGACTGGGCAAGAAGTCCTGGTCGAGGACTGGGCAAGAAGGTCACATGTTAGGCGCCCCCATCATCACAGGTGCCCGTATGAGTGCTATAAAAGGGGGTTCACCCCCAAGCCTTCAACATCAATTGCTCTCAACGCTCCAAACTTTTTCGTTCAAGCGCTACGCTCCAGCAAACTCCAACTTCGAGATTCCAGCGCCAACGACGACCCTCTGCTCTGAAATTCGATCCACCTCGGGCGTCGGTAACGAAAAGTGTTGCAAGTTTAATTTTCTGATCTACTCTGTACTTAATTTGTAAAACTCTTATTGTGATTATAGAATTGCCCAAAGTAAACGGTCAAGGACCGTGGTCCTTGGAGTAGGAGCTGACCGCGACTCCGAACCAAGTAAAACCGACTTGTGTTCTTGTGTGTTCTGTCATTTTCCGTTGCGTATATTCTTTAACTTTTCGAAAAATTTTATAACAATATTCACCCCCCCCCCCTCTATCATTTTTCTCTGATCCAACAATTAGTGCATGTTTATTTACCTTGTTATCGATATTGGTTTCCGTATGTTTATTTACTTTGGTGTTATTTATGTTTACGTATCATATTGATTGCATGTTTTGGATCTGATTGAGGTTGTGTATATTGGTGACATGCATCATAACATTCAGGCCGACGACCACTGGCTCCCTAGTGGTTGAGATGGGTCGTCAGGTATATTTTCCTATTATGCTACGCTCAGTTGGAGTTGTGTGCAAATAGTTGATACTCCCCAGGTGTTTGGAGTTCCCACAGGTGTTTTGGGATTTTTCATATCAGGGTCACAGTTGTTGTGGTGTATTTGCATAGCCTCAGGTGCTTGGCGCTTGTATCTTGTCCACCTAATCTACCCAATGTAGCGGTGGTTGGTGTGTGTACAGTACAGGTTACGACATCATGCTCATATTATGCATCGTGCATTTGCTTGTATTTGCTGCACTTGTTTGAGCTATATTTGTTGCATTTAATTGACATATATATATGGTTATGATTTGCATTTTATTATATGATCTGGATATGTTCGGCGGTATTACCAGTTTATGGAGGTGTTAGGGGATTGTTGATTTTTCCCCTGTGTGTTACATAGTTTTCATGTATGTTTTATTTGTGTAGATGCATTTAATTTATGTTCTTTATTCCGAAGACTATATATCCTTTGCTTTCTTTATGCTTGTTTTACCCTTTTATATACCATGTATTTATTTATTCTTATACCCGCAGAGTTCCACCCGGAACTCATAACTCCTTGTTCTCCTTTTCGTTTCAGGTAGTCGATAGTCGTGTCTCGTGCTGCCACGAGAGGATCCAGCTGCCAGTCCCCAGTCTTGACTAGGTTGTTTCCATTTTCGTACTTTCGTGTTATTTTTTATCGTATTGGTGTCGCTTTGGTTTTGTTATTATTTTGGATGATATTTGATTTTTTGTTAGATGTGTATTTAATTGCTTCCGCTGAATTTTAATTTGTTGTATATTAGTTTATGAAAATTTATTTATTTTGAAATCATTTATTATGTAAATTATTTAACTTCATGGTTATGGTATTTTCTTTTATTTCTGACTATGTATATGTCAGCCGAGTGTGACTGAGCTTTATATGTGTGGAGTGATGTATGTATAAGTTTTAGATTGTCCGTCGTACAGGAGAGGTGCGCCTAATTTTTGAGTGAGCACGGGCCTCTGGGGGCATGACATGATGAATGAAAAACTATTTCTATTATGTTAATAAACGGCAAAATTTATGATTTTGTCACTAATTATCATAGAGAAAACACTTCTTATTATAATAATTATAATGGAATTCAAGGTTTTGTCGCTAATTATTGATAGAACCTTTAATTTCGTCACTAATATTCTAAAATTTCACAGATTCTTCTTCAAATTTGCAATTACCTCGCTAATATTCTAAAATTTCACATATTCTTCTTCAAATTTGCAATTACCCTGTTTACATTTTTCATATCAATGGAGACCATCACAAAATCAATACAAACCTTGTTTACATTTCATTACACTATATACAAACATTCACAATTCATAAACAAATAATTAATCCTGTCACGGCCCCAGAGGCTCATGCTTTCTCAAAAATTGGGCAGGACAGCGAACAAGTTAGAGCATATATACATAACATCTCACCAATATAGCTTAGCCAAAAACGGCTAGCATCACAAAAATAAAGAAAATAAACACAATCACGCAGTTTATAATAATTGGATGGCTCAGCCATCACAAACAAAAAAGAAAACTCCAAAGAACGTCCAAAAGAAACATATCGGCTTAATACGAAATAAACAGCACTCAACTAAGACAAATATCAGACTAATAAAACAAATCCAGTCTTGAAAATGAAAATGCAGAAACAACGAAAATGCGGAAAGTACTGCGATAATAATCCAATATGGAGACAAACTCGACAACGTGGGACTGACAATTGGATCCTCTCCTGACTCCAAGAAATGCAACTACCTAATACCTGAAATAAAAATAGATGGTAGCAGTGGTGAGTCCAGATGAAATTTGCGGGTATATGATTAGACAAAAGCTTGACATAATAAAGATAGAATAAGTAGAGAAAACTGTTGGATCGAGAAAATACGATAGAGGTGGGGTGAATATAGTAAAATCGTTTCGGATTAGATTGAGAGAAATTACGCAGCGGAAATAAAAAAACAAACGCGAACACAAGGTTTTTTACTTGGTTCGGAGTCGCGGTCGACTCCTACTCCAAGGCCCATGGTCCTTGACCATTTACTGCGGGCAATTCTATAATCGCGCAAGTTTTTACAAAAATTTATACAGTAATAGTGCAGTAAAAAGTACAATTATGCTCTTTGTTATCGACGCCCGGTGTAGATTGTTCTCTGGTGCGGAGGGTCATCATCGGCGCTTGAATCTCGAGATCGGAGGTTTCCGGAGTAGAGCGCTTGAGTCGAAGAGCGTAGAGGCGTTGGAAGAATAGATCTCGAAGCCTTGGGGGCCAACCCCCTTTTATAGTACTCCTGGGGGCGCCCGGGAAGCTGGGGGCGCCTAACACGTGCCTTCGGATCTGAGAATCCTCATCCGAAGCTCGGTCAAGGCTTATCCCTCCAGAATTGGGCTCGGAGCTGACGGGGGCGCCCGGGACACAGGGGGGCGCCCGGGTTGACTTGGTCGACTGGCTTCTCGACTGACTTGAATTCTATCCGCTTCGTTGGATTGGGCCCAGGGCGCTCGAGGAATCCGGGGCGCCCAGGACCATGGGGGTGCCCGGGAGCTTGAGGGCGCCCAGCCCAGTGAGCTTCCGAAGCAGTTCTTTGCTCAATCATGTTTTGCCTTCACCTTGGGGGCGCCCGAGACCTCCGGGGCGCCCTGCCCAGCTGCTGCCCCTCTCCTTTGGGGCGTTCTGAGCTGCAAAAACTCGTTTCTTCGGTCCTGCATCCAGGGTTAGTTCCAAAACAACACAACAGCAAGAGTATTAGATAATTCTTACAGCCGTAGCTGTCTTGGTTCTGACTTTGGGTCTCCCAAATAGAACCCTAGGTCGAACCGATGCCTACTGTTCCCTCGACGGGGAACGCGTCCTCACCTACTCCTCTCAGAAGAATTTACCTGTTGCCAACCGGTTCCTCCGGTTGGACTTTTTCCCAGCAGTCCTTCGCCAGGTGCCTAGCAGTCCTTCGCTAGGTCTTCGTTACTAAGCAGTCCTTCGCCTGGTGCCTAGCAGTCCTTCGCCAGGTCTTCGTTACCAAGCAATCCTTTGCCTGGTGCCTAGCAGTCCTTCGCTTGGTGCCTAGCAGTCCTTCGCTAGGTCTTTGTTACCAAGCAGTCCTTCGTCTGGTGCCTAGCATTCCTTCGCTAGGTCTTCTACTCCTAGCAGCCCTTTACCAGGTCTTAGGATTTCGATGCCTAGCGGTCCTTCGTTAGGTGTCTAGCAGTCCTTCGCTAGGACTTCAGTCTGTACATTCAAGTAACATGTTAGATAAAAATAACATCTTAACTTTTGAACCCTTTGCCATTATCAAAACACAGGTTCGACTTGGGTGCTGTCTGCACCAACAAAAACAACAAGTACAGTCTCTAAGAAATATAAGAATACCTAAACATGTATAACATATAAAACAACATGGCATAAAACAAAATGATAACTAAGCATGTACGAAAAACCTCATGATATCACAATATCAAAACATACATGCATGTCAACCAAATGCAGCAAATATAGCTCATATAAATGCAACAACCACAAGAAAATGCATAAATACAATATTTGCATATGATGCAATGTCATGTGTCACCCCTGACGCTAGTCAGGCCGCCAACACATCACATTTTTGTGACCGAGTGGGTAGGGCTATGACAACTATACGCACTCCAACAAATACCACAGATATATGTGGTTGAGTGGACAGGATGCTGGGGAGCCAACTACTCCAATCCCCGATATATAGGGGGAGCTATCAATAGGTCTAGTATCCCTCTAAAACAACGGTGAGGGTGTCACTACTTGCCTACAACTGCAACATGTGTGGCATAACAGGACAGTTGTTGTACTCTAACAACTACCACAACAACAAGTGGTTGAGCGAACTAAGCAACTAAATGACTAACGACGGCTTAACCATATGGAAGCCCAACAGTCATTAGTTTGCAACATGCAGGTATGGTGCATGCTACAAGATGCACGAACAACTGGAAAACAACGATACAACAAAATCCAACAAGTATCAACGATGCAGCGATATAATCAACCAAGTATCGAAAACCAACGATTATGCATCTACACTACTAGGTAGGATATTTCTAATGCCCAATAAACCTAATTGTATTTAATGAACCTCTAAGTACTCGCGTACAAGCGGTACTTTACAGAACAGAAATTCAACAGAAGACTGTATAGATACGAAATATCGAATACTCGAAGATCAACAAAGAAAGTATCAACGGAGATATTAAAATAACAACCGACAAGGAACAAGGTCAAGCAACTTATTTAGACATAAAATAGTCATGCTTAAAGATAAAAGAACTACACGAGTACAACGGAGAAGTACCTGCCTTAAATTATGTCTATGTCGAATAAAACTCCATCACGATCAACCAAATGAGTCTGAATCAAGGTCCTATGTCAATATTGTTGTAACTTGGATGGCTATAGAGGGGGTGAATGTAGCCAGATACCAAATCTTTTGGTATTTTTGAGATTTTCTGCACTTAGAGTTAGCAGTAGCAGTGGAAACAATACAAAGCAGAAACTAACAGAAAACTAAAATGAAAATCACAAACTCTAACACGAGGATATACAAGGTTCGGGGATAACTTGCCCCTACTCCTTGGCGTGCCCGTAAGGTGGGCGATCCCTTGATCGTCGGCAAATCAAGCCCCGGGAAATCCGGATATCAAATGCCTCCTTCCCGGTGGAGAAACCTCTCCACACAAATAGTCTCAAGATGATATGAGTTAAGTGAACAGAGACTTAAGAAAAATCTTACAGATCGCTAGCAAAGCAGAAGAAAACAGGAGAACAGTTCACCGAGCACAGCACAACACCACCAACGCAAGAACCCTCAGCTCTTCGTTTGCTTGCTGATCCACTCGCAACTTCCTCTACAGACTCATGGTTTTTGCTTTGCAAGAGATCGCTTGAAGTTTCAGAATGATGAGAGTTTTGTAAGCCACAGATCCTTTCTCTTCTTCGCCAGCCAACTCTTAAACCTATTGGAGCAATCGGCCCTAAGATGGTCCGGAGTGACCATAGGTTTTGATGTTTGGGCAAAGGGTTTAAGTTAGGTTTTCCCTTGTATTCTTATATGTGTATGTTAAGTGTGCAGGTTGTACAGGTTACACATATGGACTTGACTGGACGGCCTCAATACGGTGAAGGATGGCATGGAGACAAGCTGGAGGCTTGCGTGCGCATCCGAGGGACCTTGGAGAGCAGGGACGATGAGCTGATGGGCGCGGACTTCGAGGCGTACGTGAAGGGTGGCATGGAGGCAAACTGGAGGTTTGCGTGCGCATCCGAGGGACGAGGGCCGAAGATGAAGAGGGCGCGAAGGCAACAGTCGAGGCTGCGGAGGAGGAGTCAGTCGAGTCGTAAGGATCGAGTGATGTGTGAATGTACTCGGGAAAGGGTTCAGCTGGGGACCAGTCGACTGCCCTGGGGGCAGTCGACTGGTAGGTTGCTGGTGAGCTGGCAAATTCGAACGTTGGGAGTGTCAACGGTCGAATTTGGCTAGCACCAGTCGACTGCCCTGGGGGCAGTCGACTGGTAGCGAGAAATCAGCCCCGAGTCCTATTTAAAGAGCACGTCGTGGTGGCTGTGTTTCTTGACGAAACTCACTTGGGAAAAGTGTGTTAGTAGTCTATTGTGTTCACAAGGTGTCCGAGGTGTTGTGGTGAGGTTTCTCCACCCACAAGGAGTGACACGTGATAGCCGGAGGTTATCCGGGGAGTGATCCACCGACGGATTGTTGGATTAGTCACCCGGTCGGGGTGGATACCAACTAAATACGGTTTGTTAGCATTGTATTTTTTGTTGTTTATTGTATATTCCGCTATGCTACTAACAACGCAGGTTTAAGAAAGAGTCCGAAAAATCGCTATTCACCCCCCTCTAGCGTACGGAATCGATCCTAACAAAACCTGCTGCCCATCGCCAGGTCGCCAGACGCTCCTTTGCAGCTCACCAGCTGCTCATCTGCAACAGCCCAGCTACCCCTGACCTCTTCTGGACTCCCTGAACCCTCTCCAGTCGAGCCCCAGGTCAATTCGTCAGCTTCCCAGTGACAGGCCCAAATATACTAATTAATTTTGTCACGAAATGTATGGGCTCATCAAATTTAAATATGAATGAATAACTGGAAACCCTTTTACAATCAAAAGTATGAAAATGTAGTATAGGGGCCACAGATCGTATTTTTCTCGGGGCTAGTTGACGTTGTTCGATTCGCGCTTGTATTTAGGTGTCGTTTGTGTTTTCGGGTTTCAAATAAAGATTTGGGTTCTAAATAGAAATGGAATCACAATGAAAATAAAGGAAAACTCAACTATAGAACTTAACAAGTGATAACAAGTTATCATTCAACCAAAAAGAGCATTTATTCATCTAAATCACTTAATCAATTTTGGACCAATTCTGATTTCAAAGGTAAAACAAATGCTAAGCAAAGGAATGAAGCAGTGATTGCATTTTCGAAAATGAACAAGCTTGACACAAATAGAAACATGTGAAATTCAGAATTTGAACCAACACTTTAACTAAAACTAGCTACGATTTCGGAAAGCAAACCAATGCGAAGAAACTCAAGGATTCTGAAGATGATATCAATAGACTTCAGTCGCTATCCTACACCAGAAAAACTGGTGAAAATCTCATTCAAATCAGTGTCTAAAATAGCTTGGCACGCAAGCTGAAAACAATGTGCCAAACTGAATTTCTGTGTGCCATAAACTGATTTTATCAGTCCAGAATTTCCACTAAGTGTATGGGATGTGTAGCTGATCAATTCAGCTTGGTGTTGGCTAGTATATCTATGGAATTAACTGCACATGTTAATGAAGAAAATGGAAACCAAAACTGATCAGGGCAGATAAACTTAATTCCGACTGAGATGCAGAAAACAGCTTGATCAAGTTGCAATCTGTTGCAAATGATTCACCAAACAAGAACCTATTGATGTGCTGAAATCGAAAATGAAAATTCACAGTTGGAGAATGCAGCAACAAAAGTGGAAGATGCAGAAATGAAATAAACTTGGCTGCAGAATTTCATGAACGTGACTGAAGAATGGTAGTGCAGTAATTCAGAACCATGAGATTGCATACATCACTAGGCAGCTAAATCAAGTAGCAAAACCAATGTTCATTAAGGATTAGGAAGTTCTGATATCCACTTAACCAGAATTCAGATTCGATAACTGAACATGCAGAAAATAGATATGAATGCAGTATGTGCAGAAATTGGAAACTGAGGTGCAAAAATTGAAACAAGTACAGCAGTGAAATCAAACACTACTTGAGTGGAACAACTGCAATGTAGATTCAGCTGGTAAAACTATAGTTAGTTTGATGCAAAGTGCAGGAACTCGAAGGAAGCAAATTGATACACACTATAGCAAATCAGAAACTTGATACACTGCAGAAACTAGCTGAATCGCAAGCTAAAGCAAGAATTCAGAAATGAATTTCAGCTAAATAAACTGCTTGAAATACACTTATTCATTACACAAATAAGCTAGCTAATAAAACACTGAATTAACACTCTAATTGAAGCAAGAACAAATCAGAAACTTGAAACTGAAGTGGCTGATACGCAAGGAAAGAAAAATGGCACAGCTGATACTCAAGTAAAGAAACTGAAAACAACTAGAATTAAAAACAACTATCCACTAAACACATTCTCTAGCTATTAAACCAGCATAAACCAAGCCTAATTTAAGCAAAACAATTGCATTAAACAAAGTAACGAATCTGAAACCAATACAAAAATAGAACAGACAGTAGACTTTAAATTACAACTAAGAAAACTGAAATTAACCAAGGAAATCTAAACTCAATCCCTTCTTCAGCTCAGGTACTCCTTGTTCGTCACGCAAGGGTGAGCCTCGGACCCGCAAACTCAGCAAATCAGTGGGAAATTGTCTCAGCTACTAAATTTGAGCTCAACTCTGTCCAAATCTGAATTCCCCATTCGAACCCTTCGATTTAACTGCGTCCAAGTGAGATTGTGATTTGTGGATGATCGGAGCAATCTAGGGAACCCCTCCAGATGGCTCCGGTGGATGGAAATGGTCCGCAATTGAGATCGATGACTCCAAACAGCAGAACCACGGAAACCTCTCAATGGCTCTGTTCTTGGGCAATAGCGAGCTGAAATCTTCACTAAGTCATCTTCCCATGATTTAGCACTTGCTCTGAATCAGAAATTGAGTGGTCGCGCCTCGGATTGAAGGAAAACCGAAGAAAAACTAAGAACTATCGAAGAAGGAAGAAGCTGCGGCGAAGACGCGACAAGTTGAGCTGCGGCTGTGTTTTTGATTAAATAGGAATCAATGGACGGCTCAGATCGATCGGAGGAGATCCAACGGCTGATCTTGCTCTGATTGAAGCCAAACTTTTATGATGATGATCTGGGGTCAGGATCTGCCTTGTGGTAGCTCGGATCCTCCAGATGTGCAACGGATGGTCCAGATCAACTCTATCTGTGAATGGACGCTCTAGAGCCCTCCTTGCTTGATCCAACGGTTGATCTAGCTCTGATTGGGATGAAACCTTCAGATCTTAATCATAGAGCTTGATCAACCCTAACCCTAGCTCGGATTGCTTCAGATCGTCCCGAATGGCTCAGATCTAGCCGCTCTTGAATCGGACGGCCCGGATTAATCATAGGCTTGATTATTCGATCCGGTTCACATCCGACTCAAGTTTGACCCAATATGCCCTAGGTCCAGGATCCTTTCTTGCCTACAAAAATATATCAGAAAATTAGTGGCCAATTAATCCAAAAATATGCAATTTTGCAATTAAGTCCAAAATAAGATAAAGTTCCAAAACCTAGGGTAAAATCATAATTAAGCAATAAAACATGGGTCAAACATGGATTTTAGCACTTAAAATAATCAATAAAATGGTGCTTATCAACTCCCCCACACTTAGCCTTGAGCGTCTCGCGAAACAACTAAATAAGTATCCCTTAGGTTTTCTAAAGCATAATTAGAAGCAAATGAAAAGAAATTACCTAAGGTTGTCAATTCTCATAAATCTAAGCTCTATGGAGTAGTGTCTTGTCCTTAAATCAACAACTTAGCTTTTTCATCTATCATGAGTCATTGAGATGAATTTAAATCTCTAGCCTTTCAAGGAAAATATTGGTGGCTCTCTTCTTAATTTCTAACTTGATGATGGAAGTGGAGCTCACTCTTACACATATGCTTCTTGCACTACCATAGGCTTGCTTATTATCTACTCTCTACCATTTATCATGAATAGGATCAACATCTACAAAAACAAATGGAAACATGGAAAATGGTGAAAAATGGAATAGAAATCAAAGAAATGGAAAAATTGATGGAGTGGGAGACTTAGTTGCTCAAAGATGTTTCCATGTGCTTTGCCCCTCCTTTCAGTCCTCTAGTGAATAACAAAGTGTTGGGAAGTCAAACTTAAATAAATTCCTTTGATTTGGATGAAAAACCCTTTCTTTACTTCCTTGTGCCAAGTTGCCTTTTGTGCGCCATTTTTTTTCTTTCCTCTTCTCTTCCAAACTGTTTTCATGTTTTCTTTTCTTTTCTTCATTTGATCTTAGCTGCTAATTGCTCTCTTTATTCAGTCATGATATGCTCAGCTCCATCTCAGAATCATCCCCAAATCACACTGCCGTGAGCTTCACTTTAATTCCTACTTGCTGTTTTTTTAGTTCCCAGTTTTTTTTTCTTTGTTTTTTTTTTTCCTGTCATGGCTGCATTTTTCTGTTCATGTTTCAAATTTCACTCCATGCATCTGATTTCAGAACTTGCCATTCTTCTATTGCTCCTCAACAGTTAGCAATCAAAGTTTGTATCAGCAACACTTAATTTGGACAGATTTTTCCAGCTTATTTTCAGATCTGTCCAGTTCACAAAAATTCTCTGTTTTGGCACTGATTTCTGCATTGGATCTGATTTTCTTCACTCTGTGTCAATTCCAATTTCATCAGCCTTCAATCAGGTTGTCTTCAGCTGGAAATCAGATTGTATCAGCTGCTACTCAGATTTCTGATTACATGCTATTTAAAACCTTGGCACAGCTTTGCTCATTTGTCCAGATTTGTTTCAGATTTGTCCAGATTTGTCCAGCCGAATTCAGCAGCTTGAGTTCAGCAGCTGCTCAGCTTGATTTCAGCTTCAATGAATCCGTTTCCAAGTTGATACCTCTTCAAATTTCTGATGGCAGCATCATATCATATTCAGCTCACTTCTTTCCATTTTCTGCACAACTATTTTTGACTCAAATTCCTGCTCAAATTCTCTCCGTTGATCAGATCTGGTCAGCTTTTTAGCTTGCCATGCAGTCCAATTTCAGCTCTGCACAGCCAGCTTTTGTTTTTCTCAGCTTTGGCACCAACTTTTTTTTTTCTTTTTTTTTTTCATTGCTTTTGGCGTGCCATTTGTTTTCCTTGAATCTTCAAATGATGAGCAAGAATCTAGATGCTTCAATTTTTGTCTTCCTTAACTACTTCTTCTTGCTTAATCTTGATACCAAACTCAACCAAATTGGCACATGAAAATGCAGATTTTTTTTTTTTCGACATGAAATTTATCTCTTTTGATACCACATCTTTCCAAAACACTAGTCACTCCCCCACACTTGAATCTTTGTCCGTCTCGGGCAAAATAACATTAGAAACATTTTAAACAACAAGTCCAAAGAAAATAAGGGTAAGCGTAGGAGATAAGCAAGGACAAATATGATAAACATGATTATTGCTAAAAATTGATGTGGAAAGGAAAACAAATGGATTAGCCTCTATAGATGTGATCCAATCATTAAAATATGATTTTGAAAGAACCTAAGCAAGTTCTAGAGTACAATAACATAGGTGTGTCACAAAAATAAGGCTAATTCTCACTAGGTGCAAATGATTCATCCCAAATCCTCAATTAAGATTTCAAAAGCAAAGGAGTACTCAAATATCAAGATTTCATCCATGAGCCTAAACCCTAAGTTTTAACAACCAAATTTAATTTATTTTCAAAAGACTCTAACATGACATGAAGATAACCTAGAGGGATACA
Organism: Boesenbergia rotunda; assembly: GCA_024364735.1. NCBI lineage: Eukaryota > Viridiplantae > Streptophyta > Magnoliopsida > Zingiberales > Zingiberaceae > Boesenbergia > Boesenbergia rotunda. The sequence continues at coordinate 254,786 of JAGFNQ010003099.1, forward strand.
TTTATTTCTACTCATGCAAGAAAAAGTGACAAAAGAAATAACATGCATTTATTTACAAGGACTCAGTTTAAAGAAAAATTCTAATTCTAGGAAGCATGAAAATGAAAATGAAATAAAAGAAAATACAAGAAAAATCAAACTCCCCTTTATTCTGGTGGACGGAGTCGATCCAAAAGTAGCCTCCATCTTGGTAGTGGAGGAACATGGGTAGCTGAGTGAATTCGGGCTCCCCCACACTTAAACTTTACAAAATTTTGTTCAGGTGGCCTAAGGCGATTCAGGTTCAAGAGCCATTCAAGGGGTGGAGTGCTTTTAATTAAAGTCAGATCATCTCCTCCTTCTTGATGCCCTTCAGAAGTCCTTCCAGGAGGCTGAAGTCTGTTCAGTTGGAGCACCCACTCCTGTAGTCTTCTGGACCCTGCAAAACAATGTAATACCTCTCTCAAGCGTTCAGGGTCAGAAAGAAATGATATGATATCAGTCTCTGCATAAAATGAATCCAAAACTGCATCATGTCCAATTAAATCAATGCTTGGTGTCTCAATAAAATTTTCAAAATTATTTCCTACCAAATTTGCATCCAGAGGCTCATCACAAATAAAGAAATCAATTTCTGGCTCATCAATAGAAATTTCACAATTATTTCCAATCAAAAATGTATCAAGCAATGTATCACAGCCAATCAAATCAATTTCAGAAATCTCCATAAGTTTTTCACATTCAACCTCAGCATATGAAATAGCAAGAGATTCATCAAAATAAATCACATCCATTTCAGGCACTTCTAAAAAATTTTCACTATCCAGATCTACAAAAGATGTATCAAGTGATTCATCATAGCAAACTACATCAATTATGGGTGCCTCTAAAATTATTTCGCAATTCATATTTACAATGGATGTGTCAAGTAATGCATGATGATCACTAAAATCAATGTTTGGTACCTCTATTGGATTTTCACAAACAATTTCTACACAAAGTATATCAATAAATTCATCAGAGTCAATAGAATCATCCCTAGGTACCTTACTGAATTTTTCTGAACTAAGAGGAGAAATACTTACCTGAGCGTGCTGGATAATACCTGAAGGGTCTATTATAGTAGATGTATCTGTAGTCTCCTCCTGGTTATATTCAAGCTCCTCTTCAGCCTCAGGCGCTGGTGGACAATCAACTGGTGATCCTTGGGTGCTTGCTTCCACCAAGCAAGTCCCTACACTTTCTGGTTCATTCTCTAAATCTTGTGGTGGTCCCTGGGGCTTAGTGCAGTCCCCTACACCTATGGAATCATCTCCTCTGCATGCTTCTCCTGTAATATCTGCAACAACAGTATCAGAAAAATTAGGACCACTAATAACACTATCATCAGAAAATAAAAGTCTAGAATGGTCCTGTGGAGCTTCAGTTTCTTCTTCTGGAGCTGAAAAATTTGGAATTAGATTTTGACTAGGAGTCTCCTGAGGAATGCATGCTCTAGGTGCCCAGACTTTAATGTATTCTTCTTCTTCTTCTTCTAAAATTGCAAGATCCATTAAAGAAAGATTTGGCCCTGCACTAGGGTCACCTTGAACTTGCATTTGATTCATTTGACTAGCAATTTGTCCAACGCCTCTTTCTATGTCTTGAAGCCTTTGCTGCTGTTGATGATATTGTACAACTAGTTGATAAATCTCCTCCATTCTTTGTTGTTGTGCCTCATTCTCATTAAGATTCTCAAAGCCTCCTTGGTTAGCATAGCTCCTTGACTGATTTTGAAAGGATGAAGTAGGCTGAAAATTTTGAGCTTGCTGATTTGGTTGAAAACATAGCTGTTGAGGCTGATTAAAGGGCTGATATTCTTGGAAACTTTGCTGGGAGTTGTAGCATTGAAAGTTCTGATTTTGGTCTGGAAAATTAGGTGCCGAAGGCTGAAAATTCTGCCCTTGAAACCCTTGATTGTAGGGCTGTGAAAACTGGTTCAAGGGCTGTGTAGGCTGAAAATTTTGTTGGTTTTGCGCTGGAAAAACTGGGAATGATTGAAAATTTTGCTGCCCTTGATTGTATTGCTGGAATTGAGGTTCAAAATGCTGAAATGGTTGCTGAAAATTGGGCTGAAATCGCTGAAAACTGGGCTGAAAATTCTGGAAAATTGGCTGCCCGTTCTGAAAATTCTGTAAATTCTGGAAATTGCTGGAATTTGGCTGAAATTGTTGGAAATCTTGCTGTGGTGGCTCGAATTGTTGAAATGGTGGCTGAAACTGAAAGTTTGGTTGCTGAAAATTAGGATAGGGCTGCTGAAATTGATCATTCGGATACTGAAAATTCAAATGAGGCTGTTGAAAATCAAAATATGGCTGCTGGAATTCTAGGAGTGGCTGAAATTGTGGCTGAGGTAGCTTCTGATAAGTAGATGACTGAGCTTTACGTTCTAGTTGGTAGTCCCACTCCTTTATCACATTTCTTATCTCCTCCAGTGCCTTCACTATTTCTGATTGTTCCGTTGAATTCATTTTGAATCTTGCAGCCCTGTCACAAATCAAACAAGAAAAAATGGCAGCAACCGTATACAAAAATAAAGCACAATAAAACAGAACCCAATGATATGTCTAAAAGTATACAAGCAAAAATCAAACAAATCAACTAGTTGCGTCCCCGGCAACGGCGCCAAAAATTTGACAGGCCCAAATATACTAATTAATTTTGTCACGAAATGTATGGGCTCATCAAATTTAAATATGAATGAATAACTGGAAACCCTTTTACAATCAAAAGTATGAAAATGTAGTATAGGGGCCACAGGTCGTATTTTTCTCGGGGCTAGTTGACGTTGTTCGATTCGCGCTTGTATTTAGGTGTCGTTTGTGTTTTCAGGTTTCAAATAAAGATTTGGGTTCTAAATAGAAATGGAATCACAATGAAAATAAAGGAAAACTCAACTATAGAACTTAACAAGTGATAACAAGTTATCATTCAACCAAAAAGAGCATTTATTCATCTAAATCACTTAATCAATTTTGGACCAATTCTGATTTCAAAGGTAAAACAAATGCTAAGCAAAGGAATGAAGCAGTGATTGCATTTTCGAAAATGAACAAGCTTGACACAAATAGAAACATGTGAAATTCAGAATTTGAACCAACACTTTAACTAAAACTAGCTACGATTTCGGAAAGCAAACCAATGCGAAGAAACTCAAGGATTCTGAAGATGATATCAATAGACTTCAGTCGCTATCCTACACCAGAAAAACTGGTGAAAATCTCATTCAAATCAGTGTCTAAAATAGCTTGGCACGCAAGCTGAAAACAATGTGCCAAACTGAATTTCTGTGTGCCATAAACTGATTTTATCAGTCCAGAATTTCCACTAAGTGTATGGGATGTGTAGCTGATCAATTCAGCTTGGTGTTGGCTAGTATATCTATGGAATTAACTGCACATGTTAATGAAGAAAATGGAAACCAAAACTGATCAGGGCAGATAAACTTAATTCCGACTGAGATGCAGAAAACAGCTTGATCAAGTTGCAATCTGTTGCAAATGATTCACCAAACAAGAACCTATTGATGTGCTGAAATCGAAAATGAAAATTCACAGTTGGAGAATGCAGCAACAAAAGTGGAAGATGCAGAAATGAAATAAACTTGGCTGCAGAATTTCATGAACGTGACTGAAGAATGGTAGTGCAGTAATTCAGAACCATGAGATTGCATACATCACTAGGCAGCTAAATCAAGTAGCAAAACCAATGTTCATTAAGGATTAGGAAGTTCTGATATCCACTTAACCAGAATTCAGATTCGATAACTGAACATGCAGAAAATAGATATGAATGCAGTATGTGCAGAAATTGGAAACTGAGGTGCAAAAATTGAAACAAGTACAGCAGTGAAATCAAACACTACTTGAGTGGAACAACTGCAATGTAGATTCAGCTGGTAAAACTATAGTTAGTTTGATGCAAAGTGCAGGAACTCGAAGGAAGCAAATTGATACACACTATAGCAAATCAGAAACTTGATACACTGCAGAAACTAGCTGAATCGCAAGCTAAAGCAAGAATTCAGAAATGAATTTCAGCTAAATAAACTGCTTGAAATACACTTATTCATTACACAAATAAGCTAGCTAATAAAACACTGAATTAACACTCTAATTGAAGCAAGAACAAATCAGAAACTTGAAACTGAAGTGGCTGATACGCAAGGAAAGAAAAATGGCACAGCTGATACTCAAGTAAAGAAACTGAAAACAACTAGAATTAAAAACAACTATCCACTAAACACATTCTCTAGCTATTAAACCAGCATAAACCAAGCCTAATTTAAGCAAAACAATTGCATTAAACAAAGTAACGAATCTGAAACCAATACAAAAATAGAACAGACAGTAGACTTTAAATTACAACTAAGAAAACTGAAATTAACCAAGGAAATCTAAACTCAATCCCTTCTTCAGCTCAGGTACTCCTTGTTCGTCACGCAAGGGTGAGCCTCGGACCCGCAAACTCAGCAAATCAGTGGGAAATTGTCTCAGCTACTAAATTTGAGCTCAACTCTGTCCAAATCTGAATTCCCCATTCGAACCCTTCGATTTAACTGCGTCCAAGTGAGATTGTGATTTGTGGATGATCAGAGCAATCTAGGGAACCCCTCCAGATGGCTCCGGTGGATGGAAATGGTCCGCAATTGAGATCGATGACTCCAAACAGCAGAACCACGGAAACCTCTCAATGGCTCTGTTCTTGGGCAATAGCGAGCTGAAATCTTCACTAAGTCATCTTCCCATGATTTAGCACTTGCTCTGAATCAGAAATTGAGTGGTCGCGCCTCGGATTGAAGGAAAACCGAAGAAAAACTAAGAACTATCGAAGAAGGAAGAAGCTGCGGCGAAGACGCGACAAGTTGAGCTGCGGCTGTGTTTTTGATTAAATAGGAATCAATGGACGGCTCAGATCGATCGGAGGAGATCCAACGGCTGATCTTGCTCTGATTGAAGCCAAACTTTTATGATGATGATCTGGGGTCAGGATCTGCCTTGTGGTAGCTCGGATCCTCCAGATGTGCAACGGATGGTCCAGATCAACTCTATCTGTGAATGGACGCTCTAGAGCCCTCCTTGCTTGATCCAACGGTTGATCTAGCTCTGATTGGGATGAAACCTTCAGATCTTAATCATAGAGCTTGATCAACCCTAACCCTAGCTCGGATTGCTTCAGATCGTCCCGAATGGCTCAGATCTAGCCGCTCTTGAATCGGACGGCCCGGATTAATCATAGGCTTGATTATTCGATCCGGTTCACATCCGACTCAAGTTTGACCCAATATGCCCTAGGTCCAGGATCCTTTCTTGCCTACAAAAATATATCAGAAAATTAGTGGCCAATTAATCCAAAAATATGCAATTTTGCAATTAAGTCCAAAATAAGATAAAGTTCCAAAACCTAGGGTAAAATCATAATTAAGCAATAAAACATGGGTCAAACATGGATTTTAGCACTTAAAATAATCAATAAAATGGTGCTTATCACCCAGCCATTGCCAGCTCGCGCCAGAAGACGTTGTATCCTGCGAAAGGAAAACAGCCAAAACTGACGTAGCGAAAGACCCCAGTTGACCCTCCTCCAATGTTTGAATAATCCTTGCATTACATGCACACTTAGCAGACGTTTAGCAAATGAAATCAAACGTGAATCAGTAATAGCAGAGAAAATCAGAGCGAAATCAGAACGCGATCAGAAGTCTGACAGCGGATTTGAATTAAAGTTATAAGCTATTGATCGGTCCACAGACCGATCAGAGAGGACCCTGATCGATCAGGTCGAATCCTGATCGATCCAGTGACTCCCTGATCGGTCACCAGACCGATCAGGGATCATGGATCAGTCACCTGACCGATCCATCCCTTTGCTGAAGTTTTCTCCAGCTTCTGCAGGCCAAAGCCCCTGATCGGTCACCTGACCGATCAGGTTGTGCCCTGATCGGTCTGGTGACCGATCAGGTCACTCCCTGACCGATTAGGAGCCATCCTAATCGGTCGGGATGAGGAAAATCATGACATTTGATCAGTCAATTGACCAATCAAGGGTTCTCACAGAGCCCATCTGAACTCTCTCTGATCGTTCACCAGAATGATCAAAAACCCAGCAGAAGCTTCTATTCTCTCCTTGATCGTTCACCGGACCGATCAGGAGCCGAACAGAAACTTTTCTGTTCTCTCCCTGATCGTTCACCAGATCGATCAAACTTCTCTGGATCAGTCACTAGACCGATCCACAACAGGGAGTTCATGCCAACTCCCTGATCGGTCTCCAGACCGATCTAGCTCCGACCAAATCAGCCCTAAGTCCAGAGAACAGCCTTCCTAGCCTTCTCTGACTCATTTTGGTCCTAGAGAATGAGCTCACGTGCCCTCTCCGACCAGTACACGCAATGCTCAGTCCCCCAGACCAAGACTTCGTGCCCAGCTTCACTCACCGGGACTTCATTCAACCTAGCTTCCCTCGCTAGGACCTGGCTTCACTCACCAGGGTTTCAGTCACCCAGCTTCACTCACCGGGATTTCCATCACCTGGCTTCACTCACCATAGTTTCCATCACCTGGCTTCACTCACCGGGGTTTCCATCACCTAGCTTCACTCACCAGGATTTCCATCACCTGGCTTCACTCACCAGGACCCGGCTTCACTCACCGGGGTTTCAATCACCCGGCTTCACTCACCAAGACCCGGCTTCACTCAGTAGGGTTTCCGTAACCCAGTTTCACTCACCAGTAGTCGTGCCTAGTCCCCAACCAAGACTTAAACCAAACTCATCTCACTGACCTAAACTTAAATCGATGTCAACACCAAAACAACAATCAGGGTCAGACTGCATCAACAAATATGACAGTTTAGCTATCATAAAAATTATTAAAAATAGCTAAACTAGATATAAGAAAATAACTCCATATATATATATATATATATATATATATAACAACCAACTAAACTAAATGCCAAAGTTAATTAGAATCATCCTAATCGTAACATTTATTAAATCGACCTAATTAAATGATTAATTTATAATTAAACTGAATCATCTAATCCTTATTAACCAAGTTTAAAAATTTGTGATCCACGACAATAAACCAAACAACCCAATTTAACGCTTATGGATAAGTAAAATAAATAAGGTAATTGTCACGCCCCGAGACCAATGGAGCCGCTGATCTAATATAAAATCGGACAGCATCTCCTCTGTCTGGCGGACAATTTACACATACATACAACACATGCAGTTTATAATTTAGCCTCAGGCCTCAAAACAGATATATAATATATGTAAATGAACATATCGCAATGCCAAACTCCGTAAAAACTCACCTGAGCTGCCCCCAGGGCAGGTGCACAGCAAAACCACATCACAAAGTCCAACAAACGATTCAAAAACATAATACCGCATGAATACATCAATTACAAGACCACGGTATCGTAATGAATACAAAATATAGACCAAGCTATAAAAGAAAACAAGCGGAAGCACATATCCAAAAGGAGTCATGGTGACCCGGGACCAACAACTGGGCTCCTCCAGCAAGCTATCAACCTGAAAAGAAAATCATTACAATTGGTGGTGAGTCCAAGTGGACTCCGCGGGTATATAGAAAGATATGCATGACCAACAAAATAGTTGAATAAGCTATAAGGAAACAACAGGATACAGTCTCAACAGGAATAACAGAATATGCATAACTGAAAGTAACAACAGACTGTACATACCAGAAATCAGTCTATACTGGCCATAAAAGGACTCGTACCACACGAGTAAGTGTAGGGTCATCAAACCACACATAAGCATATCCTGTACATGTATGTCAAACAAGTGCAGCAAATAAATGCAGCAATCACAATCAAAATGCACAATGCATCATATGCACATGATGCAATGTCATGGTCACCCCTGACGCTAATCAAGCCACTGAGACAGGCGATACTGTGTCGGCCGAGTTGGTAGATCTGTGACACTGTACGCACCCTGCTATCACTGCTCCTGAGTGACCGAGTGGACAGGATGCTGGCGGGGGACCACCCCCAACTCCATGTATATATGAGGGAGTGTCGCTCTCATCTCCTCTGGTCTATGGGAAGAGAAGGAATCCCTTATTGGTGCAGGCATCACCTAAGTCAAACCTGGGTTTTGATAATGGCAAGGGGTTCAGAAGTTAAGGTGTTATTGTGATCTAACATGTTTACTGAGTGTGCAGGAAAAATCCTAGGTACACTAGGCAAAGAAGTCCTGGTCAAGGACTGGGAAAGAAGACCTGACCGGAAGTCGGGCAAAGAAGTCCTGGTCGAGGACTGGGCAAGAAGTCCTGGCAACGGGCAGGGCACCGAAGACCTGACCAGAAGTTGAGCAAGAAGACCTGACCGAAAATTGGGCACGAATACCTGGTCAGGAGGATTGGGCAAAAGTCCAACCGGAGGAGCCGGCTGGCAAAAGGTAAACTCTCCTGAGAGGAGTAGGTGAGGACGCGTTCCCCTTCGATGGAACAATAGGCGTCGGTTCGACCTAGGGTTCCATTTGGGAGACCCAAAGTCAGAACCAAGACAGCTATGGCTGTAACTAATGCTTGGTATGTTTTAGAACTAACCTAGGTTGCAGGATCGAAGGATTGGTCGTCTGCAAGGGAGGTGCCTGATAACCACCATTTTGTTGATTATTTTAGGCACTAAAATTCATGTTTGATCCACATTTTATATGCTTAAGTTTGTAATTGTATTAGGTTTCATGTATTTCCTCTATTTTGGCTTTTAATTCAAATCTTTGTATATTTGGGATTTTTTTTTGGCACTAAATTTGAATATCATTTTGTAGGCTTCAAATGATCATGGACCTAGATCAAATCGGGTCAGACTTGAGTCAGCATTGGATCCAGATCAAAGGGATCAAACATCGGATTAATAGGAGCCGTCCATTCCAGAGAATGGCTAGATCTGAGCCATCGGTCAACTTCTGGTCAATCCGAGTTCAAGATAGAATCACTCATGACCATAGATCATGATCTGAAAATTTCAGCCAAATCAGAAATAATCTGACCGTTGGATCAAGCTCAAGATGTTCTAGACCATCCATTCAAGAAAAGGAAGATCTGGACCATCCGCCACTGATCTGGTTAATCCGATCTAGGGACAGGTAGATCAGGACCATTGATTGGGATCTGTGGAGTTTGGTTCAGATCTGAATAGATTCGATCGTTGGATGAAGCCAAATCGATCTCAGTCGTCCGTTGCTAAGGAATTAAACTGCTGGCTTGGCTGAACCAAAGGCTGGCTGAACTCAAGCTGAGCTGTGAGTGGCTTGGCTGAACCAAAGCTGGACTCGATCTGTTGGACCGAACCTAGCTGCTGGGTTGAGCACACAAGAAGGACTCGATCTGTTGAACCCAACTGCTGGCTTGGCTGATTGAACCCAAACGCTGGGCTGAGGCTGAGCCAAACCGAAAGTCGGGTCATCAAAAGAGGGCAGATGACGCAAAGCTAGGGTAGACAGGGGGTTCCCGACTCAACTCCATCCACTCTCCACCCTCACCGCCGGCGGCTCTCCTCCATCTTCATCGCCGCCGGACGGACCATCAACGCCATCGCACAGCTAGAGACCGGGGTCCTGAACCCTTACTGACCTCCATTCCCTCTCCTCGCCATCTCACTCTCAATCGGGTTGCTCGGGAGCGGAGAGGGGCGAAAGGGGATTATCCACTTCTTCACAGTCATCGCACCAGAGCTAGGGCCCGGGGTTCCGAACCCTAGCTGATCTCCTTCTCTACCGCATCCACCTTCACCGCAGCTTTCTCTCGGGTTGAGGGAAGAGGCGATCATCCATTTCACCTTCGGCGATCCACTTCGGCAGTAGTTCTTCACAGCAATTTCCCTTCGCAGCAGCTTAATTCTTCACAGCCGTTCTTCAGATCCAGTAGCCGGCGGAGATCCATTTCTTCACAGCATTCATTTCAGCAATTGGATCACAACAATTTCTTGATAGCTCCTTCATCAGATTAGATCCGGCAGCCACATTCCTTCACAGCAATTCTTCATCAGATTGGGTTCAGATTATTTGATTAGTTTCAATAATTTGAGTGTTTTGTGTTGCTTGTTGATTGTCGAATGTGGTTGTTGATGTTTGTATCAAGGTTGATCTCTCATATTTTCGAATGGCACGCACTTAGGTCATTTTAAATACTGCCTATAAGTTGTTCGACAAAATGTTTCTATAGTTAGGTTTAATTTCATGTCTCTGATTTTGTTTAATTCTTGTTTGTCTTGTCTCTTTTAATTGCTTTATGTTCTTGTACTTAATTACATGCAATTAAGTTAGGTCAAATTAGATTTCTTTAATGCTGTAGGTTTTGTTCCATATTTAATTTTGTTGAATGCTTAATTTCAAGTTGTCCTTTTCTTTGCTGCAATTGTAGTTAGGTTAAATTGGATTTCCTTACTTGCATTGTCTTTCCTTAATTAGAACTAGATTTCATACCTGCTTTGCTATTTCTTTTCGTAGACTTAACGTTCAAATCTAAACCCCAATTTGATATAAAAACCCCAAAAGTAATAATATACGATCCTAAGGTTTATCATGTACCAACTACATTCGTTGGGAGACGACTCGAGTTACTCTATGCTACATTAGTTTAGAGGAGTTTGATACTTTAATTGTATTTGATACTCGCGGTACGACACACGAGTCTTATCAAATTTGGTGTCATTGCCGGGGAATGTAGTGGTGTATGATAAGTATATCCGTTGATTCTATTCTTGATTGCTTTATCTTCTGTATATGGTTGCTGCCATTTTGTTTGTTTTTGGCCAGGACTGCAGGTGGTTATCTTGAGAGTTTGAGAATCTATTGAAAATTTTTCTACTCGTTCAAGCAGTTCCAGGGCAGAGTATCAGTATTTTCAGAATTTCCAATAGCCTTGTCAGAATTTTCAGCAACCTTATTCTCAATTTCAGAATTTTCAACAAAATTTTCAAAAACCATTTTAGCCCTACAATCAACCCCAACAGCCCCAATTCCAGAATTCCCAGCAAGGTTTTCATTATTCACAGTTTTCAAATCAATATTTCCAGTTTCAAGGTCAGAATTTTCAGCAAGACGCTCAGAATTTTCACCCTCAAGCATCTCAACAATTCAATCAACAATTTCAGCCCCAACATTAGAATTTTCAGAACAATAATTTCCAGCAACATCATCCTTGCTATCTGTTGGATCGAGGAGCCCGATAGAGGGGGGGGTGAATATCGAAAAACTTTTGGATTTGAATAAGAGTAGGTACGCAGCGGAATTTAAAAAGAATAAGATAGAGACACAGTCGATTTACTTGGTTCGGAGCCTGTGTCGACTCCTACTCCAAGGCCCACGGTCGTTGACCGTTTACTTTGGGCAATTCTATAAAGGCGCAAATAGATTTACACAATTTAATTACAAAGTTAAGTACAGTAAATAAAAGAACGCTCCTTTTTACCGACGTCCGGAGTAGATCAACTTCTTCGGAGCAGCGGGAGGTCGTCGGCTTGAGTTGGAGAGTTTCCGGAGCAAGGCGTGAGCACAAAAGAGCGTGGAAGCGTTGGATTCAAAGTTGATGTGAAGCTTGGGGTCGAGGGGTGCTATTTATAGCACCTAGGGCGCCTTGGACGTCGGGGGCACCCTGCCACGTGTCAGCCGATCCGTGCTTCGCTCGGTCAAGCGTTATCCCACCGGAATAGGGATGAGGTTTGACCTCTGGGGCGCCCTGGTCGCTGAGGGCGCCTTGGTTGACCCGGTCTTCTCGGCTGGATGGAGTTGATCGCCTTCGCTGGCTTAGGCACGAAGCGCCTTGGCTCCTGAGGGTGCCTTCGGCGCTGAGGGCGCCCTGGCTGACGAGGGCGCCTTCGCTGCTGAGGGCGCCTTGCCCAGTAAGCAGCCGAAGCCCATTTTGCTTCGCTTGGTTCTAGTTCACCTTGAGGGCGCCCTGGACACTCAGGGCGCCTTACTCAGCTGTTGCCTCACTCCTTTGAGGCTCTCTGAGTTGCAGACACACGTTCCTTCGGTCCTGCATCAAGGGTTAGTCCAAAAACACAATAAAACAATTAATTTATACAGCCTTAGCTGTCTTGGTTCTGACTTTGGTCTCCAAAATGGAGCCCTAGGTCGAACCGACGCCTACTGTTCCCTCGACGGGGAACGCGTCCTCACCTACTCTACTCGGGAGAGTTTACCTGATGCCAACCGCTCCTTTGGTTGGACTTTTGCCTGACGGTCCTTTGTCAGGTCTTATGAACTGGCAGTCCTTCGCCAGTTGCCTAGCAGTCCTTCGCTAGGGCTTTTGGTGCTGGCAGTCCTTCGCCAGTGCCTAGCAATCCTTCGCTAGGGCTTTTGGTGCTGGTAGTCCTTCGCCAGTGCCTAGCAGTCCTTCGCTATGACTTTTGGTGCTGGCAGTCCTTCGCCAGTGCCTAGCAGTCCTTCGCTAGGGCTTGATGCTGGCAGTCCTTCGCCAGTGCCTAGCAGTCCTTCGCTAGGACTTGATGCTGGCAGTCCTTCGCCAGTGCCTAGCAGTCCTTCGCTAGGGCTTTTTCTGCACACTCAGTGAACAACGTTAGATCACAAATAAACTTAACTTTGAATCCTTTGCCAATATCAAAACCAGGTTCGATATGGTGCTTCCTACACCAACAATCTCCCCCTTTTTGATTATGGCAACACAATTCAAAGTTAAGTAAAAAACTTTATGACTGTTAAGAACATAATATAAAAATGAAATATAGCAATTTTACACTATTCAATGTTAAGTAAAAACTTTATACCATTTACTAACACAAGGTAAGGGTTGAAAAAAAACCTTTATTTCTCATAAAAAACCTTTATTTCTTATACTCCCCCTAAAACCCTGAGTACTTGTGTTATACTACTTAACTTTGACCTTTCCTCCCCCTTTGACATATATCAAAAATAAGCATGGGTGAACAAGGTATCTAATAGGGAGGTTTCAGTTTTACCAAAATAAATTTAAGTAAAGGAGTTCAAAAGCATAGTTTTCAAGAAAAACTTAACCGTAACTTACTTAGCCAACATTTTGAAGGCAAGTTTTCCTTAAAAAGTTTCAACTTTTGCACTCATAGAGAATTTTCCTTAGAACATATTTTGTGCATTAAAAATCATTTTTACTTGGAAAACCTTTAAATAGTCAAGTTTTTGCTGAATCATAGATTTGTTTGCTAAGAAAACATTATTTAGAAATATTTGTCAAAAATTTCTAAAGGTTTTGCTCAGACAAACTTTGTTTACTAAGAAAATTTTACTTAGAAATATTTTCAAAATAACTACACTTAGTGCTTTAGAGGTGTTGAAAGATGCTTAGACCAATTTTAAAGCACTTAAGAATACTTAGTGAAAACAAGATAAAATTTGAAATTTTCTCTCTCTTGGCCATATATCAATAAGGAACTTTTAAGGACAAATTATGTGGATCAGAGCTTATGAGTTTTGAAAATATAAAAATACTTAGTATAATTTTGAAAGCACACAGATTAAATTGCACTAAAAAGACTCCGCTTTGAAAGATATTGTGCAATTTTGAAAAAAGGATTTTGTATTTTTAGCCAAGTCTTTAGAAAATTCACGTACTTAGAATACTATTGCCTTGGAAAAGTATTAGAACTTTTTTAAAATATTATACTTTGAAAAATAGAAGTACTTTTGAAGATTATGCAACAAGAATTAATTTTGAATACTTGACTTGATTTCTTTTCCAGTCTGACACAATCCTAGGAAACCTTGTTAACTACAAGGACATTTTCCTAAGTGTCCTGGAAATTTTTCAACCCAAGTAAAATAATATTCCTAAGTATTTCAAAAATAATTTTATAAGCCACAAAAATTTCAAAAAATAAAATAATAGTATTTTTTTTAAAAAAAATTATTTAAGTTTTCAAACAGATTTTAAACTTGCAGTCCATGAAAACATATAGTTTTGAAAATGTTCAATAATTCTTTTAATTTGATTTTCCCCTAAACTTGACGCAGTCCTTGGAAGCTTGTTAACTACAAGTATTCTTCCTCTGAGTTCTTAGGGTTCAGTTCAGATCAAAGGAATTTATCTAACAATTTCAAAACAAATAATTACCAAAAAATATTTCAGAAATTCTTCTTTTAACTCAAACTCCCCCTAAATTTGACACATCCTAGGAGTCCTTGTAGATCATGAAGTGGACCTTCCTCTGTGACTTTAGGGTTTATTAAAATTAAAAGAATAATTTTGAATAACCTTCTGAGTATGATAACTTTCACAGTGATACATTTTTGAAAATAGTTTTCGAAAAATATTTTGAAATGATGATAATTTTCAATCATATAGTAGTATACGAAGGTTTTTGAATTAATTTTTGAAAACCTTATTGAGATGATAATAAGATTTAGAGCATAAGGTTTTTGAAAAATAATTTAATTTTTTGAAAAGTATTAAAAGAAACTCCCCCTGTATCTGACACAGTCTGACTTTTGTCTAAGTTCTTTTAGGGGTTTCAGAGTTGAGCAGGTTTGACTATGTGGGCTAGGGTTGACTATTTTGACCAAATCAGAATAAGCCCTAGACTCTATTTATTGTGATATTTGAAAAAAAATGTGATAAATGAAGAAGTAGGGTTCAGTACAATAAATTAAAAATTAGAAGTAAGTTTCAATAATTTTTGCAAACTTTTTCATTTAAAATGATAGTGAATCATGCTTTTAGGTCCTAGATGTCTCACCCAGTTCTACGTGGTCAAACATGTTAACCTTGTGGGTTGTATGAGACAAATATTTAAATTTAAAAAAATGGTTAATTTTGAACCATTAAACCTTAGTAAAAAAATGATTTTTGAGGATTTTGAAATCAATTAGAATTTTAACTTTCAATTTTAAAAGTTAGTTAAATTAAATTTGATTGTTAAAAGTCAGATGAATTAAATTTGAATTTTAAAAATTTGAATTTGATTGAATTAAATTTAATTTGTTAAGATTTAATTGAATTGATTTAATTTTGATTTGATTAAGATTTGATTTTGATTTAATTGAATTTAATTGATTAATTAGGATTTAATTGAATTTAATTGATTAATTAGGATTTAATTGAATTTAATTGATTAATTAGGATTTAATTGAATTTAATTGATTAATTAGGATTTAATTGAATTTAATTGATTAATTAGGATTTAATTGAATTTAATTGATTAATTAGGATTTAATTGAATTTAATTGATTAATTAGGATTTAATTGAATTTAATTTTAGTTTGATTAATCTGAATTAGTTGGTTGGGTTGGACTTAACTTTTAGGTCCTAAGCATCTCACCCATTTCTAAGTGACAAAACAAGATATCCTTAACTATTTTGTGAGATGCATATTTAAAGATTAATTTTGAAAAGTTAAATTAATTTTTAAACCCAATTTAAATTTATTTTGAAAAGAGATATTTGGATCTAAAATTAACTGAAAATTTGTGTTAGATTCGAATTTAACAAAAAATAATTTGAATTTGAATTTCAAAAATTGGCTTCCGGGTCTTGGCAAGGCACTAGGCCTTCTTTGGCCGTAGCCTTATGGGATCATCCACCCTTTCCTAGACAAAGCCTTTTAGTGAAATTTCATCTTCAAAATTACTTTTTGATAAATTCTGGTCTAACTAGTTTGGGTCTTGGATCGGTAGCTTCGGCTAGTTTCACCAGTCTAAAGAGACCAAGTAGACTTGATCTTATTAGAATTGATTTCCCTAACGTACTATCATCTCACCGCCACCCAATACTATGTTGTCAAATTTCAGTTAATTTGGTTTAGTCCTTAAACTAACCGGTCCTAATTCTAAGCAACATAAAATAAAATAAAATAACATGCAACACACAATTAAAGCAAACAAAAACTGATCTAAGTTACATCATAATCGAAATAAAACTTTGGTTTTCCAAAATTAGCATGGTTATGAATTAAGTTTTCTAATGTACTAACCTTAACTAATTTATACAAATTAATCATGTTATTTGAGATAGATATTAAATTTTCAAATATTGAAAACTTACCTTCCCCGATCGTTTTTCCAGTGCTCTTGTAATGGTCACGAGCTAATTGGACCGGTTTGGGTTGGTCTCCTTCTTTGTCGTCAATTTCTGAGTCTGAGTTTGACTCGGGTACAGGTTGAATCTTTTTCTCTGGTGGTTCTCTTGGAGCTTTCCCTGCACTAGAGATTATACCTTTCTCGACCATTATAGTATCTGTTGGATTATCTAATCTTGATTCAAAAAAGGATTCGAAATTGGTTACCATTTTTGTCTCAGTCAATTCATCTTCTGACTCTGGCTCGAGTTCGCAGTCAGGTGCTAACTCAATTTCGGAGCTCTCTTCGTGTAGATTGGTTAGTTTCTCCCAAATTTCTCTGGCACATTTGAATGGTCCTACTAGTTCAAGTTGCTCCTTGGTTAGGCCACATTGTAGGATCGAAGTTGCCCTTGCATCGGTCTCGATTAGGTTGAGGGTTTGTTCATCCAGTTTGTCCCAATCGATGGATAACTCATCTTCTACGGGAAGAGAGAATCCAGTTTGGATGATCCGCCATAAGTCCATGTGGGCCTTCAGAAGGGACTCCATTTGTCTTCTCCAAAAGTTAAAGTTTTCGCCAGAGAATAGCGATGGACGGGCACTGTTCCACTCTTGGTTGGCCATTTAAAATAACCTCGCACACAAACAAAATAACAAAAAATTGTACCAAGACTTGGTCTTGGATTAGTAGTGCGAGAGAAGGGAAGAAATAGCTCAAAATAAATGTTGCACGAATTTTGAGACAGAATTAACTAAAATAATAATTTATGACAAATTTTTGAAAATATTAATTTTATCAATTCTGATTAATGATGAAAAATTAAAAATTTAATGAAAAAAAAGCTCGAAATAAGCTAGCATGAATTTCGAGGAAAATATTAAAATAATAAAAAAAAATTTTGTGACAAATTTTCAAAAATTGTTTGTTTTATCAATTCAGACTTATGGTGAAAATATGAAAATTCAAAATTGAAAAAGGCGGAAAAATATCGAGTTGTGTTGATTAACTAGCAAGAAAAGAGATGAGATTAAAAATTTTGTAAATCCGAAAAACTTTCAAACTGGTGGTTGCACCAAGCTTGATCTACCCAGCTCTGATACAACTTGTTGGATCGAGGAGCCCGATAGAGGGGGGTGAATATCGGAAAACTTTCGGATTTGAATAAGAGTAGGTACGCAGCGGAATTTAAAAAAATTAAGACAGAGACACAGTCGATTTACTTGGTTCGGAGCCTGTGTCGACTCCTACTCCAAGGCCCACGGTCGTTGACTGTTTACTTTGGGCAATTCAATATAGGCGCAAATAGATTTACACAATTTAATTACAAAGTTAAGTACAGTAAATAAAAGAACGCTCCTTTTTACCGACGTCCGGAGTAGATCAACTTCTTCGGAGCAGCGGGACGTCGTCGGCTTGAGTTGGAGAGTTTCCGGAGCAAGGCGTGAGCACAAAAGAGCGTGGAAGCGTTGGATTCAAAGTTGATGTGAAGCTTGGGGTCGAGGGGTGCTATTTATAGCACCTAGGGTGCCCTGGACGTCAGGGGCGCCCTGCCACGTGTCAGCCGATCCGTGCTTCGCTTGGTCAAGCGTTATCCCACCGGAATAGGGATGAGGTTTGACCTCTGGGGCGCCCTGGTCGCTGAGGGCGCCTGGGTTGACCCGGTCTTCTCGGCTGGATGGAGTTGATCACCTTCGCTGGCTTAGGCGCGAAGCACCTTGGCTCCTGAGGGCGCCTTCGGCGCTGAGGGCGCCCTGGCTGACGAGGGCGCCTTCGCTGCTGAGGGCGCCTTGCCCAGTAAGCAGCCGAAGCCCATTTTGCTTCGCTTGGTTCTGGTTCACCTTGAGGGCGCCCTGGACACTCAGGGCGCCTTACTCAGCTGTTGCCTCACTCCTTTGAGGCTCTCTGAGTTGCAGACACACGTTCGTTCGGTCCTGCATCAAGGGTTAGTCCAAAAACACAATAAAACAATTATTTTATACAGCCTTAGCTGTCTTGGTTCTGACTTTGGTCTCCAAAATGGAGCCCTAGGTCGAACCGACGCCTACTGTTCCCTCGACGGGGAACGCGTCCTCACCTACTCCACTCGGGAGAGTTTACCTGATGCCAACCGCTCCTTTGGTTGGACTTTTGCCTGACGGTCCTTTGTCAGGTCTTGTGAACTGGCAGTCCTTCGCCAGTTGCCTAGCAGTCCTTCGCTAGGGCTTTTGGTGTTGGCAGTCCTTCGCCAGTGCCTAGCAGTCCTTCGCTAGGGCTTTTGGTGCTGGCAGTCCTTCGCCAGTGCCTAGCAGTCCTTCGCTAGGGCTTTTGGTGCTAGCAGTCCTTCGCCAGTGCCTAGCAGTCCTTCGCTAGGGCTTTTGGTGCTGGCAGTCCTTCGCCAGTGCCTAGCAGTCCTTCGCTAGGGCTTGATGCTAGCAGTCCTTCGCCAGTGCCTAGCAGTCCTTCGCTAGGGTTTGATGCTGGCAGTCCTTCGCCAGTGCCTAGCAGTCCTTCGCTAAGGCTTGATGCTGGTAGTCCTTCGCCAGTGCCTAGCAGTCCTTCGCTAGGGCTTTTTCTGCACACTCAGTGAACAACGTTAGATCACAAATAAACTTAACTTTGAATCCTTTGCCAATATCAAAACCAGGTTCGATATGGTGCTTCCTACACCAACACTATCAACCCAATTTTCAGCAATTTAATCAGCCCATTCAACCATTTGAGCAGCCCCAACAGCTCCAATTTCAGAATTCACAGCCTACTCTTGATTTTCATCAACCTTATGTCACATTTCAAGACCAACGAGAGTCTTGTATCAATCAAGGAGGCTTTGAGAATCCTAGTGAGAATGAGGCTCAACAACAAAGAATAGAGGAGATGCTTCAACAACTTTTACAACAAAGGCAACAAAAGCTTCAAGACCTTGAAAGGCAAATGGGACAATTGGTTAATCAAATGAATCAAATGCAAGCCCAAGGATCAGGACAATTACCTTCTCAGGCCACTTTTAATTCTGAGGGGCATGGAGAGGATCCTCCAAGCATTTCAGATGAAGTCGTTGAGGCAGAGTTTATCGCTGATGATGTTTCACTTGACATAGTAGGAGGAGATTTTAGCTCAGATAAGGTTGAAGATGCAGTAGAGACAGAGGCATTAGAGGAGATGGATGAAAAAGCTTGTGACAACCTTGGACTTGATTATGACGCACTACAGGACCCTTCTCATTTTTTTATTTTGTGATGATATTGTAAATGTTGGTCCTAATTTTTCTAATATGGTTGTTGATAAAGAATGCATTGGGGATGATTCTACAGGTGTAGGGGATTGCACAGAGCCCCAGGGATCACCATTGGCTGATACATTAGAAAATTCAGAAGAACAGTATGAAAGTGTAGGGACTTGCATGGTGGAAGCAAGAATCCAAGAATCACCTGTTTCAGTTGAGTGTCCACCAGAACCTGAACCTGAAGAGGAGATTGCACATTACTAGGAGGAGCCAATAATTACATCTACTCTTGTAGAACCTCCAGGTATTCTTCAGCACGATCAGGTAAATATTCCTCCTATTTCTTTTGAAAATTTCATAGAGGTACCTCAAACTGATTTTATTGTTTGTGATACACTTATGGATACATCTTTTGTAGAATTTGATTGTGAAAAATTCATAGAGGTACCTAGTATTGAATTTGTTGAATGTGAGGCATGTTGTAATACATCTCATATAAATGCTGATTGTGAAAAATTCTTAGAGGTGCCTAAAATTGATGTTATTTGTTGTGATGAATTTATTGATACATCTTCTGTAGAAATTATTTTTGAAAAACCTGTAAAGGCACCAAAAATTGATTATGTTCATTGTGGTGAATATTTGGACACACCTAGTGTTGAGCTTGCTTGTTGTGATGATATTCTTAACACATCATATGCAGATATTGACGGTGAAAAACTGATAGAGGTACCCAAGATAGATTTCATTGGATGTGATGCATACCTCGATTCTTTTTACATAAAGACTGATGGTATTACACTTCTTTCTTACCCTACACGCTTGAGAGAGGTATTACATGGTTTTGCAGGGTCTCGAAGACTTCTGGAGTGGGTGATCCATCTGAACAGACTCCAACCTCCTAGAAGGACTTCCAAAAAGTATCAAGAGGGAGGAGTTGCTTTTATTTTGACTAGTAGCACTCAACCTCTAAAGTGGATCTTGCACCTTAATCGCCTTTGGCCTCCTGAACATTTTTCTGTGAAGTTTAAGTGTGGAGGAGCAATGCACTATGACATAGATCACGTGAGGAATGCTCTCTTGACTACCCAAACTCCACCACTACCGGATGGATGCTACTCCTTAACCGCCTCCAGCCGCCAGGAATAAAGGGAAGTTTGTTCTTTTTCTTTCCTTTTCTTATTTTTCTTTATGTTTATACTCGCATGTTTGTTTGCTTTTATACTTTGCATTCATGTTTTGCTTCCTCATTCTGCATTTTGTTTGGTCTTGAATAAACCTTGTTTGAATTTTAGTTGTATCTCACTACATGTTCCTTTATTATGCTTTGAGAATCATAAAAGATGGTTAAGTCTGACTATTGAGTTTTGGTTTCCTTGGTATGCTTGGGGACATTAATTGCATTTAGTCATTTGTTGTGGTGATGGACTCTATCTTGTTGGATTAAGCATGACATTTTATTGTTCACCTAGTGAGGATATTGCCATGCCTATCCTTAATCCTCTTATGTGTGATAGCATTTGTGATATTTGACACTCTAGAACTTGCTTTGATTCTTTTTGAAATTACAATAGCATAATCTTACATGAATATGATGGAGGCAAACTTTCTTGTTGAACTCTTAGTTTTCCCTCTACTTTGCTACTGTTACTAGTGAGCATTTCATCTATTATTTTTATGTTTCATTGTCTTTTAGATCCTCTCATTGTCACTATATTCTCACTGTCATATCTTTGTTAGCTTATTCTTTCCTTGAGCATGCGATGAAAGCATGGGGTGATTGGATGATGAGTACATTTTTATTTATCTATTATTAGCCTCTATTATTGTAAGTTTGAGATGTTATCATGCATTGTTACATATTTAGTAGTTTTCGCGAGACGCTCAAGTTTTAAGTGTGGGGGGGAAGACAAGTGTGTATGGACGAATGCTTGTTGAAAAAAAAAATGAAAAATGAGAAAAAAAAAAGTGAAAAAAAACAAAAAAGACAAGAATGAAAAAAATTAAAGAGAGTGGAAGAAGAAAAAAATTCTCAAGCATCCGGGATTTTTGTTAGTGATGAACAAGAAGGAATATTTACATAAAAGAATTTTTGATGTATACTCATTTGATATTTTTATTGAGAGAAACTCAAGAGTTAAGTTGTTAATACATACATGCAATTTTAGAGATGTTGTAAGTGGTTGTTGTGTATTGTATTGAGAATGTGCAAGGAGAATTTTGAGTGTTAGAGGTTTGATTGAGTTTTTATTTTGGCCTATTGTTTGATTGTTTACATCATGTTAATTACCCCAATGCTTTCATGCTCTCTATGACCTTCTTTGTTATCTATCATTCTTGTTCTCTTGTTAGAAAGTGGTTTCATCATTATTCATTGAAAAGTCCTCTTGATTTGTGTACGTATGTTATAGTAGTGGAGAAGTAGAAGATAAGCAAGCATATGGTAGTGCAATGTCATGAATGTTTTGAGAGAACTCCACTTTCATATTTATTATTTTTGTGAGCATCAGTGCACATATCCATCTTGGGAGGTTATTGTCATGCTTAGTTTATTCAAATTGATGAAATTACCATGTTTTTGACTTATGTGAGATTTGAAATCATAAATACATGGATTCTTGAGACTTGATGATCCTAAGTAATTTTCTTTTATTATTCCTCAAGTATTGATAGGGGATGTAATGTTTGGGAGATATGTTGTTTTCTTTGAGTTTTATTTACTTGCCCGAGACGTGCAAGAGTAAGTGTGGGGGAGTTGATAACCACCATTTTGTTGATTATTTTAGGCTCTAAAATTCATGTTTGATCCACATTTTATATGCTTAAGTTTGCAATTGTATTAGGTTTCATGTATTTCATCTATTTTGGCTTTTAATTCAAATCTTTGTATATTTGGGATTTTTTTTGGCACTAAATTTGAATATCATTTTGTAGACTTCAAATGATCATGGACCTAGATCAAATCGGGTCAGACTTGAGTCAGCATTGGATACAGATCAAAGGGATCAAGCATCCGATTAATAGGAGCCGTCCATTCCAGAGAATGGCTAGATCTGAGCCATCGGTCAACTTCTGGTCAATCCGAGTTCAAGATAGAATCACTCATGACCATAGATCAAGATCTGAAAATTTCAGCCAAATCAGAAGTAATCTGACCGTTAGATCAAGCTCAAGATGTTCTAGACCATCCATTCAAGAAAAAAGAAGATCTGGACCATCCGCTACTGATCTGGTTAATCCGAGCTGGGGACAGGTAGATCAAACCCATTGATTGGGATCTGTGGAGTTTGGTTCAGATCTGAATAGATTCGACCGTTGGATGAAGCCAAATCGATCTCAGCCGTCCGCTGCTAAGGAATTAAACTGCTGGCTTGCCTGAACCAAAGGCTGGCTGAACTCAAGCTGAGCTGTGAGTGGCTTGGCTGAACCAAAGCTGGACTCGATGTGTTGGACCGAACCTAGCTGCTGGGTTGAGCACACAAGAAGGACTCGATCTGTTGAACCCAACTGCTGGCTTGGATGATTGAACCCAAACGCTGGGCTGAGGCTGAGCGAAACCAAAAGCCGGGTCATCAAAAGAGGGCAGATGGCGCGAAGCTAGGGTAGACGGGGGGTTCCCGACTCAACTACATCCACTCTCCACCCTCACCGCCGGCGGCTCTCCTCCATCTTCATCGTCGCAGGACGGACCATCAATACCATCGCACAGCTAGAGACCGGGGTTCCGAACCCTAGCTGACCTCCATTCCCTCTCCTCGCCATGTCACTCTCGATCGGGTTGCTCGGGAGCGGAGAGGGGCGAAAGGGGATTATCCACTTCTTCACAGCCATCACACCAGAGCTAGGGCCCAGGGTTCCGAACCCTAGCTGATCTCCTTCTCTACCGTATCCACCTTCACCGCAGCTTTCTCTCAGGTTGAGGGAAGAGGCGATCATCCATTTCACCTTCGGCGATCCACTTCGGCAGTAGTTCTTCACAGCAATTTCCCTTCGCAATAGCTTATTTCTTCACAGCAATTTCTTCACAACCGTTCTTCAGATCTAGTAGCCGGCAGAGATCCATTTCTTCACAGCATTCATTTCAGCAATTGGATCACAACAATTTCTTGACAGCTCCTTCATCAGATTAGATCCGGCAGCCACATTCCTTCACAGCTTTTCTTCGGCAGATCCTTCACAGCAATTCTTCATCAGATTGGGTTCAGATTATTTGATTAGTTTCAATAATTTGAGTGTTTTGTGTTGCTTGTTGATTGTCGAATGTGGTTGTTGATGTTTGTATCAAGGTTGATCTCTCATATTTTCGAATGGCACGCACTTAGGTCATTTTAAATACTGCCTATAAGTTGTTTGACAAAATGTTTCTATAGTTACGTTTAATTTCATGTCTCTGATTTTGCTTAATTCTTGTTTGTCTTGTCTCTTTTAATTGCTTTATGTTCTTGTACTCATTACATGCAATTAAGTTAGGTCAAATTAGATTTCTTTAGTGTTGTAGGTTTTTTCCATGTTTAATTTTGTTGAATGCTTAATTTCAAGTTGTCCTTTTCTTTGCTGCAATTGTAATTAGGTTAAATTGGATTTCCTTACCTGCATTGTCTTTCCTTAATTAGAACTAGATTTCATACCTGCTTAGCTATTTCTTTTCGTAGACTTAACGTTCAAATTCAAACCCCAGTTTGATATCAAAATCCCAAAAGCAATAACATACGATCCTAAGGTTTATCATATACCAACTACATTCGTTGGGAGACGACTCGAGTTACTCTATGCTACATTAGTTTAGAGGAGTTCGATACTTTAATTGTATTTGATACTCGCGGTACAACACGCGAGTCTTATCAGTGCCTCACTGGGCCTAGGTGCCCGGATGGACTCAGGCACCCGTATGGATACGGCGCCCAAGTGTGAAGGCAAATTCTAAAACACAGCTGTGATCCTCTGGACCGAAGCAGATCAGGCGCCCGTAAGGTCACGGGCGCACCCATCTGCTCAGGCGCCCGAGTGGAGATGGATAAACGCTGACCGAGCCTGCGGATAAGGGTTCGCGCAGGGAAGGCCAGGTGTTTGGCGCCCCCATCATCACAAGCACCCGTATGAGCACTCTAAAAGGGGGCTCAAATTTTGTGCAACCACCAATTTGAGAGTGTTTTTTCGGATTTTACTAAGTTTTTTAAAATTTGTTTTCGAATTTTTCTCGTTAATCGAGGTTGGTGCAACACCACTCGATCATTTTTTTTATTAATTTTCTTCGCAATACTAATCCAAGACCAAGTCTTGGGACAAGATTTCTCTATTTTTTATGTTTTTTAGAAATTATTATGGCCATGCAAGAGGGTTTCAGCACAGCTAGACCACCGCTCTTCAGTAGAGAAATTTCTCCTACTGGAAAAGCCGGTTGGAAGTCCACCTGAAAACTCAGGTGGATATGTGGATAATAATCCAATCTGGCCTCGAAATCCCCAAGAACGCAGAAGGAGTGGCACAACACTACTCTGAATGGGACGCCTCTCTGAAGAAGAAGATCGAGGTTGATGCTAAGGCAACTCAGATGTTGCAGTGCAGATTAACCAAGGAAGAACTGAACCGGGTGGGTCCTTTCAGCAGCGCCAAAGAACTTTGGAGCAAACTGATTGAGCTGCACGAAGGTATCTCCGACACCAAAATCAGCAAAAGGGGTCTGTTGCTGAACAGACTCTACACACTAAAGATGAATGAGGGTGAATCAGTAGCACAACTCCACGCCAGAATCCAGGAGCTGATGAATGGCCTGCACACAATCGGTCACAAGGTAGAGAACTGTGACCTAATCAGGTATATCCTAAATGCTTTCCCAAGAAATACTCTGTGGGCATCTATGGTAGATGCTTACAAGATTTCTAAGGATCTTTCAAAAATTAAATTAGATAAATTGTTTTCAGAAATAGAATTACATGAATAGACTAACTGCACTTTGGCTGAGAAAGGTATTGCTTTTCTTGCAGGTAAACCCCAAGGAAAGATAGCCAAGAAGAAGCCTCAACCTGCACCCGAGTCTGACTCAGACTCAGAAGATAGTGAAGGGGATCGACCCAAGTTGGTGCGGCTAGCTCGGGACTACTACAAGGAGCTGAAGCATCAGACCAACAGAAGGAAAGCAAACCGACGAAAGGAAGATCCAGCTGAACCTTCAACTTCAAAAGGCAAACCGAATGTTACCTGTTACGAATGCAACAAGAAGGGACACTACAAATCGGAGTGCCCCAATCTAAAGGAAGCCAAGAAGACTCGATGGAAGAAGGCTCTTCAAGCCACGTGGGACGAATCCTCCTCCAAAGAAGAAGAAGAGGACCCACAGTCAAATCTTCTCGCCTTAACCGCTTCGGAAGACATCGACACCGGATCGGAATCGGAGCCAGATGACGGAAGGCTCACAATTTCGGAGAACGGCAAAATAACGGTAAGAGGTTATTCCGTAGTCGAATTATCTAAGTTAATAGCTTACTTATCTCGTAACTTAGAGAAATCCAAAATCCGAGTCGAATCCGTCCGACAGGAAGTAAAACTCCTGAAAGAGGAAGTTGACTCTAGATCCTTGACCGAGAAGGTTCAAGAAGGAACCTCTACTCAAGTTGAAAAGCTTGAGAAAGATAACTCCTCCTTGAAAACTCAAGTCAAGGATCTCAGAGTAGCTTTAGAATGATTTACTTCGGGTTCCAAGGGTCTTGACATGATCCTTGGAAAACAGAAGTTCGTTCTAAATCGATCTGGGTTAGGGTATCGAACCAAATTGAGACAACGGTCATATTATGTCGTATTGAACCAATCTAGAGCAAAGGTTCAAGAATGGGTACCCAAACTTTGTTTGAACAACCAAGCTGGACCAAACCAGTATTGGATCCCCAAGGATAAGATTCACATCTTGCCTAATCATTATCGTGGCTTTAGTCCAGGGGAGTCAATTTAAAAATAATTTTCATAATTAGATAAATACTTTTTTGCTTAATTCCTTAATCTTGATCGCATGCTTGATTGTTTATTTCACTTCTGCAAAGTGAAAGTGCCTCGCCAAGACCTGGAAGCCAATTATTGAAAATCAAATTCACTTTACTATTGTCATATTTGAATCTAACACAAATTTCAATTAATCTTAGATTCAACCACTTTCCAAAATAAAATTAAAACTTAATTATTTTTAAAAATTAATTTAACCTTTCAAAATTTAATCATGCTTTTCAAATTAAAATCTTCATTTCTGTTGAAACCTGTCTCACAAAACTCATAGGTTGCGTTTGGATGGGGGAAATGTAATCGAGTATGTAATGTAATCAAATTCATAATGTACTGTAATGTAATCAAGATTACACTACTATGTTTGGTAACAAGTTGTATGTAATCTTTGATAACCATAGTCTGCGTTTGGCCAAGATAATGCATTCTGTAATGTAATCAAAGATTGGCGGTTGACGACCGATAATGACGACCGACGACCATGGTGGCGACTGTCGTCGGTCGGCCGGCGACCGACAACGCTGCGTTCGGCGCGACCGACGTCCGGCGGCGAGGGACGACCGGCGATCGGGGCGACCGGCGGCCGCCGGCGACGGCGGCGACCGGGCGACCGGGCGACGGGCGACGGCGGCGGGGGCGACGGCCGGGCGACGGCGGACGGCGGCGACGGCGGCGGCCGGCGATCGGCGACCGGCGGCGATCGGCGACCGGCGACGGCCGGCGACCGGCGACCGGCGGCCGGCCGTGATCGTCGACCAGCGGCCGGCCCGATGACGACCGGCGGCCGGCCGACGATCGACGACCGGCGGCCGGCCGGCGATCGACGACCGGCGGCCGGTCGTCGATCGCCGACCGGCGGCCAGCCTACGATCGACGACCGACGAGCGGCGACCGGCGTCCGGCCGACGATCGACGACCGGCGTCCGGCGACGATCGACGACTGGCGGCCGGTCGGCGATCGGCGATCGGCCGGCGATCGGCGACCGGCCGGCGATCGGCGATCGGCGATCGGCGACCGGCCGACGATCGGCGGTCGGCGATCGGCGACCGGCCGGCGATCGGCGACCAGCCGGCGATCGACGATCGCGACTGGCCGGCGATCGGCCACTGGCCGGCGATCGACACCGACGGCCGACCGACGACCGACCGACAACCGTCACTGCCCGGCCGACGACTTTACAAGCTGTAATGTAATCGGATTACATCGTTTTAGTTTTGTAATCGAGATTACAAATCGTGAGCCACTTTTGTAATCGAGATTTCATTACATTACAATTTTAAAATTATTCCAAACAAAGGAATCAAACTTGTAATGCAATCTTGATTACATTACAGGATGGATTACCCCCTACCAAACGCAGTCATAAGTTTAACATGATTGATAACTCTAGATTGGGTGAGATAGATTAGGTTGTGAAAATCAATTTAAGCTATCCTTAATTCTAATTAGATCCAAATCAATAAATACTTTATGTGTAGGAACATAAAGATTTGGACCAATGGATGTTGGATAGCAGATGCTCTAGACACATGACTGGAGACAAATTGAAATTCACCAAACTCAAGTTCAAGAACCTAGCCTCAGTAACATTTGGCAACAATGCTACACTCAAAGTCATTGGGTCAGGTAACATTCTACACAAATCAGATTTTGTGATTAAAAAGGTACTCTTGGTTGAGGACTTTAAATTTAATTGGCTTAGTATAAGTCAATTATGTGATACTGGCTATGTAGTTACCTTTACCAACTCTGACTGCCTGATTAGAAATTTGCAAGACTCAGAAGTCATGCTTAAGGGCACTAGAAAAATAATATTTATACTATAAATCTACCCTTAGTACCTAAATGTCTCTTAACTCAATTAGAAGAATCCAACCTCTGGCATAGGAGATTAGGTCACACCAATCTAAGACTAATTTCAAAAATCACCCAACTTGGTCTAATTAAAGGAGTATCAAAAATTAAGAACTATGAAAACACAATATGTAATTCATGCAACCAAGATAAACAAACCAAGTCTAATCACAAGTCAATTCAGTCAGACCTAACTCAAACCACACTTGAGCTCCTGCACCTTGACCTGTTTGATTCACACGGAGCCAAGTCACTAAGCGGAAACCGGTACTGCTTAGTCATTATCGATGATTACTCTAGGTTTACTTGGGTTTGGTTCCTAAAAACCAAGGATGAAACTCTAAACCTGTTTAATGACTTATGTAAGATAATTGAAAATCAGAATGATACCAAAATCAAAAGACTTAGGAGTGATCACGGGGGAGAGTTTGAGAATCAAAGGTTTGACGAATTTTGTAGAATAAACGGGTATATTCATGAATTTTCGTGTCCTAGAACCCCCCAGCAAAATGGGATAGTAGAAAGGAAGAATAGAACCCTACAGGAAGCTGCTAGGACCATGCTCAATGAATTCAACCTGGCTAACCAATTTTGGGCAGAAGCAATAAGTACGGCTTGCTATATCCAAAATAGGGTCATAATCAACAAAAGACATAATAAAACTTCATATGAGCTATATTACCATAGACTGCCAAACTTACATTACCTAAGGGTCTTCGGATGCAAAGTACATATTCTAAACACCAAGGACTACCTAGGTAAATTTCAGTCTAAGTCAGCTCCAGGAATATTCTTAGGATATTCAACAACAAGTAGGACCTATAGAGTCTACAATAAACTAACTAATAAAATTGAAGAAACGATGAATTTAATCTTTGATGAGGAAACTAATCCAAAACCTGATAATCAAAACCTGAACCCCGTTGAACCTAATAATATTGATCAAGAGAACCACTTATTGAACCATCAGTTCACTAGTTGAACCTCTAAATGAACTGACTTTTGAACCAACTACTGCATCAACTAAACCAATAACTGAACCAACCCAAATAATTGAACAAAATACTTAATCAAACCGTCCAGCCGGACCTGAGGCTGAACCAAGTTCTAGAAGAACCATGAAACCCAGACTCAGACACCCTACGGATCAAATTGTGGGTGATCCAACCTTAGGAGTCAGAACTATGTCTTCCTATAGAAATCTTAGTCCGATCGCACTAATTTCGAAAATTGAACCTAAGACTATATACGAAGCCCTACCTGATCATGATTAGATCATAGCTATGCAAGAGGAATTAGCACAATTTGAAAGAAACCAAGTTTGGGAACTAGTACCTAAACCTGAAGGCAAATCTATTATAGATACTAAGTGGGTATTTAGGAACAAACTTAATGACCAAGGGGAAATAGTCAGAAACAAAGCCCGCTTAGTAGCTAAAGGGTTCAGTCAAGTCGAAGGGTTGGACTATGACGAAACCTATGCCCCAGTAGCCAGACTTGAGTCTATTAGAATGTTGTTAGCATTTGCAGCCCATAAAGGATTCAAACTTTACCAAATGGACGTTAAGTCAGCCTTTCTAAATGGGTTCATCAAAGAAGAAGTCTATGTAGGATAACCCCCCGTCTTTGAGGACCTAGAAAAACTTGACTATGTTTTCAAACTTAATAAGGCACTTTATGGACTAAAACAAGCACCTAGGGCATGGTATGAATGCCTATTAACTTACTTTATTTCTAAGGAATTTAACCAATGACAAATTGACTCAATTCTATTTGTTAAAACCTTAAAAAAAGACATTTTCATTGCCCAAATCTATGTTGACGACATAATTTTCGTATCCACCAACTCAAACTTCTTAAAAGAATTTGTAAGCATAATGGAAAACGAATTCGAAATGAGCTTAGTTGGTGAGCACAACTTCTTTTTTGGACTACAAATTAATCAAACTAGGGATGAAATTTATGTTCATCAATCCAAATATGCTAAGGAGCTAATAAAGAAGTTTAAAATGGATAACTCCAAAAGCATAAGTACCCCAATGTCCACAAATGTAATAATTGATAGTGACCCTGAAGATAAACCTGTAGACCTTAAGTTATATCGTAGTATGATTGGAAGTCTACTTTACCTTATAGCTAGCAGACCTGATATCCTATTCTCTGTAGGAATGTGTGCTAGATACCAAACCTGTGCTAAGGAAACGCACTTAGCAGCCCTAAAAAGAATACTTAGATACATTATGGGCACCATAAATGTAGGGATTTGGTATCCTAGAACCTCAACCTTTGACTTGTCAGGATACTCTGATTCTGACTAGATAGAAAGAGTACAAGTGGAAGCTGCCAACTTTTAGGAAATAGTCTAGTCAGTTGGTGCAGTAGAAAGCAACACTGCGTAGCTCTATCTACAACCGAAGCAGAATATGTTGCTTTAGGAGAGTGTGTAGCACAACTCTTATGGATGATGCACACTCTTAAGGACTTCCAGCTTGATTACAACCAAACCCAAGTCTACATTGATAACATAAGCTCAATCAATCTAACTAAGAACCCAATACAACACTCTAGAACAAAACATATAGAGGTTAAGCATCACTTTGTAAGGGATCATGTAGCCAGGGGTGAAATAGTCCTTAAGCATGTAGACTCAAAGTCAAACTTAGCTGATATCTTCACCAAACCCTTACCTGAGTCTGAGTCTAGCTCACTAAGAAGGCAGTTAGGGTTATGCTTAGTAGAATAGGACTGCTCTACATGTTTTTCAAAATTTTATTTTTGTTATTTAATATGTT
The DNA here is from genome assembly GCA_024364735.1 of Boesenbergia rotunda. Classification (NCBI taxonomy): domain Eukaryota; kingdom Viridiplantae; phylum Streptophyta; class Magnoliopsida; order Zingiberales; family Zingiberaceae; genus Boesenbergia; species Boesenbergia rotunda. Next base: position 285,683 of record JAGFNQ010003099.1, read on the forward strand.
TGAAAAAATCATTTTTGTCTTGAAATTTAAAATGATTTTCCGACTTAGTTTTTTTAAAAACTTACCCCCTTCAAAACTAGGGTTTTTTCGCAAATAGACTTAGCTTAAGCCATAACCCTAGAACTGCATGCACCTATAGATCTAGAAGCCAACATCTCACAAGCACCTTAGGGTACTTTTGATTGACAACCTAGACTGGGTTGAGATGCTTAGGTCTATGCCTTGATTCAAGATGTTTTAAGTCAGTGCATCTGTAGTAATTGAGGCAATAAATACCAATTGAACAGTAATCAGGTTAAGTGTCAAGCTTAGAAAATCTAACTTGATCAGATCACTTAACTTGACTAACCCTAGCAAAAGCTACTGTTTATGACAGTTAGTAAGTGGCTAACTGGGTTAGACAGGACCCGAAAGAGGAAATCTAAATTGATTTGGTCCAGATTATGCTTCGAATTGGTTCAATACATTACTTCCTTCACTCAATTTTTTGCTATAATAATTTTTTTGATATATGGCCAAGGAGGAGAGATAGGAAAGGAGAGAAAAGAAGTTTTTAAAAAATTTTAGAATTTTAATTTTTTTTGATATATGGCATGCGGAGCATTAGTCTGACTCGCTCCTTCTCTGTGCTGACTAGCTCTGGGCAGAGGCGAGCTAGTCTGTTGAACTTCGCGACTGCTTCTCCCACTGGTAGGTCACCTTGTCTGAACTCCATGAAGTCCTCGTAGTGCTTGTTGGTAACCCGCATGTGGAAGAACTCCTCATAGAACTCTTGCTCGAAATCTGTCCAGCTCATCTGGTTGACTATCCTCTTACTCTTGACCCGCTCCCACCACATACGAGCATCTCCAGTTAGGCAGAAGGAGGCACATTTGACCTTCTCGACTTCTGGCTAGTCAAGAAGCTCCATTGTGCTCTCTAAAGTCTTGAACCAAGCCTGGGCATCCCAGGGCTCAGTCGTGCCTGAGAAGCTTTCAGGTTTCAGCCTCTGCCACTGGACGAGGTATGCTTCTTGTCTTCGGTTCACGGCAGGGGTCTCCTGTGTGACTGGTGGAACTTCAGCCACCACTGGAGTTCCCACTCCTGCTGTGGGTGGTGTAGGGGGCACTGGGTGCTGATTTGCCATCAGTGTGGCGATGGTCTTCTATTGCTCTGAAATCTGAGCTTGCATTTGAGCAATGACTGCCATCAGGTTTGGCTGTTCTGTGCCAGGCTCATTGTTATCTGGAACTGGAGTGTTGTTCCTTGCATTAGGAGCTCGGCCTCTTCTTGCCATCTAATAATGCATAAGGGAACAAGAAATCACTACTACATCTCTAGGTATAAACTTATCTTCTTACTTAGTAACCTAATATCCATTCTAGGGATTAAACATGATTCCGTGATACTAAGGTATTAAACATGTTTCCTTGTTCCATGCACATATGAGTAAGTACTTAAGCATTTCTCTATACTGCAATTAGATAAAGAAGCAATAGAAAAACTGAAACTTAAAACTTTCTTACTTGAAGACGGCAAGGTTGATACTGATGTGTGTGTGATGCTGGAGAATGGGAACCGCTCTGATACCAACTGTAGCGACCCGCCTTCTCTACCTTAGACGGACCGTTACTTGTCTACTTCTTGACTCTAATGCACGACTAAAAATGCAGAACTTTCTTACTTTTTTTTTGTATTTAAATCTATCTAAGAATGATATTCTAACTTTAATAGTCATGCATTTAAACTCATCACACAAGGCTCTATAACATTACTAAAGCATTATGGAATATGAATGTAACTTTTCTAAGCATATTTAAAGCAATGAAAACTTAATTCAAAAGGGGACTAACAACATCTTGGCACATGCATCAAATAACTCCTAAGCATTTCTACCTATCCAAACTCCACTTATCAGATTCTATAACATTTCTAGAACTTCATAGAATGTAAATCTTACTTTTCTACCGAATTTACAAGCAATTTAAGCACAATTAGGACAGTCCAAAAGGGAATAATGAGCTCAAGAATAAGTCTAAAATTCAATGTATCAACATGCTAAACTACTCATGCCCTTGCTCATCTAGTGCATTCACAAAAGTATGCATACTAATTGAAATGACATGGAATCTGCATCCTACAAAATTGAGCATGTAAAACTATCCGAAGCATAAACGTTTAATAAACTCCATAACACAATAACTTGGAATTTGGAAACCTTAAACATTGCATTTCAAATAAGCTAAACTGTCGCGTCCCAAAGACCTCTCCAAGGTCAGCCACCACACACACGTTACTCAGCACCGCCTTGTCGCCTTCCTTCAGAATTGTTTACCTTTATCTTTACCTGCAGCAAGAGGAAATGCAACTAATAAGCATAAAGCTTAGCAAGTACTATCTAGCTCACAAAATCTCGAAATGTACAAGCATGCTTTATAAACAATGTGAAATCACATGAGATACTTTTATGCTTAAAAGAAACACTAAAACATGTATAACTCAAAACATGCATACTCAAGCATTAATACATCTTAGCTCACTTTTTCTTGGCTTAGCTTGAAACTTTAGCAATTCTTTATTTTTAAATCTTTCTTTAACTTTTAGAAAATTTCCTTAAATTTTAGAAAAACTTTGCTAAACCATATACTTGAAAATAATAACTCACTTGGATCCACTTAAGACATAAGTACCATCTTATGCGCGTTCCCTAAAAGGTTGGGGTAGCGAGCCACCAATCCTAATAGAGCAGACCTTGGTCTACCAGGGCCAAGACCTTGGAATTGGACACCTGGATTTCTTTAACGACGCCCTTGGACGCCGGGTACTGGCCTTAGAAAATAAAATACTTACTTTTTCTTATCTTGAATGCCTTGGCATTTTCACGAGCACCTTGTGTGCCCAAATCCCTAAGTCTTGACTTTTGGGGATTTCTTAAGGCTTTGGCCTTTTCTTTTCTTATCTTCATCTTCTCTTTTCTTTTCTCATAAATTTTCTTGGACCCCAACCTCATTTACGAACAGCTATTTGTACACATTAACACATTAATATACTCTAATAGCGACCTTTACGAGCTCAACTATGTCATCTCTAAAAAGTCTGCTCTCAAAAATAAAGATAACTCGTACATAGATAAATTATATAAACTGCTTACAATAAAACGTTCTTACTCTGTAAATCTAGCTACACAAGCTAATAAACTAAGCTGAAGAACAACATAATAATTGCATGCAAAATCAAAAACAAAAGGGAAATTTCATTTTTAACTTTCTAACAGGGAAAAACTTGCGGAAAACCGCCTCTTACTGCAGGTGAGCAGTACTTACCTTGATTTCTTGGACTTACAACCGAAATTAGACGACTAGGGCTCGGGTGAAACTTGAGATCTCTACGAACCGTCCGCGCCTACGTGTTCTTCTCGTCGAGACGAGCGAAACGCCCCGACCCCCTTGAGATTCCCTTAGCCGGCGCCCCTTAGGAGAGGAGAGGAGGAAAGAAAACCTAGGTTCCCTTTTGTTTTCGCCGCCCCTCCCTCGCCCCCTTCTCGCACGCAGCCGAAAATCCTCCTCCAAGGGTTTCACGCGACTTAAGCGGGGTTTAAATACCTCTTCATGAAAAAAACGTAACTACCCTATAAAATTATTTCTCTCCACCTTTTGTTGTGCTTGATACCCTAGCCCAGCCGGTCACTTGCGCGCCCTTAAGGGCTTGCTCCTCCTGTGGTCGCGAGTTCGAACCCCCCTGCTGCCCTTTAATGTTTTTCTTTTTTTTTTAAAAAAAAATACTAAACGGACTCGGAAAATTCCATAAAAATATTCTAAAAATTCCTAAAAATATCTAGAATATTTCTAAAACATTTTTAAATAGTTCTAAGGACTTTAAGGACTTAAAATGGAAATTTTGGGGCGTTATAGTTCACCCCCAAGGCTTCGTCAACCATTACTCTCAACTCTTCAGACACTTTCGCTCAAGCGCTGCGCCCCGGCAAAGTTTGATTTTGAGATTCCAGTGCCGACGATGACCCTCTGTTCCAGAATTCAATCCACTTCGGACGTCGGTAAAATTTCAAATTACGAAAGTGTTGTGATTTTAAATTTCCAATTCTATATATGTACTATCATCTTGTAAAAACTTTACCGAATATAGAATTGTCCAAAGTAAACGGTCAAGGACCATGGGCCTTGGAGTAGGAGCCGACTGCGACTCCGAACCAAGTAAAAAATGACTTGTGTTCTTGTGCTATTTTGTCATTTTCTACTACGCATTTACTCTTCTACTCCGAAAAATTTTACAACGATATTCACCCTGCCCCCCGCTCTATCGTTTTCTTCGATCCAACATCCCTGCCTGCTACCATGCTCCGAAACCACTACCCATGAGCGGTCGAGCGGAGTAGTACAGAGCGAATGCGCACACCCAACGGTATCCACTAACCCATGAGTGGGCGTGTGTGCATATCATGTACCGGAAGACGATAGGCTCAACCACAAGGGAGTCGCTGATCGTCGGCATGCAACAGTGCAGGTATGGTGCATGACTCAAACACATGCAACCCCTACTAGGTAATCATACATAACTCAACATAACATGCACAGGTCGATCACAGGTATAATAACCTAACCATCATGCATCTAAGTGCACATGCAAGTAATAACAGCAATCAAATCGATGTAGATATCAAATGGCATGCCATAAAACCCAATCAGTGCATATCTAGACACACGTGCAAATATGACTAGACACAATCAATGCAACCATACAATGGTCTGCTATTCTACATCTACATACTCATGTCATACCCATGCTATACAGAATCAGATAACAAATAAACAAGACTGTATAGAAGGAAAATTTAGATCATATCCAAGGTCAAGCATAAGTATCAAGCAGGATAACAAAACGGTAGCAGATAAAGGTCAATATCAGCCTACAACATCAACAACAAATAGTAATGCATAAAGATAACGTGGATCTAAAGAAGACATGCAAGAAGTACCCGCCTCCAAGTAGGAGTTCGTATACGAAGAGAACTTCCCGTCCTAGAAGTCAAACGCAAATCAATCGGTGTCCTGCATCATGGGACATATTAGATAGCTATTTACATAAAAAATAACTAACTAATCAATTACTAATCCATATAGGTAGAAAATCTTAATCATCATAATCATTTAACTAAGTTTAATTAAATGATTAACTCTTAGTTACCCAATCGTATCAGGATCAACTAAATTACCAAAACTAGGTTTTAATTCCAACCTATCACATGAGACCAACCTTAGACATATCACAATCATACTACATTAGGCATCAAGGTAATCTAGGTTAAATTAATCCCTCAATAGCTCACGGCAAAATCATCTCCAATTCATATGGATCAAACTAAACAACACCAAACTTAACATGTTTGCTATCAACTGATTCAAATCAAGGAAACACCATTCCAACATAGAAGTGATCCCAAGTAGAGCTACTGCCCGAGCTACAATTGATCAAACCTACACACCCAAGATAAAACCTCATGATTCACAACCCCTCCAAACCACATCATGGTTTCAAAACAACACCTCTAATCCATTCTCATTCCAACTCGAAAATCATAGCAGAGTATTAAGTTGTGAAACTAACCCACCATTCAATCTGAAAACACCAATTCATCCATCAATCAAACAAGAAACATTCTAAAGAATTTGAATTCAAAAACCTCATCACAAATACTAAAATCATGGCAGCAAATCAACACCCACTAATCATTCCGAGAACCCAGAACAATCTACTGTAATTACTGTTGGATCGAGAGAAACGAGAGAGGGGGGTGAATATCGTAAATCATTTTTGGATTAAAAATAAGAGCATACGCAGCGGAAAATTAAATCACAACACAAAGACGCAAGCAGTTTTACTTGGATCGGAGTCGCGGTCGGCTCCTACTCCAAGGCCCACGGTCGTTGACCGTTTACTACGGGCAATTCTATATGTGCGCAAAACCAGTTTACAAAATGTATTACAAGAAATGGTACAGTAAACTTAAAGTAGCTCTTCGTTACCGACGTCCGGTGTAGATTCTATTTTTGGAGCAGAGTGACGTCGTCGGTGCTTGTATCTCGAGTCCGGAGGTTTCCGGAGCAGAGTGCGGGAGCAGAAGAGCGTGAATGCGTTGGAAGAATTGATGTGCAAAGCCTTGGGGTCGAGGGCCCTTTTATAGCCCCTGGGGGCGCCCGGAACGTCGGGGGCACCCCCCCCCCCACGTGTTAGCTAATCCGAGTTCCTCTCGGTCAGCTCTGATCCCTTCAAACTTGGGATCAGGCTTTGACGGGGGCGCCCGGGACACTGGGGGCGCCCGGGTTGACCGAGACAACTCTTATCCGTTGGCTTCGCTGGCTTCCGCTTCGTTGGCTTGAACTGGGGGCGCCCGGACCATCCGGGGTGCCCGGGAGCATAGGGGGCGCCCGAGAGCACGGGGGCGCCCCACCCATGAGCTGTCGAAGTACTTCTTTTGCTTCATCTGTTTTGTATTCACCTTGGGGGCGCCCGGGACACTCCGGGCGCCCGGGACACTCCGGGCGCCCTACTCAGCTACTGCCTCACTCCTTTGAGGCTCTCTGAGCTGCAGACACTCGTTCCTTCGGTCCTGTGTTAGTGATATGAGAGAAGTGTCCTAAGGCAATCGCCTTATGATTATAAACATTTATTTTAATAAATGATAATTCACTATTTGAGTATACATGTTTGTATTTGATTGGGATCTTAAACTCATCTACTGAATGTCCGCAATACAACTCACAGCATAAAAGAATTTGTGATGGGATCACAACTAGTGATTATCTCTAAATGTGCAAATGTGAAGTATTGAAAATATCCCTAGTCGATGAATTGATAAATATGGACACTATCAATTCTGTTGAGACTAGCATGGGTTATTCTCTAATCAGCTGATTCTCACTGGCTGGTGACATTGGGATGTCCGGAGATAAACATGGATGCTAGTTAAGGGAACTAGTTCATTGGAGTGACTAGCTGTAAGACTTCATATGGTTATCTATATAGATATGTCAATGAAGTTCTTACTGCGGCTTAAGTGCCATGTTCCTTTGACTTGCGGTGTTCAAGTCATCTTGGTCATGGAGACTTATACTTTAACATCTTAAGCAAGCATCTCCAAGGAGGTGTAGACCCAGGATGATTGGGTATAAGCCGAAGTGCCCGAAGATGTTTGAACAGCCTACAAAGGATTCACCACTCCTTGCGAGGAGATGTATACCCAGGCCTATCGTCGGATTGTTACTCAAAACCTCTGGCCAGAGTATATCATGTTTGGAGTGCGAGTCTCTAAAATACATGAGAGTAATTAGAAATCTAAAGGAAGAGAAAGACATTACTTGGGCTAGGTGTGACGTAGTCAGCCTAGTGGGGACTGACACAAATAGACCGTGTCCTGAACCAAGTGGGTATAAGTTGGTGAAGGGAATGGGGCACGATTCATTAGAGCTGCTGAAGGGTTTCAGAATTACTTCTGAGGTCAACCGTTGATCTTTCGATTAATTGGGGGTCATGATGTACTACTAGGTGCCACTCATGATCGTTCTATAATTTGTTGATTATAGACGGCCAACATAAATCGAAAGCCTATTTAGTCACACGAACTACGAGTAATCCGAGGGATTTAAAACGAGTTGAAAATTGGATTTTCCGATCAATAGAAATAAATCGAATCTGAATTTATCAGAGGCGCAATGGAAGCTAAAAATGACTAAGTCTTTTGAAGGCTTATTGGGCGAATTAAATGAGTTTAATTCGCGATCGGTTCGGCTTGGTTTGGTCGGCCAAAGAGGGTGCCAAACCCCTTGGGTTGGCCGGCCACAAGAAGGAGAAGAAACCAATTTAATTGGTTTAATTAATAAAATAAATCTAGTGCGATTTATTTTATAAATTATGGTTAAATAAATTTGTGTAAAAAAATTTATATAAATAAATTTATAGAAATTTATTCTTTTTATGGAAATTAAAATGATCCATGGAATGGTTTGTTTTAATTTTATAAAATCAATTATGAATTGATTTATCCATAATAAGAAAGTTTATAAATTTCTTATAAAATTTATTTCATAATAAAAGGAGAGATTAATTAGTTTTATTATAAAGTTAGTTATAATAAAATTCATAAGAGAATTTATAGGATAAATTTCTTATGATAACTAATTAGTTTTATTATAAAGTTAGTTATAATAAAACTTGGTTTAAATGGAATAATTCATAAGAGAATTTATAGGATAAATTTCTTATGATAACTAATTAGTTTTATTATAAAGTTGGTTATAATAAAACTTGGTTTAAACGGAATAATTCATAAGAGAATTTATAGGATAAATTTCTTATGATAACTAATTCTGTTAATTCCATTAAGAGGAGACTTAGCAAGGGAGAATCAACTATATAAGGAACCAAAGGGAAGCCTTTAATTCCTAATCAAGTAACTAATTGATATAGAGCTCCCTCTCTCTCTCTCTTTATTCTCTTCTCCTTCCCTTCTCCCCACCTAGGGCCGGCGCCCACCTTGAGTCATCTAGGGCCGGCGGCCCCTCTTGAGTGCTAGGGCCGGCGCACCTCCTCCCAACCTTGGTTGCCGTGAGCTATCAAGAAGAAGGAGAAGCCAACCAAGAAGAAGAAGAAGCGGATCACATCTCCTTCCCTCTCGGAATTCGATTCCGTTTCTTTGGTGGTTAGTTTCCTATTTATTCTCTTGTTCTTCTTTGTTGTGCCTATAGAGAATCTAGTAGTTCTCGTCGGCACAAAACTCGTGACTTTGCGAAGTCATCCCGAAGAGAACTCGGCGTGGACGCGAATAGAGGCGGAGCTTCCAAGGGACACTACGGTTGGATCTCGTCCCTTTCTTCGAGTTCCGAAAGGTATAAAGTAAATTAGTTTACTTTTTCGCAAAGTTTTATTTTATGATTATGTCAACACACCATAAGGTTGCATGCTAGATACGAAGTTAAAATAATTTAGGAAATTATTTTATGCAAATTCTTCCGCTGCACGTAAAAATTTAAAATTTTACGAACTCGTATCCTTGTCAACATGCACTCGGTCCCAACATCCTGCATCCAGGGTTACTCCAAAATAACATAAAGCAATAATATGTTAGTTTTATACAGCCTTAGCTGTCTTGGTTCTGACTTTGGGTCTCCCAAATAGAGCCCTAGGTCGAACCGACGCCTACTGTTCCCTCGTCGGGGAACGCGTCCTCACCTACTCCTCTCGGGAGAATTTACCTGATGCCAACCGGCTCCTCCGGTTAGACTTTTGCCCAGCAGTCCTTCGCCAGGTCTTCAGTACCAAGCTGTCCTTCGCCTGGTGCCTAGCAGTCCTTCGCTAGGTCTTTGTATCCTGGCATTCCTTCGCCAGGTGCCTAGCAGTCCTTCGCTAGGGCTTTGTATCCTGGCAGTCCTTTGCCAAGTGCCTAGCAGCCCTCCGCTAGGACTTTGTTTCCTGGCAGCCCTTCGCCAGGTGCCTAGCAGCCCTTCGCTAGGACTTTGTTTCCTGGCAGTCCTTCGCCAGGTGCCTAGCAGCCCTTCGCTAGGACTTCTTTCTGCACACTCAAGTAACTTTATTAGATCACAAATGAACTTAACTTTGAATCCTTTGCCAATATCAAAATAAGGTTCGATTTGGTGCTTCTTGCACCAACAATTACAGATCCAAGAACATAAGTCAACCACTAACCAAACGAAATCGAACAAATTCCAAATCAATAGAAGCTCATATCTGAACCCATTCAAAACCTAGCACGGTGAGTTTCACAGCACAGCTTTAATCTCAATCCAAATCAGAACAGAGTCTATACAATATATGAACCTTACCTAAGTATGCACTGCATTTGTAGTCGTTGGAACCCCTCAGCCCCTTGTACTCCACTGCTTGGATCTCTCCTTCCTCGTTGATGTTCAACAACAAACCAAGTTTGTGATCGGATCGAGTAGTGAGGACCAGCAAACTCGTAAGGGGACTCCTCGACTCTGAGAAAACAAAGATAGATCACTGAGGAAGAGAGGCTAACGTGCCCTAAATCGCCAGAGCTCATCTGGAACGGACCACGTCGGTGAGCGGAAATGCGAAGGTGGTCATCGGCTTTGATCACAACAAGAAAGGGGGAAAAGAAATGGGTGTCGGGTGAAGGGTGATCGGAGTGAAATGGGTTGGGGAAAAGAGGAGATCGACATCGGCTCGCTGGATCACGCGAAGGTGGTGGAGGAGAACGTCGTTGTCGGGTGGTGGCTCGGTTTCGGGCTAGGGCATCATGAAGGCAAGAAGAAGAAGGAGGTCGGGCTCTCGACTGCGGGCAAATTAAGAGGAAAAGATACATTTGCAATTAAGCCCAAGGAGCTTAATTAATTACAATTTCATCCTTATCTTTGAGTCTTTTCATCTTTTCCCCCCTGAAATTTCAAAATTTTAACCAAACAGCACTCCAAACTTAACTTTCAAAGCAATTTAACCCTCTAATTTCAGTTTGGTTCTCTCAACCCCAAACCTTCTTCCGAAAAATTTTTTGGATTGCGTAAAAGTGTTGGATTTAACAGTAAATGTGTATGTTACCGATGTCTACTACTGCCACTTCACTTTTACCTCAACCTAAAGTGTTGATGCACATATTAACAAGATCAAGTAGCAAGTTTATTCTATACCAAGATGGCCAGTGAACATGAACGAATCCACAAGAATCAGGCAGTGAAATCAGAAGCAAATTTTATCACAGTGGAAAAGGGTTGTTTAAAGATCACCAAGACTGAGCAGATTACATCCTACTGAACAACTCCACCTCTTCCATCCGATAATCAAAAACACAAATTCAGAAGAACAATAGGGTTGCGAGGTCACCACAACTATCAACAGAAATTACTCATCCAAATTGCTACAAGAATAGCCCTTACCTGGACCTCTCCTAATCTGACAACTCGGCACAAGAGGAAGAAGACACGACTAGGGCTTCAACGTCGACAGATGGCAAAACCAAGGAGTCACGAGGGAGGAGTGGCCTCGGCATCTGTCCTGGGAGGAGGATTGCCAACCCTAATCCGAGGAAGAAAACCTGAAGGCACGACTAAGTGGGCACCAGATCTCTCAAAGGAGGAGAGGAATGAGAAGGAGAAGAAGAATATGAAGAAGAACGAAGAAGGAAAGGGTAGGGCGGCGATCGGCATCGCTCGCTGCGGAGAACCATCGCGCAGCGTCGAGGCAGAGACGATCATGGGGGAGAAGAAACTGAATTGCGAGAGGAGGTTTTTAGGGTTTTAAATAGATTTGGCTTTTTTGCAAAAAGAGCCTCCAAATTCTGTTAATCCCAACTAAGCCCTTAATTTTTGAAATTTTCTATTTAACCCCCTAATTTTTCGGTATTCAACAAATCTGATCAACTATACATTCATAAACTTATTACAATCCATACACAAACAATCAAATTAACGATACATTCACAAACTCATAAACAAATTGCTTCACAATCAACTTTCCAAATCCATATAAAACTATCATAAGTATCCATAAGAAACTACCCAAATCCAATAATGATATACAAATTCAAAGACATACAAACCATATCCATAATCTACTTTAAAGATGTTTAAATATAATCCTATGAGCTAGTACTATCAATACTATAGAAAGTAATATACTATAGATTATTATCAGAATCATGTAAGGCAAATTGATTTAAAAATTAACAATGGGAATAGTACACTAAAAGTATGAATGTGTAACTAATTTTACATGTAAAAATGAAAAGGTACCTAAAAATATTTTGGATATCTGATGGTGGTGTTATATAGACATATATCAATCTCGATTAATTATTCCTAAGAAAATATAATACAATTAGATATGAGCAGATTTTAATATCAAAACTGAATAATATATTTGGTATATTTTATGAGTGATAAAATATTAAGTTGTAGTTAAACAAACCTTATAATAAGCTACTCAATAGGGTTCAACGGGTCTTGGGTCTCATATGACTTTCTACTCAGTAGGGTTCAACGGGTCTTGGGTCTCATATGACTCAAAAGGATGTTGTGAAGTGGTAAATTGAGCAATGATTTTTTTTTTTTTGATTTACAAGGGATATTCAGGCTTGCGCCCGATTAATCTGCTTGGCTGACTGGCCCTGGCCCACAGCCTTCAATGAGAGTCCCCACCAGTCAATGAGGGTAAATCGCGGGACAGAGACACGTGGCGACTTCACCACTGATGATATCAATACCCGATGGCTCGACCACGCAGCAGCCTGTGGCGATTTCTTCCGTCAGTGTACTGCGCACTCTACCAAGGAGGAATCGAACTCGGGAAGTGAGGGATCACCCAAGTGAGTCATTACTATCATGATGTTGTGAAGTGGTAAATAGGCCAAGATAACATCATCTCTGGCCTTCCGATGGGTCATCCTTTGCTCCACTATCATCGGTCAATCCCTCAGGTCTTTATTTTCTTGCCTTAGCAACTGTACCTCAATAGAAGAAGAACTAAGACAACCCATAGGTATCCTCAAATGATCATATACTACTTTGGCCTGGGAGCCATGGTTGTAGAGGGTGGAGTTCTTTGTTCTTCCACCGACAACATTATAATAAATGTCATTGATTGCCTCAGTGGATAGAGCATGTGACTCCCCTCTCTCTACTGGTCGTTGAGATGCCTGAGTCACTCTATTAGTCATTTCATGCTATGTGAAAAAATATATTATTAATATCTGGTACACAATTACTAAAACTAATCATCATTGATGGTTATATGTAATACAATTAATATTTTTACGTCTATGGCTGGGATCAAGTATCGACAAATGTGTCATCACTTTTCTTGTGAGTCTTATTAAATATCTCCCAACAAGTGGGAGATCTCTGTAGCGTACGCCCCCACATACACAAAAAAAAAAGTAGCATCAAATTTATACAAGTTCGATAATAAATTAAAATTTGCTTATATAACTTTAAATTAAACTCACTAAATTGATGACATACTTTACAATAGATCAAGATATGGAAGTATGCTTCCCTGATCCAGTGCTTGGGCTAGTAGGCTCTGTGTTCTATTTGATCGAGTAGCTGCAGAATTTAACTATAACCTTTCTGCATCCTAGATGGCAACCCATGCAACCTAGATTTCTTTTGATACATGCACTGGCCTCATGACCTACTTTCTCAACTTGTATAGAAGGTCTTTGTAGAGTATTGCACAATAACCGTTCCAAGTGTCTTTAAATTGTGTTTCCTGCCTTGCCTCCCAGGTATATTTTTTTTGCAATAATAAGTTGACATATTAGTATAAAAAAGATAGATATATGATACAATACTAAACATATTCAATTTACTTACCATAATTCCAAATAATAGAAATCTTTCATCTCCTAGTCTATATGCCGCTATGTAGTACCAGAAGTGCATACTCGTTCTTTAAATTGTTAATGTGCATCGATACCTGTATGGAGTAAAACCGCATGAAAAAAGTTAATGTATGAGAAATATATTATAAATAAATTCATATATGAATTTGAATTACTGATAGCATAAATACTTACTAGTCCCCAACATCACTTAGCACAATCTGGCGATGGGGTGTGACTGCCTAGGCTGACATGAAAATATCTATAAAATAACATTACAACACATTATTATATTATTACTAACATAATGATATATATAAAAAATAAGATGACCATAACTTATTTGATGAACAATAATATTAATATTTAATCATCATTACAATCTGAATCATGAACATTAACAGTTTCTAAGTGCTCATTGTTAGACTCTGTTAGTTCAAAAATCTCCTCACTGTTAGACATCTTCATCATCTATCTCCTCATAAGTGACATTAATATCTACAAGTAATTAGGATGTAAAATGAAGTTGTGAATCAGATGAATGTCTCTCCACTTGATCATTCTGAAATGCATCATGATTTTGAGTAGTGATGATGTTCGACATTTTTATGGTCGAGCAAGGCTTCATTCGATAAATAGCCAATCATTTATTAGATCTTCCTCTGTTTGTAGGATATTTAAGATAGAAAACATGATCCGCCTGTATCATGAAAATGAAAAGTTCAAACTTGTTGAATCTTTTATTTGCATTAACCTCAACTAAATTGTAGCTTGAATATATTCTAGTACATGTTCTTAAAGTCAGATAATACCATGAGCATTTGAATAACATACACTTTTTTATAGGTAATGTAGGATATTTAACGTCTATGATTTCATCAAGTCTATCATAATAATCAAACTCAGTGTAATTATTGTCAATAGATCCTTTAATGCAAAAAATCAAAATTATAGGTTAATTTGTGTGAATTTTGTTGTGCCACGTGAAATTTGAAGTCATTAACATAGTAACTAGCGTACACCATTATTCTATAGTGGGGTCCTGATGCAAAACTTATCCTTTTATCTTGCATATTTGATATTCTATTGTCTTTCACCTATTAAAGTAGTTATGATATAAATTAAATGGGAATTAATACACATTGATGAAACTTTTGGAAATTATCTAATTTACAAAGATTTGAAACCAAAATCTAAATTCTGTCTTTAACTTTTTAGCTACCTTACTTGCACCCATTGATAAATTTTATAGTAGTTGTTGTTCATATAAGTTGTCATGGAAGGTACTTTTAAGATAATTGGGATAGTAAAAAAAACATGACGAGATAAATGTTTGATTAGAAAAGTATGTAGGGTTTGACATCATCACAGTTTAGGAGTATATATGTTCTTGCAACATGGTATTCTTGTTGAGTTAATCATCTAGAAACAGATGCACACATTAGCTTACCAGGAAACCTATAAATAGAAAGCATCTCTGGGTTTATGGGTTAACTATCATCATAATTTTGAGAATACATACGATCTCTGATTTTCACATCATCGGCAAAATAATATGAGGAAAAAGACGATGCTTCTTTAACCAAATAAGTATTATATATTGACTCCTCAACTCTTTCTTTATTACGAATATGATCCTCTAATTTCCTTAAAAATCATTCAAATGGATTCATCCATTTATATTACACAGGACCAATTAGTCATGCATCATAGGTAAATGTACTGGAAATATTCCATTAAATCAAAAAAGATGGATGGGAATATGTGATGTAGATTACTTAGTATGAGAGGAATCTTTGTTTCTAGCTGTCATAATACACATTGATGTCAAATCTTTGAAAAATAAACTCAATTATGTAAGTATTTGCCAAATATTATTAGGAAGTAAGTTATAGAAAGTTATTGAAATAAGTCTTTGCATGAAGACATGACAGTTATGACTCTTTATTCCAAACATCTTTATCCTGTTCATATCCATGCATCAAGGCATATTCAAGACATACCCATCTGGGAATTTAATTTCTTTCAATGAACTACATAAATCTTACTTATCATCTTTATCCAATGTATAACAACCTTTGAAAATTATTGGTTATTTCATCTTGATGCAACTCGGGTCTGCTAACTAGTTCTTTTAATTCTGTACATGATTTTACAGTGTCTTTAGTTCTTTCAGGGACATTCATCACGGTATTGAAGATGTTTTCAAAAAAAAATCAACATGAATCACATCTAAATTATGTCGAGTAAGTAGATACTTCCAATATGACAACTCTCAGAAAATGGTTCTTTTCTTCCAACCATACTTGCACATACTAACAATGTATTTATTTATCTAATTAGAATCACTATAAAATACTGATAGGAATCCATAACTATCTATTTGGTCAATGATTTCTTCACCTAATAATAGTTTTGGTGAAAAGTTTCTTACTATAACATTCTTTATAAAAATTTTCTTATTTCGTCTGATAAGGTGTTCAACTGGTATTTTTGATAATTATCAAACCAAGATACCTTCTCACAGTATGGTAATAAAAAGGTATCAAACTCTGTCATGCAACATGTGCATGCTAACTTATCAGTCATGCTTCATCCTGATAATATTGAGTACACTAGAAAATCACTAATGGTTCATAATAAGGTAGCATATATGGTAAAATTAGTTTTACTTACAATATCATAAGTTGGAGACCCTACATTTCATAATTCATTCAACTCGACAATCAGAGATTGCAAGAAAATATCTATTTTCTCTTCAGAGTTTGTTGGACTAGGAATAAGCACAGTAAGAAACATGAATTCGTCTTTCATACACATCCATGGCAGTAAGTTGTATGGTGGTAATATCACTGAAATCCATCTGTGAAAAGTCTTAGTTTCATATTACGTGGTTCCATTGCAAATGAGGAAAATATTGTATCAAGATATTTCTATGAGGGGAGTCACTAGGATGATACGTTATATCTCCTTTGTGCACTTGCTCATGTTGCCACCTGATGTGGCAAGCTATTACAACAGATGCATTCAAGCATTGAACTCTAGTAGTTAAGGGAAATAATACATAACTTTCTACGAAATATTTTTCTTCTTCCTCCTCGGTATGCGACTATGATGCTTATTATGAGGGTGAGTATAAATTCTGCATTCAATCAGTTCATTTTTATTCCAAAATATCATACAATTGTTTATACAACAATCAATTTTCTCTACAGGAAAACCTAAATCCCTAACCAATTTCTTTGTATTGTATAAGTTATCAGTCATTATGTTATCAGCAGGGAGCAACTCTGACATTAATTGACACATTTCATCGTAACATCTTTCTGAAAAAATAATATTTTGCCTTCATATTCAATAATCTTGAAGTGCCTAATAGTCGGGAATGATCAGAAGAAATGTCTTCTCACAATTCTCTTTCACTACTCTTTAACATGTCATATGGTTACTAATATTCAAGTATTAATAGTTTATCTATATTGGAATAATCAACTATATTCATCGCATTGTAAACCATTAATTGCATTGTAATACCATTAGTTGATGATTCTCATTCAGCAGTTGTGTCAAATGAAGAAGCAAATGAAGTTCCAAATGGATCATGAAAATAAGCCTCCCTATAATAGTAGTGTCAAATGAAGAAGCAACTGAAGTTTTAATTGAATCAGGCAAATAAGGTTCTCCATAACAGTACCAGTTGTAGAAAATTAGAACAAAATAATTTCCACATATATGTACTTTCATGGTATCCTCTGTTGGGGCAATCTATGGTCTGAAGTGATCATGTGTTTTGATGTTTGGGCAAAGGGTTTAAGTTAGGTTTACCTTTGTAATTTGATATGTGTGATTGAGTTTGCAGGACTTGGTGAGTCACACATGGAGGACATATCCGAGGGACGAGAGCCAAGGGAAGAGGACTCCAAGGGCAAGCCGGAGGAAGTGGACTTCAAAGGGCACACGTGAAGGGTGGCATGGAGGCAAGCCGAGGGCTTGCGTGGGTATCCGAGGGACGATAGCTGATGGAAGAGGACTTCAAGGGGCGAGCCAAGGGAGTGGACTTGAAGGCATACATGAAGGAGGGTCTTCGGAGTGAGGGAGAGTGAGATTGTAAGTTGGGCAGTCGACTGGGAATGGATTGGTCGACTGCCGGCAGGGGAACTTGAACTCACAGAAATATCAGTCGACTGGTAATGGATCAGTCGACTGGTAGTCAGTCGACTGCCCTTGGAGCAGTCGACTAGTGTTGCTAGAATTCGAACGTTGGGATTGCAATGGTCAAATTTGAGTGGGATCAGTCGACTGACCTGCGGGCAGTCGACTGGTAGCGAGATTTTCAACCAAGAGACCTATTTAAAAGGGCTCGATTTTGGCTGAGAGCTCTTGACGAAATGAGCTTGGTTAGAGCTCGTTAGTAGTCTTAGTTGCTCAGAAGTGTGTCCGGGATTGTGGCGAGGTTTCTCCACCCACAAGGAGCTACACGAGCTAGATGGATGGCATCCGAGGAGTGATCCACTGAAGGATCGAGGGATCGTCCACCTTACAGACAACCGTGGAGTAGGAGCGTCATCTCCGAACCACGTAAAGGTTGGTGTTAGCGTTTGTTTTATTCGTATTATTATTGTTTCTGCTTGCACACGCTAACATCGTAGGAAGAAAGTTGAGAAAAGCTATTCACCCCGCCCCCTCTAGCTTGCCGATCACGATCTAACAAGTGGTATCAGAGCGAGGTTGCTCATCTACGGACTAACCGCCGGGAGAGCAAAAGGTGCTAGAGGAAGATGGAATCAGAAGGTCCACTTAGATGGGATACTAGGATTCCACCTCCATACGATCGAGATGATTTCAATTATTGGAGGAAGCGGTTGGAGACATGGTTCCAAATGGATTGGGATCATTGGACGGCATTGGAAGTCCCATTTGAAGCTTGAACGGACAAGAAGGGAAAGCGCCTCCGACCTCGGTATTGGACCAAGAGTCAAACGGAAGAAGCGAAGGCGGATAAGGAGGTAACTCGAATTGTATTGAATTTATTACCTTCACATATTGTGTCTAATGTAGGAGAGTACAAGAATGCATATGAGCTATGGTGGAAGATAATAGCTCTACATGAGAACTCGACACAAGGACAAGAAGAAGAGTCCAAGGAAAAGGACCAAATGGAAGTTGAGTCAAGTTCAACATCCGAAGAGGAGGAGCAAGTTGAATTGTCTACATCTTCAAGTGAGAAAAAAATAGAAGAAGTCTCCACTTCAAGGATTGAGGGGGAGGAGAGACCGTCCTCAATACCGGAGCAAGAAGAAGCTTCCACCTCCACCAAAGCAAAATTAAAGGAGCACATCATTTGCTTTGGATGTAACAAGAAGGGACACTACAAGGACAAGTGTCCATTGGGTAAGAAGGAGGTAAAATCTAAACCGAGTCGATTCATTTTAAATCTAATATGGGTTGTTGGGAAAAGAAGGAGAAAAAGCACATTAGGTGCTACACTTGTGGAGAGCTAGGCCATTATCACACCAAATGTCCAAGAAAAGGAGAGCTCAAGAAATTGGGGCATTTGAGAAGATGGGAAAAAGAAGAAAAGAAGAGAAGCTCATATCAAGGGGGAGCTAAAAGGGTAAGGGAGGTAATCCCTAACTTTAAGTTTAAATGTAATTCAAATTTAAACTCCTCCATGCATGATAGAAGTAATGTTAATCATTTACCCATGCATAACTGTGGATTTAAATATCATGATAGAAATAGGATTAACAAGGTAGATCAAAACCCTAGAAAGGTCATGCATCATGATAAATCCAAGACCTTTGGACCTAAGGATCAAGACACAAATCCCAAGAAGGGGAGACATATGCCTAGGAAGGTGGGTAGGTCTAGGAATGTCCAAGGAGGACGGGTTGGTTCTAGAATTGATAACCTAGAGAGGGAAAACTAAGTCTTGAGGGCAAGACTTGAAGAAATGGAGAAAATCCTAGATAGATTCACTATTGGATCTAAGGGTTTAGGTATGTTGTTGAGTGGTCTAAAACCCAACAATGATAGATCGGGGTTGGGATACCGATCTAAGGTCTCCAATGTCAATGGAAAGAAATATGCTAGGGTAGCATATAGTTATGGCAAGGAGGGAAAGTCCAAAAATGACAAGGGGGTGTCATTTAAAAGCAAAAAGAAGGACTTAACCAAGGACAAGATGTCTAAGGTTAAGAAGGTTAAGTTTGTAGGCCAAGAGTCACCGGAGGTACACCGGTGTGGCCTAGTGATTGTTGAGTCACCTAGGGAGGTGGCTAAGGCAAAGAGCTCAAGGGGGAGCTCTAGGAGTCTTTGGGATCCATGGTAAATGGATCTCGGGAGGTTTCTCTCGGAGGTCTAGATGGGCCATGAAGTGTGTCAAAAGAGTTGGAGACGGACTTGAGTCTCAATTCTTGGGTTTTGGCATATGGGGTAGGAGTATCATGCATGAAAATATGACATTGGAGTCATATGACATGAAAGGTGGTTTTTGATGCGTAAATACCATATAAATCAATGCTAGGGATGCATTGTGGGTTGGTATGGGCAGTGACATCAAGGGAAGACCAAAACTAGGACTTTAGATCAAGGTTCAATTGAACTCTTTAGCTAGGTTTGGATTTTGTGTCAATCATGGGAATGGTGATAGATACATGGGTGGATGTATTTTTTCCAAGTAGATATGGGTACCACAAACCTCTCCGCAAAATTTAAGAATTTTTAGAGATTTGTGGATTTTCTGGTACATTTCTGAAATTGGGTTCAGAAAGTTGAAATTTGGTTTTTCAGAGTGCCAGTCGATTGGCCCAGGGGGCAGTCGACTGGTAAAGGATGAATTGGGTTTTTAGCAATTAAAAAGTGTCCAAATAATGTAAAACAAGTGTATGGGGGCTAGTACACTTTGTGTATAATCATTAGAGGTTAAAAGATCCAATAAAGAGGAAATTGTTGGAGTATTTTTGATGTATGGCAAAGGGGGAGAAGTGTTGGGTTTAAGTGGGAAACCAAACACGCCTTTACGGGAAACCCTAGGTCTAGGGGGAGCATTGTTGCACCGTTGGTAGCGTAAGGGGAACCTTGGAGAGGTTCTTAAAAAGCCTTTGTAAGTCCAATATAGGGGGAGCCTTGGGAAGGTTTTAAAAAGCTCGTTTTAGTAAAAATTGTTGAGGCAATCGGCCCAAGAATGATATGAAAGATCATGGTTTTGATGTGTGTGTGCCAATATATTTAAGGATAGGGTGTTGTGTTGTATTTGATATGTGTGATTGAGTTTGCAGGACTTGAAGAATCACACGTGGAGAACATATCCAAGGGACGAGAGCCGAGGGAGGAGGACTCTAAGGGCAAGCCGGGAAGTGGACTTCAAGGGCACACGTGAAGGGTGGCATGGAGGCAAGCCAACGGAAGGCTTGTGTACTCATCCGAGGGACGATAGCCAGTGGAAGAATACTTCAAGGGGCAAGCCAAGGGAGTATACCTGAAGGCACACGTGAAGGAGAGTGTTCGGAGTGAGTGTGAGTGCTTATAGAAGCTGGCAGTCGACTGGCCAAAAGGCAGTCGACTGCCAAAACTCACAGAAGGTTTTCAGTCATCAACCAGTCGAGTCGACTGCCTCAGGGGCAGTCAACTGGTCACCCCCAAAAACTAGCCGTTTGCTAGCCATTAGCTGGCATTTAAAGCTAGGCCAGTCGACTGCCCCAGGGGCAGTCGACTGGTAGCGGGGCTGGACAGCTTTTGAAGCTGTTCTTTACTCTTATATAAAGGGGACTTTTTGGCACGGAGTACATACGGTTTTCACTGTACCAAAGTGCTGCTAGTGCCCCAATTGATCTACTCTTCCTCTAGCTTTCATCTTGATCTTGTAAAGAGGAAGAAGGCAACCTTGTAAAGGTTTTCTCCACCTTGAAAGAGACTTTTCATAGTGGAGGTGGTGTACTCGTGTGGATCCTTGGATTAGTCACCTTTCGGGGTGGATACTAAGTAAAATCGTCTTGTTAGCATTGAATCTCTTATTTTCCATTATATTTTGTATTGTGCTAACCATCTTGTAGAGAAAAACTGAAAAGTGATATTCACCCCCCTTCTAGCCGAGCCATCGATCCTAACAAAAATTCCCAACTTGGGGAGGTTAGGTGTGGGGATGCCTTGTGATATGATTCATGCATTGTTTTTGCTATTTGTTTTCCCTAACTTAAACGTATTGCCCAACATCAAAAAGGGGGAGATTGTTGGGGCAATCTATGGTCCGGTATGACCATGTGTTTTAATGTTTGGGCAAAGGGTTTAAGTTAGGTTTACCTTTGTGATTTGATATGTGTGATTGAGTTTGCAGGACTTGGTGAGTCACACATGGAAAACATATCAGAGGGACGAGAGCCGAGGGAAGAGGACTCCAAGGGCAAGCCGGAGGAAGTGGACTTCAAAGGGCACACGTGAAGGGTGGTATGGAGGCAAGCCGAGGGCTTGTGTGCGCATCTGAGGGATGATAGCCGGTGGAAGAGGACTTCAAGGGGCGAGCCAAGGAAGTGGACATGAAGGCATACATGAAGGAGGGTCTTTGGAGTGAGGGAGAGTGAGATTGTAAGTTGGGCTATCGACTGGGAATGGATCAGTCGACTGCCAGCGGGGGAACTCGAACTCACAGAAATATCAGTCGACTGGTAATGGACCAGTCGACTGGCCGACTGCCCCTGGAGCAGTCGACTGGTGGCCAGTCAACTGCCCATGGAGCAGTCGACTGGTGTGGTTGGAATTCGAACATTGGGCTTGCTGTTGGATCGGGTTGGACCGGCTAGAGGGGGGTGAATAGACGGGGAAAAAAATTATGAAAAATGGAGGCACTCGTCTTTAAAAAAGAACTTGGTCGCAACTGAGAACGTTGCTTCCAAGGCAGTGGACGCTCAATAAAAATCTCCTTGTGGCGGAGAAGCCTTACAAAAATAGCACGCTAGAGATTTTACAAGAATGAATAAAATGATTGATTTCTAAAGCAAAACCTCTAAGTCTATTTATAGCCTAAGAGAATAAATCTGGATTGTTGATTGTTGATCACTTTTCTCTTGGCCGTTGATCCATGGATGTAATCTGGATGGTTGATCTTGGATGGGATTAAACTGCATCCATTGGATTTGATTAAAGGATAATGTAACATTATCCTTTAAGTTTTAATTGTTTTAATTAAAACTTTATCTTTCCTCGAGATGACTGTTGGAATCTCCATGTCGCTGTTGTAATCTCTAAGTAGTAATATCGGCAACATTTTACTGCCATCGCCCTTTAGTCCAAATGGTAAGTGGGTTAGTGTGTGTTGTTGAGGTCTCGGGTTCGATCCTTCGTGGCACCAAATAGTTTTCTCTTTTCTTTTGGGCGCTTGGACTAGTCTTTTTGATTCTTCGTCTTCTGGGTGATTTCCGGCCAACCGGAGTTAGGCTCACCCGAACCCGACTCCGGCCTTTCGCCCCTCGAGCGTCCTTCCTCCCGGCTTCTCGTCCCTCGGACACCGCGCACGTCCTTCTCGCTCCACCGGTGTACTCTTCCGCAGCATCCGCGTCCCTCGGATTGTACCGAGCCCGTCGGCTCACTTCCCCGCACAATCCTTCTCGTCCGCTACGTCTTACACTCGACTTCCTCCGTACCTAAGCTCCTGCACACTTAGCAGAGGGATTAAAACCAACAGGACCTAACCTAACTTGGTTGATCACATCAAAACCAACTGGGGCACCAACAATCTCCCCCTTTTTGATGTGCATCAACCCAAGTTTAGTTAGGGATAAACAACAAACAATAATAGTATTGTAACAGAATTAAGCATAAAAAATTTTGCAATCATGTACATAACCTCCCCCGAACTACTCTCCCCCTTTGATCACAGCAAAAATGGGACAAAAAAATAGGGAAGGGAAAATATAATTAGGGAAGAAGAAAAATTTTAAGTGTGATAACAAATATTCTAAAGAATCGCATTACCACAAATTTTTCAAATTTAAAATGGCATATTTTTTCAGAAGTTAATTCCAGTTTTTTTATTGAAAAAAATAGATTTCAATAAACGATTCATAAAAAAATCTAACATTTATGAAAAAAATCTGAATATTTTTGTCAAAGTCGAAGATGAAGATATGAGTTTAGACAAAAATTTTCAGCTTTAAATTTGTTTATCAAGTCTGAAAATAACAGATACAAGTTTTTGAAGAATAATTTTTTTAAAAAAAATCAAAAAATACTTTGAATTTTTTTAAAAAAAATTATAATGAGTTTTTCCACTATATATGTATCATGAAAAATTAGATCAATAAAAATAAATTATTTATCTATTTTTTTTAAATTTTAATTTCAAATTTTGATCGAAAATATTTGAAAAATATTAACATAACTTTTGTAAAAGAATTCTGCACAAAAAAACTTATCAGTTTAAAATAAATTTTGGAACCCAAAATAAATTTTCATCTACGGGGTTAATCAAAAACTTTGGAGGAATATAATTTCTAGGAATTTTCCTAATCTGGCCCTTATGATTTTTAACATACCAATTCAGATTTTCAGGATAAAAATTCTTTTTAATTCTTAAACATGCAATATCATTTTCTAATTTCTCCACTAGATTCTTCAAATTTTCATTTTCTATTTTTAATTGGTCGGATAGAACAGATGAGCATACAGTGCCAAATCTTTCTTTTAACTCAGAGTTTTCTATCTCTAATTTATTCATCGACTTAAGCATGGATTTTATTACCGAGTAGATTCGAGCAGGTGGAAGTAGACATACCTCACTTACCGGGTCGCTTTCGAAAAGCGAGGTTCCTCTTTCGTCGTCGCTTTCTTCTGAGGTCTCTCCCCCTTCATCAGTGCTCTCTTCTTGATGATTTGCCATCAGCGCAAGTCCCGCGTATTTATGACCTTCCGACTCTTCTGACGAGGACTCATCATCGAGTTGGATCTTCCTTGTGTTCAGTGCGGTGATGTCTGATTTCTTATTCTTCTCTTCATGCAATTCTAGGAATTTCTCCCAGAGCTCTTTTGCCGAGTTGTAATTCTCGATGCGATTAACTTCTTGCGCGGGAAGAACGGCTAGTAGATGAAATTCAGCTTTGCCGTTTGCTTCAAAGTCTGATTTCTCCTTCTTGGTCCACGACTCTATTTCTTTATCCTTGCCGTTGTTGCCTTTAGGAACTGAAAAACCATTTTTCATAATTATTAGCAATTCAATATCAGTTTTAAAAAATACCTGCATTCGACGCTTCCACATCGCGAACTCCCCCTCAAATTTTGGCGGGTAGATTACGGCTCCAACCATTTTTCTTGAAATTGCTGCAGTTGGCGATTAGTCCTTCTGCGGCGACCTTGGCTCTGATACCACTTGTTGGATCGGGTTGGACCGGCTAGAGGGGGGTGAATAGACTGGGAAAAAATTATGAAAGTGGAGGCACTCGTCTTTAAAAAAGAACTTGGTCGCAACTGAGAACGTTGCTTCCAAGGCAGTGGACGCTCAATAAAAATCTCCTTGTGGCGGAGAAGCCTTACAAAAATAGCACGCTAGAGATTTTACAAGAATGAATAAAATGATTGATTTCTAAAGCAAAACCTCTAAGTCTATTTATAGCCTAAGAGAATAAATCTGGATTGTTGATTGTTGATCACTTTTCTCTTGGCCGTTGATCCATGGATGTAATCTGGATGGTTGATCTTGGATGGGATTAAACTGCATCCATTGGATTTGATTAAAGGATAATGTAACATTATCCTTTAAGTTTTAATTGTTTTAATTAAAACTTTATCTTTCCTCGAGATGGCTGTTGGAATCTCCATGTCGCTGTTGTAATCTCTAAGTAGTAATATCGGCAACATTTTACTGCCATCGCCCTTTAGTCCAAATGGTAAGTGGGTTAGTGTGTGTTGTTGAGGTCTCGGGTTCGATCCTTCGTGGCACCAAATAGTTTTCTCTTTTCTTTTGGGCGCTTGGACTAGTCTTTTTGATTCTTCGTCTTCTGGGTGATTTCCGGCCAACCGGAGTTAGGCTCACCCGAACCCGACTCCGGCCTTTCGCCCCTCGAGCGTCCTTCCTCCCGGCTTCTCGTCCCTCGGACACCGCGCACGTCCTTCTCGCTCCACCGGTGTACTCTTCCGCAGCATCCGCGTCCCTCGGATTGTACCGAGCCCGTCGGCTCACTTCCCCGCACAATCCTTCTCGTCCGCTACGTCTTACACTCGACTTCCTCCGTACCTAAGCTCCTGCACACTTAGCAGAGGGATTAAAACCAACAGGACCTAACCTAACTTGGTTGATCACATCAAAACCAACTGGGGCACCAACAATCTCCCCCTTTTTGATGTGCATCAACCCAAGTTTAGTTAGGGATAAACAACAAACAATAATAGTATTGTAACAGAATTAAGCATAAAAAATTTTGCAATCATGTACATAACCTCCCCCGAACTACTCTCCCCCTTTGATCACAGCAAAAATGGGACAAAAAAATAGGGAAGGGAAAATATAATTAGGGAAGAAGAAAAATTTTAAGTGTGATAACAAATATTCTAAAGAATCGCATTACCATAAATTTTTCAAATTTAAAATGGCATATTTTTTCAGAAGTTAATTCCAATTTTTTTATTGAAAAAAATAGATTTTAATAAACGATTCATAAAAAAATCGAACATTTATGAAAAAAAATCTGAATATTTTTGTCAAAGTCAAAGATGAAGATATGAGTTTAGACAAAAATTTTCAGCTTTAAATTTCCTTATCAAGTCTGAAAATAACAGATACAAGTTTTTGAAGAATAATTTTTTTTTAAAAAAATCAAAAAATACTTCGAATTTTTTTAAAAAAAATTATAATGAGTTTTTCCACTGTATCATGAAAAATTAGATCAATAAAAATAAATTATTTATCTATATTTTTTTTAAATTTTAATTTCAAATTTTGACCGAAAATATTTGAAAAATATTAACATAACTTTTGTAAAAGAATTCTGCACAATAAAACTTATCAATTTAAAATAAATTTTGGAACCCAAAATAAATTTTCATCTACGGGGTTAATCAAAAACTTTGGAGGAATATAATTTCTAGGAATTTTCCTAATCTGACCCTTATGATTTTTAACATACCAATTCAGATTTTCAAGATAAAAATTCTTTTTAATTCTTAAACATGCAATATCATTTTCTAATTTCTCCACTAGATTCTTCAAATTTTCATTTTCTATTTTTAATTGGTCGGATAGAACAGATGAGCATACAGTGCCAAATCTTTCTTTTAACTCAGAGTTTTCTATCTCTAATTTATTCATCGACTTAAGCATGGATTTTATTACCGAGTAGATTCGAGCAGGTGGAAGTAGACATACCTCACTTACCGGGTCGCTTTCGAAAAGCGAGGTTCCTCTTTCGTCGTCGCTTTCTTCTGAGGTCTCTCCCCCTTCATCAGTGCTCTCTTCTTGATGATTTGCCATCAGCGCAAGTCCCGCGTATTCTTGACCTTCCGACTCTTCTGACGAGGACTCATCATCGAGTTGGATCTTCCTTGTGTTCAGTGCGGCGATGTCTGATTTCTTATTCTTCTCTTCATGCAATTCTAGGAATTTCTCCCAGAGCTCTTTTGCCGAGTTGTAATTCTCGATGCGATTAACTTCTTGCGCGGGAAGAACGGCTAGTAGATGAAATTCAGCTTTGCCGTTTGCTTCAAAGTCTGATTTCTCCTTCTTGGTCCACGACTCTATTTCTTTATCCTTGCCGTTGTTGCCTTTAGGAACTGAAAAACCATTTTTCATAATTATTAGCAATTCAATATCAGTTTTAAAAAATACCTGCATTCGACGCTTCCACATCGCGAACTCCCCCTCAAATTTGGCGGGTAGATTACGGCTCCAACCATTTTTCTTGAAATTGCTGCAGTTGGCGATTAGTCCTTCTGCGGCGACCTTGGCTCTGATACCACTTGTTGGATCGGGTTGGACCGGCTAGAGGGGGGTGAATAGACGGGGAAAAAAATTATGAAAGTGGAGGCACTCGTCTTTAAAAAAGAACTTGGTCGCAACTGAGAACGTTGCTTCCAAGGCAGTGGACGCTCAATAAAAATCTCCTTGTGGCGGAGAAGCCTTACAAAAATAGCACGCTAGAGATTTTACAAGAATGAATAAAATGATTGATTTCTAAAGCAAAACCTCTAAGTCTATTTATAGCCTAAGAGAATAAATCTGGATTGTTGATTGTTGATCACTTTTCTCTTGGCCGTTGATCCATGGATGTAATCTGGATGGTTGATCTTGGATGGGATTAAACTGCATCCATTGGATTTGATTAAAGGATAATGTAACATTATCCTTTAAGTTTTAATTGTTTTAATTAAAACTTTATCTTTCCTCGAGATGGCTGTTGGAATCTCCATGTCGCTGTTGTAATCTCTAAGTAGTAATATCGGCAACATTTTACTGCCATCGCCCTTTAGTCCAAATGGTAAGTGGGTTAGTGTGTGTTGTTGAGGTCTCGGGTTCGATCCTTCGTGGCACCAAATAATTTTCTCTTTTCTTTTGGGCGCTTGGACTAGTCTTTTTGATTCTTCGTCTTCTGGGTGATTTCCGGCCAACCGGAGTTAGGCTCACCCGAACCCGACTCCGGCCTTTCGCCCCTCGAGCGTCCTTCCTCCCGGCTTCTCGTCCCTCGGACACCGCGCACGTCCTTCTCGCTCCACCGGTGTACTCTTCCGCAGCATCCGCGTCCCTCGGATTGTACCGAGCCCGTCGGCTCACTTCCCCGCACAATCCTTCTCGTCCGCTACGTCTTACACTCGACTTCCTCCGTACCTAAGCTCCTGCACACTTAGCAGAGGGATTAAAACCAACAGGACCTAACCTAACTTGGTTGATCACATCAAAACCAACTGGGGCACCAACAATCTCCCCCTTTTTGATGTGCATCAACCCAAGTTTAGTTAGGGATAAACAACAAACAATAATAGTATTGTAACAGAATTAAGCATAAAAAATTTTGCAATCATGTACATAACCTCCCCCGAACTACTCTCCCCCTTTGATCACAGCAAAAATGGGACAAAAAAATAGGGAAGGGAAAATATAATTAGGGAAGAAGAAAAATTTTAAGTGTGATAACAAATATTCTAAAGAATCGCATTACCACAAATTTTTCAAATTTAAAATGGCATATTTTTTCAGAAGTTAATTCCAATTTTTTTATTGAAAAAAATAGATTTCAATAAACGATTCATAAAAAAATCGAACATTTATGAAAAAAATCTGAATATTTTTGTCAAAGTCGAAGATGAAGATATGAGTTTAGACAAAAATTTTCAGCTTTAAATTTGTTTATCAAGTCTGAAAATAACAGATACAAGTTTTTGAAGAATAATTTTTTTAAAAAAATCAAAAAATACTTCGAATTTTTTTAAAAAAATTATAATGAGTTTTTCCACTATATCTGTATCATGAAAAATTAGATCAATAAAAATAAATTATTTATCTATTTTTTTTAAATTTTAATTTCAAATTTTGACCGAAAATATTTGAAAAATATTAACATAACTTTTGTAAAAGAATTCTGCACAAAAAAACTTATCAGTTTAAAATAAATTTTGGAACCCAAAATAAATTTTCATCTACGGGGTTAATCAAAAACTTTGGAGGAATATAATTTCTAGGAATTTTCCTAATCTGGCCCTTATGATTTTTAACATACCAATTCAGATTTTCAGGATAAAAATTCTTTTTAATTCTTAAACATGCAATATCATTTTCTAATTTCTCCACTAGATTCTTCAAATTTTCATTTTCTATTTTTAATTGGTCGGATAGAACAGATGAGCATACAGTGCCAAATCTTTCTTTTAACTCAGAGTTTTCTATCTCTAATTTATTCATCGACTTAAGCATGGATTTTATTACCGAGTAGATTCGAGCAGGTGGAAGTAGACATACCTCACTTACCGGGTCGCTTTCGAAAAGCGAGGTTCCTCTTTCGTCGTCGCTTTCTTCTGAGGTCTCTCCCCCTTCATCAGTGCTCTCTTCTTGATGATTTGCCATCAGCGCAAGTCCCGCGTATTCATGACCTTCCGACTCTTCTGACGAGGACTCATCATCGAGTTGGATCTTCCTTGTGTTCAGTGCGGCGATGTCTGATTTCTTATTCTTCTCTTCATGCAATTCTAGGAATTTCTCCCAGAGCTCTTTTGCCGAGTTGTAATTCTCGATGCGATTAACTTCTTGCGCGGGAAGAACGGCTAGTAGATGAAATTCAGCTTTGCCGTTTGCTTCAAAGTCTGATTTCTCCTTCTTGGTCCACGACTCTATTTCTTTATCCTTGCCGTTGTTGCCTTTAGGAACTGAAAAACCATTTTTCATAATTATTAGCAATTCAATATCAGTTTTAAAAAATACCTGCATTCGACGCTTCCACATCGCGAACTCCCCCTCAAATTTTGGCGGGTAGATTACGGCTCCAACCATTTTTCTTGAAATTGCTGCAGTTGGCGATTAGTCCTTCTGCGGCGACCTTGGCTCTGATACCACTTGTTGGATCGGGTTGGACCGGCTAGAGGGGGGTGAATAGACGGGGAAAAAAATTATGAAAGTGGAGGCACTCGTCTTTAAAAAAGAACTTGGTCGCAACTGAGAACGTTGCTTCCAAGGCAGTGGACGCTCAATAAAAATCTCCTTGTGGCGGAGAAGCCTTACAAAAATAGCACGCTAGAGATTTTACAAGAATGAATAAAATGATTGATTTCTAAAGCAAAACCTCTAAGTCTATTTATAGCCTAAGAGAATAAATCTGGATTGTTGATTGTTGATCACTTTTCTCTTGGCCGTTGATCCATGGATGTAATCTGGATGGTTGATCTTGGATGGGATTAAACTGCATCCATTGGATTTGATTAAAGGATAATGTAACATTATCCTTTAAGTTTTAATTGTTTTAATTAAAACTTTATCTTTCCTCGAGATGGCTGTTGGAATCTCCATGTCGCTGTTGTAATCTCTAAGTAGTAATATCGGCAACATTTTACTGCCATCGCCCTTTAGTCCAAATGGTAAGTGGGTTAGTGTGTGTTGTTGAGGTCTCGGGTTCGATCCTTCGTGGCACCAAATAGTTTTCTCTTTTCTTTTGGGCGCTTGGACTAGTCTTTTTGATTCTTCGTCTTCTGGGTGATTTCCGGCCAACCGGAGTTAGGCTCACCCGAACCCGACTCCGGCCTTTCGCCCCTCGAGCGTCCTTCCTCCCGGCTTCTCGTCCCTCGGACACCGCGCACGTCCTTCTCGCTCCACCGGTGTACTCTTCCGCAGCATCCGCGTCCCTCGGATTGTACCGAGCCCGTCGGCTCACTTCCCCGCACAATCCTTCTCGTCCGCTACGTCTTACACTCGACTTCCTCCGTACCTAAGCTCCTGCACACTTAGCAGAGGGATTAAAACCAACAGGACCTAACCTAACTTGGTTGATCACATCAAAACCAACTGGGGCACCAACAATCTCCCCCTTTTTGATGTGCATCAACCCAAGTTTAGTTAGGGATAAACAACAAACAATAATAGTATTGTAACAGAATTAAGCATAAAAAATTTTGCAATCATGTACATAACCTCCCCCGAACTACTCTCCCCCTTTGATCACAGCAAAAATGGGACAAAAAAATAGGGAAGGGAAAATATAATTAGGGAAGAAGAAAAATTTTAAGTGTGATAACAAATATTCTAAAGAATCGCATTACCACAAATTTTTCAAATTTAAAATGGCATATTTTTTCAGAAGTTAATTCCAATTTTTTTATTGAAAAAAATAGATTTCAATAAACGATTCATAAAAAAATCGAACATTTATGAAAAAAATCTGAATATTTTTGTCAAAGTCGAAGATGAAGATATGAGTTTAGACAAAAATTTTCAGCTTTAAATTTGTTTATCAAGTCTGAAAATAACAGATACAAGTTTTTGAAGAATAATTTTTTAAAAAAATCAAAAAATACTTCGAATTTTTTTAAAAAAAAATTATAATGAGTTTTTCCACTATATCTGTATCATGAAAAATTAGATCAATAAAAATAAATTATTTATCTATTTTTTTTAAATTTTAATTTCAAATTTTGACCGAAAATATTTGAAAAATATTAACATAACTTTTGTAAAAGAATTCTGCACAAAAAAACTTATCAGTTTAAAATAAATTTTGGAACCCAAAATAAATTTTCATCTACGGGGTTAATCAAAAACTTTGGAGGAATATAATTTCTAGGAATTTTCCTAATCTGGCCCTTATGATTTTTAACATACCAATTCAGATTTTCAGGATAAAAATTCTTTTTAATTCTTAAACATGCAATATCATTTTCTAATTTCTCCACTAGATTCTTCAAATTTTCATTTTCTATTTTTAATTGGTCGGATAGAACAGATGAGCATACAGTGCCAAATCTTTCTTTTAACTCAGAGTTTTCTATCTCTAATTTATTCATCGACTTAAGCATGGATTTTATTACCGAGTAGATTCGAGCAGGTGGAAGTAGACATACCTCACTTACCGGGTCGCTTTCGAAAAGCGAGGTTCCTCTTTCGTCGTCGCTTTCTTCTGAGGTCTCTCCCCCTTCATCAGTGCTCTCTTCTTGATGATTTGCCATCAGCGCAAGTCCCGCGTATTCTTGACCTTCCGACTCTTCTGACGAGGACTCATCATCGAGTTGGATCTTCCTTGTGTTCAGTGCGGCGATGTCTGATTTCTTATTCTTCTCTTCATGCAATTCTAGGAATTTCTCCCAGAGCTCTTTTGCCGAGTTGTAATTCTCGATGCGATTAACTTCTTGCGCGGGAAGAACGGCTAGTAGATGAAATTCAGCTTTGCCGTTTGCTTCAAAGTCTGATTTCTCCTTCTTGGTCCACGACTCTATTTCTTTATCCTTGCCGTTGTTGCCTTTAGGAACTGAAAAACCATTTTTCATAATTATTAGCAATTCAATATCAGTTTTAAAAAATACCTGCATTCGACGCTTCCACATCGCGAACTCCCCCTCAAATTTTGGCGGGTAGATTACGGCTCCAACCATTTTTCTTGAAATTGCTGCAGTTGGCGATTAGTCCTTCTGCGGCGACCTTGGCTCTGATACCACTTGTTGGATCGGGTTGGACCGGCTAGAGGGGGGTGAATAGACGGGGAAAAAAATTATGAAAGTGGAGGCACTCGTCTTTAAAAAAGAACTTGGTCGCAACTGAGAACGTTGCTTCCAAGGCAGTGGACGCTCAATAAAAATCTCCTTGTGGCGGAGAAGCCTTACAAAAATAGCACGCTAGAGATTTTACAAGAATGAATAAAATGATTGATTTCTAAAGCAAAACCTCTAAGTCTATTTATAGCCTAAGAGAATAAATCTGGATTGTTGATTGTTGATCACTTTTCTCTTGGCCGTTGATCCATGGATGTAATCTGGATGGTTGATCTTGGATGGGATTAAACTGCATCCATTGGATTTGATTAAAGGATAATGTAACATTATCCTTTAAGTTTTAATTGTTTTAATTAAAACTTTATCTTTCCTCGAGATGGCTGTTGGAATCTCCATGTCGCTGTTGTAATCTCTAAGTAGTAATATCGGCAACATTTTACTGCCATCGCCCTTTAGTCCAAATGGTAAGTGGGTTAGTGTGTGTTGTTGAGGTCTCGGGTTCGATCCTTCGTGGCACCAAATAATTTTCTCTTTTCTTTTGGGCGCTTGGACTAGTCTTTTTGATTCTTCGTCTTCTGGGTGATTTCCGGCCAACCGGAGTTAGGCTCACCCGAACCCGACTCCGGCCTTTCGCCCCTCGAGCGTCCTTCCTCCCGGCTTCTCGTCCCTCGGACACCGCGCACGTCCTTCTCGCTCCACCGGTGTACTCTTCCGCAGCATCCGCGTCCCTCGGATTGTACCGAGCCCGTCGGCTCACTTCCCCGCACAATCCTTCTCGTCCGCTACGTCTTACACTCGACTTCCTCCGTACCTAAGCTCCTGCACACTTAGCAGAGGGATTAAAACCAACAGGACCTAACCTAACTTGGTTGATCACATCAAAACCAACTGGGGCACCAACAATCTCCCCCTTTTTGATGTGCATCAACCCAAGTTTAGTTAGGGATAAACAACAAACAATAATAGTATTGTAACAGAATTAAGCATAAAAAATTTTGCAATCATGTACATAACCTCCCCCGAACTACTCTCCCCCTTTGATCACAGCAAAAATGGGACAAAAAAATAGGGAAGGGAAAATATAATTAGGGAAGAAGAAAAATTTTAAGTGTGATAACAAATATTCTAAAGAATCGCATTACCACAAATTTTTCAAATTTAAAATGGCATATTTTTTCAGAAGTTAATTCCAATTTTTTTATTGAAAAAAATAGATTTCAATAAACGATTCATAAAAAAATCTAACATTTATGAAAAAAAATCTGAATATTTTTGTCAAAGTCGAAGATGAAGATATGAGTTTAGACAAAAATTTTCAGCTTTAAATTTGTTTATCAAGTCTGAAAATAACAGATACAAGTTTTTGAAGAATAATTTTTTAAAAAAATCAAAAAATACTTCGAATTTTTTTAAAAAAATTATAATGAGTTTTTCCACTATATATGTATCATGAAAAATTAGATCAATAAAAATAAATTATTTATCTATTTTTTTAAATTTTAATTTCAAATTTTGATCGAAAATATTTGAAAAATATTAACATAACTTTTGTAAAAGAATTCTGCACAAAAAAACTTATCAGTTTAAAATAAATTTTGGAACCCAAAATAAATTTTCATCTACGGGGTTAATCAAAAACTTTGGAGGAATATAATTTCTAGGAATTTTCCTAATCTGGCCCTTATGATTTTTAACATACCAATTCAGATTTTCAGGATAAAAATTCTTTTTAATTCTTAAACATGCAATATCATTTTCTAATTTCTCCACTAGATTCTTCAAATTTTCATTTTCTATTTTTAATTGGTCGGATAGAACAGATGAGCATACAGTGCCAAATCTTTCTTTTAACTCAGAGTTTTCTATCTCTAATTTATTCATCGACTTAAGCATGGATTTTATTACCGAGTAGATTCGAGCAGGTGGAAGTAGACATACCTCACTTACCGGGTCGCTTTCGAAAAGCGAGGTTCCTCTTTCGTCGTCGCTTTCTTCTGAGGTCTCTCCCCCTTCATCAGTGCTCTCTTCTTGATGATTTGCCATCAGCGCAAGTCCCGCGTATTCATGACCTTCCGACTCTTCTGACGAGGACTCATCATCGAGTTGGATCTTCCTTGTGTTCAGTGCGGCGATGTCTGATTTCTTATTCTTCTCTTCATGCAATTCTAGGAATTTCTCCCAGAGCTCTTTTGCCGAGTTGTAATTCTCGATGCGATTAACTTCTTGCGCGGGAAGAACGGCTAGTAGATGAAATTCAGCTTTGCCGTTTGCTTCAAAGTCTGATTTCTCCTTCTTGGTCCACGACTCTATTTCTTTATCCTTGCCGTTGTTGCCTTTAGGAACTGAAAAACCATTTTTCATAATTATTAGCAATTCAATATCAGTTTTAAAAAATACCTGCATTCGACGCTTCCACATCGCGAACTCCCCCTCAAATTTTGGCGGGTAGATTACGGCTCCAACCATTTTTCTTGAAATTGCTGCAGTTGGCGATTAGTCCTTCTGCGGCGACCTTGGCTCTGATACCACTTGTTGGATCGGGTTGGACCGGCTAGAGGGGGGTGAATAGACGGGGAAAAAAATTATGAAAGTGGAGGCACTCGTCTTTAAAAAAGAACTTGGTCGCAACTGAGAACGTTGCTTCCAAGGCAGTGGACGCTCAATAAAAATCTCCTTGTGGCGGAGAAGCCTTACAAAAATAGCACGCTAGAGATTTTACAAGAATGAATAAAATGATTGATTTCTAAAGCAAAACCTCTAAGTCTATTTATAGCCTAAGAGAATAAATCTGGATTGTTGATTGTTGATCACTTTTCTCTTGGCCGTTGATCCATGGATGTAATCTGGATGGTTGATCTTGGATGGGATTAAACTGCATCCATTGGATTTGATTAAAGGATAATGTAACATTATCCTTTAAGTTTTAATTGTTTTAATTAAAACTTTATCTTTCCTCGAGATGACTGTTGGAATCTCCATGTCGCTGTTGTAATCTCTAAGTAGTAATATCGGCAACATTTTATTGCCATCGCCCTTTAGTCCAAATGGTAAGTGGGTTAGTGTGTGTTGTTGAGGTCTCGGGTTCGATCCTTCGTGGCACCAAATAGTTTTCTCTTTTCTTTTGGGCGCTTGGACTAGTCTTTTTGATTCTTCGTCTTCTGGGTGATTTCCGGCCAACCGGAGTTAGGCTCACCCGAACCCAACTCCGGCCTTTTGCCCCTCGAGCGTCCTTCCTCTCGTCTTCTCATCCCTCGGACACCGCGCACGTCCTTCTCGCTCCACCGGTGTACTCTTCCGCAGCATCCGCGCCCCTCGGATTGTACGGAGCCCGTCGGCTCACTTCCCCGCACAATCCTTCTCGTCCGCTACGTCTTACACTTGACTTCCTCCGTACCTAAGCTCCTGCACACTTAGCAGAGGGATTAAAACCAACAGGACCTAACCTAACTTGGTTGATCACATCAAAACCAACTGG
>JAGFNQ010003099.1:322807-346122 GCA_024364735.1 Boesenbergia rotunda
CATACCAATTCAGATTTTCAGGATAAAAATTTCTTTTTAATTCTTAAACATGCAATATCATTTTCTAATTTCTCCACTAGATTCTTCAAATTTTCATTTTCTATTTTTAATTGGTCGGATAGAACAGATGAGCATACAGTGCCAAATCTTTCTTTTAACTCAGAGTTTTCTATCTCCAATTTATTCATCGACTTAAGCATGGATTTTATTACCGAGTAGATTCGAGCAGGTGGAAGTAGACATACCTCACTTACCGGGTCGCTTTCGAAAAGCGAGGTTCCTCTTCGTCGTCGCTTTCTTCTGACGTCTCTCCCCCTTCATCAGTGCTCCCTTCTTGATGATTTGCCATCAGCGCAAGTCCCGCGTATTTTGACCTTCCGACTCTTCTGACGAGGACTCATCATCGAGTTGGATCTTCCTTGTGTTCAGTGCGGTGATGTCTGATTTCTTATTCTTCTCTTCATGCAATTCTAGGAATTTCTCCCAGAGCTCCTTTGCCGAGTTGTAATTCTCGATGCGATTAACTTCTTGCGCGGGAAGAACGGCTAGTAGATGAAATTCAGCTTTGCCGTTTGCTTCAAAGTCTGATTTCTCCTTCTTGGTCCACGACTCTATTTCTTTATCCTTGCCGTTGTTGCCTTTAGGAACTGAAAAACCATTTTTCGTAATTATTAGCAATTTAATATCAGTTTTAAAAAATACCTGCATTCGACGCTTCCACATCGCGAACTCCCCCTCAAATTTTGGCGGGTAGATTATGGCTCCAACCATTTTTCTTGAAATTGCTGCAGTTGGCAATTAGTCCTTCTGCGGCGACCTTGGCTCTGATACCACTTGTTGGATCGGGTTGGACCGGCTAGAGGGGGGTGAATAGACGGGGGAAAAAATTATGAAAATGGAGGCACTCGTCTTTAAAAAAAGAACTTGGTCGCAACTGAGAACGTTGCTTCCAAGGCAGTGGACGCTCAATAAAAATCTCCTTGTGGCGGAGAAGCCTTACAAAAATAGCACGCTAGAGATTTTACAAGAATGAATAAAATGATTGATTTCTAAAGCAAAACCTCTAAGTCTATTTATAGCCTAAGAGAATAAATCTGGATTGTTGATTGTTGATCACTTTTCTCTTGGCCGTTGATCCATGGATGTAATCTGGATGGTTGATCTTGGATGGGATTAAACTGCATCCATTGGATTTGATTAAAGGATAATGTAAGATTATCCTTTAGTTTTAATTGTTTTAATTAAAACTTTATCTTTCCTCGAGATGACTGTTGGAATCTCCATGTCGCTGTTGTAATCTCTAAGTAGTAATATCGGCAACATTTTACTGCCATTGCTCTTTAGTCCAAATGGTAAGTGGGTTAGTGTGTGCTGTTGAGGTCTCGGGTTCGATCCTTCGTGGCACTAAATAATTTTCTCTTTTCTTTTAGGCGCTTGGACTAGTCTTTTTGATTCTTCGTCTTCTGGGTGATTTCCGGCCAACCGGAGTTAGGCTCACCCAACCCGACTCCGGCCTTTCGCCCCTCGAGCGTCCTTCCTCCCGGCTTCTCGTCCCTCGGACACCGCGCACGTCCTTCTCGCTCCACCGGTGTACTCTTCCGCAGCATCCGCGTCTCTCGGATTGTACCGAGCCCGTCGGCTCACTTCCCCGCACAATCCTTCTTGTCCGCTACGTCTTACACTCGACTTCCTCCGTACCTAAGCTCCTGCACACTTAGCAGAGGGATTAAAACCAACAGGACCTAACCTAACTTGGTTGATCACATCAAAACCAACTGGGGCACCAACAATCTCCCCCTTTTTGATGTGCATCAACCCAAGTTTAGTTAGGGATAAACAACAAACAATAATAGTATTGTAACAGAATTAAGCATAAAAAATTTTACAATCATGTACATAACCTCCCCCGAACTACTCTCCCCCTTTGATCACAGCAAAAATGGGACCAAAAAATAGGGAAGGGAAAATATAATTAGGGAAGATGAAAAATTTTAAGTGTGATAACAAATATTCTAAAGAATCGCATTACCACAAATTTTTCAAATTTAAAATGGCATATTTTTTCAGAAGTTAATTCCAGTTTTTTTATTGAAAAAAATAGATTTCAATAAACGATTCATAAAAAAATCTAACATTTATGAAAAAAAATCTGAATATTTTTGTCAAAGTCGAAGATGAAGATATGAGTTTAGACAAAAATTTTCAGCTTTAAATTTGTTTATCAAGTCTGAAAATAACAGATACAAGTTTTTGAAGAATAATTTTTTAAAAAAAATCAAAAAATACTTCGAATTTTTTTTAAAAAAAATTATAATGAGTTTTTCCACTATATATGTATCATGAAAAATTAGATCAATAAAAATAAATTATTTATCTATTTTTTTTAAATTTTAATTTCAAATTTTAATCGAAAATATTTGAAAAATATTAACATAACTTTTGTAAAAGAATTCTGCACAAAAAAACTTATCAGTTTAAAATAAATTTTGGAACCCAAAATAAATTTTCATCTACGGGGTTAATCAAAAACTTTGGAGGAATATAATTTCTAGGAATTTTCCTAATCTGGCCCTTATGATTTTTAACATACCAATTTAGATTTTCAGGATAAAAATTCTTTTTAATTCTTAAACATGCAATATCATTTTCTAATTTCTCCACTAGATTCTTCAAATTTTCATTTTCTATTTTTAATTGGTCGGATAGAACAGATGAGCATACAGTGCCAAATCTTTCTTTTAACTCAGAGTTTTCTATCTCTAATTTATTCATCGACTTAAGCATGGA
The DNA here is from genome assembly GCA_024364735.1 of Boesenbergia rotunda. Lineage (NCBI taxonomy): Eukaryota > Viridiplantae > Streptophyta > Magnoliopsida > Zingiberales > Zingiberaceae > Boesenbergia > Boesenbergia rotunda. The sequence continues at coordinate 325,595 of JAGFNQ010003099.1, forward strand.
TTTTATTACCGAGTAGATTCGAGCAGGTGGAAGTAGACATACCTCACTTACCGGGTCGCTTTCGAAAAGCGAGGTTCCTCTTTCGTCGTCGCTTTCTTCTGAGGTCTCTCCCCCTTCATCAGTGCTCTCTTCTTGATGATTTGCCATCAGCGCAAGTCCCGCGTATTTATGACCTTCCGACTCTTCTGACGAGGACTCATCATCGAGTTGGATCTTCCTTGTGTTCAGTGCGGTGATGTCTGATTTCTTATTCTTCTCTTCATGCAATTCTAGGAATTTCTCCAAGAGCTCTTTTGCCGAGTTGTAATTCTCGATGCGATTAACTTCTTGCGCAAGAAGAACGGCTAGTAGATGAAATTCAGCTTTGCCGTTTGCTTCAAAGTCTGATTTCTCCTTCTTGGTCCACGACTCTATTTCTTTATCCTTGCCGTTGTTGCCTTTAGGAACTGAAAAACCATTTTTCATAATTATTAGCAATTCAATATCAGTTTTAAAAAATACCTGCATTCGACGCTTCCACATCGCGAACTCCCCCTCAAATTTTGGCGGGTAGATTACGGCTCCAACCATTTTTCTTGAAATTGCTGCAGTTGGCAATTAGTCCTTCTGCGGCGACCTTGGCTCTGATACCACTTGTTGGATCGGGTTGGACCGGCTAGAGGGGGGTGAATAGACGGGGGAAAAAATTATGAAAAATGGAGGCACTCGTCTTTAAAAAAGAACTTGGTCGCAACTGAGAACGTTGCTTCCAAGGCAGTGGACACTCAATAAAAATCTCCTTGTGGCGGAGAAGCCTTACAAAAATAGCACGCTAGAGATTTTACAAGAATGAATAAAATGATTGATTTCTAAAGCAAAACCTCTAAGTCTATTTATAGCCTAAGAGAATAAATCTGGATTGTTGATTGTTGATCACTTTTCTCTTGGCCGTTGATCCATGGATGTAATCTGGATGGTTGATCTTGGATGGGATTAAACTGCATCCATTGGATTTGATTAAAGGATAATGTAACATTATCCTTTAAGTTTTAATTGTTTTAATTAAAACTTTATCTTTCCTCGAGATGACTGTTGGAATCTCCATGTCGCTGTTGTAATCTCTAAGTAGTAATATCGACAACATTTTACTGCCATTGCCCTTTAGTCCAAATGGTAAGTGGGTTAGTGTGTGTTGTTGAGGTCTCGGGTTCGTTCCTTTGTGGCACCAAATAGTTTTCTCTTTTCTTTTGGCCGCTTGGACTAGTCTTTTTGATTCTTCGTCTTCTGGGTGATTTCCGGCCAACCGGAGTTAGGCTCACCCAAACCCGACTCCGGCCTTTCGCCCCTCGAGCGTCCTTCCTCCCGGCTTCTCGTCCCTCGGACACCGCGCACGTCCTTCTCGCTCCACCGGTGTACTCTTCCGCAGCATCCGCGTCTCTCGGATTGTACCGAGCCCGTCGGCTCACTTCCCCGCACAATCCTTCTTGTCCGCTACGTCTTACACTCGACTTCCTCCGTACCTAAGCTCCTGCACACTTAGCAGAGGGATTAAAACCAACAGGACCTAACCTAACTTGGTTGATCACATCAAAACCAACTGGGGCACCAACAATCTCCCCCTTTTTGATGTGCATCAACCCAAGTTTAGTTAGGGATAAACAACAAACAATAATAGTATTGTAACAGAATTAAGCATAAAAAATTTTACAATCATGTACATAACCTCCCCCGAACTACTCTCCCCCTTTGATCACAGCAAAAATGGGACCAAAAAATAGGGAAGGGAAAATATAATTAGGGAAGATGAAAAATTTTAAGTATGATAACAAATATTCTAAAGAATCGCATTACCACAAATTTTTCAAATTTAAAATGGCATATTTTTCAGAAGTTAATTCCAATTTTTTTATTGAAAAAAATAGATTTCAATAAACGATTCATAAAAAAATCTAACATTTATGAAAAAAAATCTGAATATTTTTGTCAAAGTCGAAGATGAAGATATGAGTTTAGACAAAAATTTTCAGCTTTAAATTTGTTTATCAAGTCTGAAAATAACAGATACAAGTTTTTGAAGAATAATTTTTAAAAAAAATCAAAAAATACTTCGAATTTTTTATAAAAAAAATTATAATGAGTTTTTCCACTATATATGTATCATGAAAAATTAGATCAATAAAAATAAATTATTTATCTATTTTCTTTAAATTTTAATTTCAAATTTTAATCGAAAATATTTGAAAAATATTAACATAACTTTTGTAAAAGAATTCTGCACAAAAAAACTTATCAGTTTAAAATAAATTTTGGAACCCAAAATAAATTTTCATCTACGGGGTTAATCAAAAACTTTGGAGGAATATAATTTCTAGGAATTTTCCTAATCTGGCCCTTATGATTTTTAACATACCAATTTAGATTTTCAGGATAAAAATTCTTTTTAATTCTTAAACATGCAATATCATTTTCTAATTTCTCCACTAGATTCTTCAAATTTTCATTTTCTATTTTTAATTGGTCGGATAGAACAGATGAGCATACAGTGCCAAATCTTTCTTTTAACTCAGAGTTTTCTATCTCTAATTTATTCATCGACTTAAGCATGGATTTTATTACCGAGTAGATTCGAGCAGGTGGAAGTAGACATACCTCACTTACCGGGTCGCTTTCGAAAAGCGTGGTTCCTCTTTCGTCGTCGCTTTCTTCTGAGGTCTCTCCCCCTTCATCAGTGCTCTCTTCTTGATGATTTGCCATCAGCGCTAGTCCCGCGTATTTATGACCTTCCGACTCTTCTGACGAGGACTCATCATCGAGTTGGATCTTCCTTGTGTTCAGTGCGGTGATGTCTGATTTCTTATTCTTCTCTTCATGCAATTCTAGGAATTTCTCCAAGAGCTCTTTTGCCGAGTTGTAATTCTCGATGCGATTAACTTCTTGCGCAAGAAGAACGGCTAGTAGATGAAATTCAGCTTTGCCGTTTGCTTCAAAGTCTGATTTCTCCTTCTTGGTCCACGACTCTATTTCTTTATCCTTGCCGTTGTTGCCTTTAGGAACTGAAAAACCATTTTTCATAATTATTAGCAATTCAATATCAGTTTTAAAAAATACCTGCATTCGACGCTTCCACATCGCGAACTCCCCCTCAAATTTTGGCGGGTAGATTACGGCTCCAACCATTTTTCTTGAAATTGCTGCAATTGGCGATTAGTCCTTCTGCGGCGACCTTGGCTCTGATACCACTTGTTGGATCGGGTTGGACCGGCTAGAGGGGGGTGAATAGACGGGGGGAAAAAATTATGAAAAATAGAGGCACTCGTCTTTAAAAAAGAACTTGGTCGCAACTGAGAACGTTGCTTCCAAGGCAGTGGACGCTCAATAAAAATCTCCTTGTGGCGGAGAAGCCTTACAAAAATAGCACGCTAGAGATTTTACAAGAATGAATAAAATGATTGATTTCTAAAGCAAAACCTCTAAGTCTATTTATAGCCTAAGAGAATAAATCTGGATTGTTGATTGTTGATCACTTTTCTCTTGGCCGTTGATCCATGGATTTAATCTGGATGGTTGATCTTAGATGGGATTAAACTGCATCCATTGGATTTGATTAAAGTTTTAATTGTTTTAATTAAAACTTTATCTTTCCTCGAGATGACTGTTGGAATCTCCATGTCGCTGTTGTAATCTCTAAGTAGTAATATCGACAACATTTTACTGCCATCGCCCTTTAGTCCAAATGTTAAGTGGGTTAGTGTGTGTTGTTGAGGTCTCGGGTTCGTTCCTTCGTGGCACCAAATAGTTTTCTCTTTTCTTTTGGGCGCTTGGACTAGTCTTTTTGATTCTTCGTCTTCTGGGTGATTTCCGGCCAACCGGAGTTAGGCTCACCCGAACCCGACTCCGGCCTTTCGCCCCTCGAGCGTCCTTCCTCCCGGCTTCTCGTCCCTCGGACACCGCGCACGTCCTTCTCGCTCCACCGGTGTACTCTTCCGCAGCATCCGCGTCCCTCGGATTGTACCGAGCCCGTCGGCTCACTTCCCCGCACAATCCATCTCGTCCGCTACGTCTTACACTCGACTTCCTCCGTACCTAAGCTCCTGCACACTTAGCAGAGGGATTAAAACCAACAGGACCTAACCTAACTTGGTTGATCACATCAAAACCAACTGGGGCACCAACACTTGCAACGGTCGAATTTAAGTAGGATCAGTCGACTGGTCTGGGGGCAATCGACTGGTAGCGGGATTTTCAGCCAATAGACCTATTTAAAGGGGCTCAATTTTGGCTAAGAGCTCTTGACGAAATGAGCTTGGTTAGAGCTCATTAGTAGTCTTAGTTGCTCAGAAGTGTGTCCGGGATTGTGACGAGGTTTCTCCACCCACAAGGAGCTATACGAGCTAGCCGGAGGGCATCCGTAGAGTGATCCACCAAAGGATCGAGGGATCGTCCACCTTACGGACAGTCGTGGAGTAGGAGCGTCATCTCCAAACCACGTAAAGGTTGGTGTTAGCATTTGTTTTATTCGTATTATTATTGTTTCCGCTTGTGCACGCTAACATCGTAGGAAGAAAGTCGAGAAAAGTTATTCACCCCCCCCCTCTAGCTTGCCGGTCACAATCTAACATCCTTATCATAGAAAGCTCTATTTCTACATTTGCAATGATTACACAGACAATGTAACTCAGCAAATTTCATACATTCTAGATGGCTCTAAGCAAAGTTCACAAACTCTTCAACTTTAGCAAAACAATTATCTCTGATAAATTCATTTTCTAATCTATAATACATCCAAACTTTGTTCTTGTATATTCTCTGCTAGTGAAAAAATGCATACATTATTAATCAAGTCAAACTGAGCAACTAATTAGAAAACGAATCAAGACTACAAGATATAGGAAATAAAAACATGTTCTACCTTATAATCAATTAAGGGAGAGAAAGCAACTGAACATAGAGCATGTAGAAAATATCAAATTTGGCAATTCATTTTACAAAGGTCCGGCCAAGCTCGCGGCCAAGAGGGTCGGAAGCAGCTTGGCTGCGACCAACCAAGCTCGCAGCTGAGGTGGTCATAAATTGAGGCCAACAGAGAAGTGTCGGCAAGGCATGCAGCCAAGGGGGTCACGCTCAACTTGGTCGGCAAGCTTGCGACCAAGGGGCATGAGTAGCTTGGTTGACCGACCAAGCTATAGGCAAGGGGCTTCAAGAAGCTTGGTAATGGCTAACGATGCTCGGTACCACGGGGTTGCAAGTAGCTTGGTCACTCGCAGCTAGGGGGGTCACAAACAGCTTGGCTGACCAGCCAAGCTCACGACCAGGGGGTCGCAAGAAGCTTGGTTGTGGCCAGAGATGGGATAGGAGAGGGGTAGGGAGAGCTTGCCGAATTGCCTCGGTGTCAGAGAGGAGATCACATGCGTGCTAAAAAGGCGTATGCTAGACATCGAAGAAATGTCGAAGAGCCTAGATCGGGGAGGAAAGATAAACCTCGTGAGTGTGGAGACCAAATAGGGTTCTGCCCTCATTTTGATCCTGATTTTAGCGACAGAATCCTTATTCCATCGCTAATTATTGATGGAAACAATTTTTAGTCGTTAATTGTCAATAAAAAAGAGTTCTCATCATTACTTAGCAACGAAAACTCTTTTTCATCGATAATTAACTACTGAAAATAATTTCTATTGTTAATATGGTTTTTTTAGTGTTTTCAATGTAAGACTTTGATTGTATTCCTGACAATCCTTCCATCAAATGAAAAATCATCATTATTCTCATAGTTCGAGCATCTCCTCAAGCATTCAGTCACCTTTGATCTGCTCTAGGCCTCTCCTCAAGCATTCGGTCACCTTTGATCTACTCTAGGCCTCTCCTCAAGCATTCGGTCACTATTGACTTGCTTCGGGTCTCCCCTTAAGCATCTAGTTAATCGAGGTCACTCTTCTCCTTTAAGATCTTTTTACCATATAGGATTCAATCCCTCATGCTTTTCACTAAGCATCTGGTCACTCATGACTTGCTTAGACTTTTCGCTTAGAGTTCACTCTATTTGGGTCCCCACCACCTTCATTCACGGCCACTATTCCGGCCACATGGCTCCATCTGGACGATGACTCTGATACCATTTGTTAGGACTAAAAAGAATTCACATATTGTTACAATTGTATAATATTATCCATTTTGGAACTAAGTCCCTATGAATTTAGTTTTAATTCTCCCTAAAAGACTCATACCAACAGAAATATCTTTCATCTTATAAATTCATGATTTTTTTCCTATATTTCTAATATGAAACTGTAATTATATTCCCAACACTGAATACAAAAGGGGCATCGATTTAGAAATTTCTATTAGAAAGAGATGTTTCTTTTGGATTTGAATTCAAATTGGAGAGGTAATATCTAAATTAAAGATGTCTCTCTTGATCTCCATTTGGGCTTTATTGGGTCTAGAACAAACAATGGAATCCATCCCTTAATTCTTTGCCATTAATTGGCCCAACTTGGTCTAGTTGTCATCATAATTAGGCTTAACCCAATCAAGATTTATTAGTCTATTGTGTTTTGCACAATTTGAATTCCCCCTTCAAACTAATCGTGTGTAATTCATCGTCGATATTCTCAAGTTAATTACCACTCACATATTCACATATATAGTCTATGCTCATATACCTAAACTAGTGATGTTTGAACGGTTTTATCCATCATTTATGTACATACTCGATGAATTAGTTATTATAATCAATTTTCAATAATTTCTTGTATAAATGAAACTAATGCACGCAAAAGATGTGAACTTTTATCATGATCGATCACCTATTAGTATGGATAAAGACAATTTATACTCACACAATATATAGTTTCCCCTGATTTTACATGGATTTATTCTATTATGTCCATTTTGGCCTTGGACTTATCTTGGTTAAGTGCTTTCAACTTGAAATGGCCACACTTCACACTTAAATATACGAGTAATTTATTATACTTTCTTATATCTTAAGTGATACAAGATAGGAATCATTCAATGCTTAATTTGCATCCATCCTTGTTTGGTAAAATGTTCGACAAAGTCATCTAGGGACACGATCAACTTTGGCCCGACCTAAGCACGACTACTATGATTTGATATGGGCATGTGCAACCAAGGACTAGGTCATGGGCGGCCATTAAAACTCACAGCTACCGTGACAAGGTGATACAACTAGAAGTAACTAGGGCCTACGATATGCCATTAAAGAACTACGATTTGTTATAAATTTGCTTGTTGCACTCATGGTGATTTTCTAAATTCATCTATGTTCTTATTTTCAAATTTATAATTTTTTAAGTCCATCAATGATTTTTGTCAAAAAGTCATTAGTAACATTTAAAATATCAGCAAGTTTTAGACAAAAGTTATTGATGAACTTGTATGGCCATACTCAACTTCTATAATTTTGATCCCTCTTCCACTATTCATTGATGAACCTACCCACTCAATTCATTCCAAATTTGAATCATCCTCTTCTTGACATATTTTTCTGAGTCTCTCAAGTTCTTTGATTCGAAACCCTTTTCGGCCATCACTGAGATCTGGAAGAAAAAAAAAATCAATCATCAATGAATTTTTAACAATCAATCATTCCAATCCCTTTTCACAATTGACACGACTAATATTCGTGAGTTTTCAATAATATCTCTCAACATTTTTATTTTACTATCAAAACAACCCACCATCTAAAGTTAAAATATTTATTTTCTTCTTTCAAACTATCTTCTAAACTACTTATTTGATTATAAAACAAATGGTCATCAAAGAAATAAAAAATATATATATTGTGTTTGATCGGGTTCGAGACCAAGGGATGGGTTGACTTGGTCAAGCCATCTTTTGATGGGTCGAACTCTAGTTGGTCATCTCCTATCAGGTCAACATCTATTAAGTTGGCTTTTGGTAGGGTTAACTTCCAGTGGGTCAATTTTTGATGTGTCAACTTCTTACGGATCCATTTCTGGTTGGTCGACTTTTAGCAAGTCAACTTTTAGCGAGTCAGATTTTGACAAGGTAATTTCTGGCAAGTTAGCTTCTAGCAAGTCGGGTCCGCAATTGATGAATAGGATAAGGCGAATTTCTAGTGAGAAGCACTACAAAGGTGAGCAAGAGCTCCGTGGAAGACCTCCAATATTCACGATTGAATGATATTAGCAAGAGATTATAAAGGCACCAAGGCATGTTTTGACATGGCCAATTCGACGTTCAAATTAGTCTTAGAGAAAAACGATGCGGAAAAGACTAATGAAATAAGATTTAGGGAGTGTTTGGGAAAACTTTTGCTTCTTGAAAAGTGATTCTTGTAGAGATTATCTTGAAGTCAGTGAGAAGCTAAAGCATGGAGTGTTTGGAAATAGAAGCTAAAAGCTGATACAAGGTAAAGTTTGAGTGTTTGGTGAATAATTGCTTCCAAGCTTAATTTTTAGTTAAATGACAATAATATTCTTAAACTATATAAATTATTTTTTTAATTATCTAAATATAATTTTGATACACCATCAATAATGTTTTATATATTTATTATTATATTTTGAATATTATATCAAAATTAATTTTTTTAATAATATATATGTTTAAAAAATATATAATTAATAAAAATATAAATATAAAAAAATGACAAATTTATAAAAATTTATAAAAAAAATTATGAATATATAAATTATATGAAAATATAAAATTTTATTTAAAACTATCGTGGCAATTATGTAAAATGATAAATTATTAAGGGTATAAATGTCTACTTTTAATTCTAGACCATAAGCAAAAAAGCAGAAGCATAAAAAAGCATCAAATTCTTGCTTCCAGCTTTTGGCTAAAAGTTATAGAAGTTAAAGCAGAATCGGGTATTCACAAACACTCAAAAGTATTTTTATGTAGCCAGAATTTAAAAAGCAACTAGCAGAAACTCTCCCAAACACTCCCATAGTAGAGTTGGGAGTCATGCATACCCTTTCCTAGTTGATACTACTACCTTACATAGAGAAGAAGGATTACAATACCCAAGGTGCAGATGCACCCTTATAACTATCTTGCCTCCTTCCTTGTCGAGGGCCATTATGGTTGATGGCGACAACATTACTCACCCAATGGACACATCTTTCGGTGGCATCATTATTACTTATTGGGATCCTTCTTTCAATATCATTATTCTATTTACATAAAAATGATGAATCAGACAGTAGATAAATTGAATCTGGAATGACCGATTCGGTCTCACAGAAGTTTTATACCGATCACTAGGGTAAATCGGAAAGCGCTCGCGGTGGTCAATCTAGACGCCCAGCGTCCCAGGGTTCACACCCCATTTGGAGGAAAAAATCTTACAAAATATCTGGGTTAACGACTAATGACCTTACCGCTGCACCATAGTCCCGGGGGCCATTATTCTATTTACATAGCTCGTTATACATCATGACTTTCATATCATTTATTAGGATAAAAAATTTATATATCTTCACAAAGATATATTATTGCTCATTTTAAACTTAAGTCCTCAAAAATTTATTTAAGTTATCTTTAAAATGTTTCATACCAATAAAATTATCTTTTATTTTATAAATTTATAATATATATATAATTTTGATTGTATTCCAATAACATTCATATTCTCCTCCACATCAGTGTTAATAAAATATCTAAAACTCTTTAACTTAATTTGGTGCTTCTCCAATGGGCCTAGGCCCTTATTCTATAAAATAAAGAATTAATAATAAAGAAAGCACGCACCCCAAAATCCAAAAACTAAACGTCAAAGTAATTAAAATCTTGGATTAAACATGTTACCTAAGATTTGGTTGACCGTCGACCAAATCTTGGATGGAGGTCCATCGATGGATTTGCCAATTCAATCACAATTCACAAATGATAAATTTAAAAAAAAAACACTGGACAACAAATTCGACATTGGGTGCTCTCTCTAATGATTGTTTCTTGTGCGATTCATTGCTGCTGTCATGGTGTAGTAGAGTTGGTACTCGAATTCAAATGGTAAAGTTATTTCATTCATCGTGTGGCTCATCTCCTCTCGCGTTCTAGCATTTAATATGGGAGGGGGTCCATGGTCTAGAGATTTTATAGTGGGGTCAATACACTTAGATATTTCTATGTATATGAATGTATTAAAATACTTGAGGCATTTGGTTATGAATGTATTAAACTACTCGAGGAAGTGAAGAGAACTCCTCACCTTGAGGGAAAAAATATTGAAGAAAAATGTAAAATAATTCACGATATGCCCAACAAAATTACCGTTGTGTATTAAATCATTCGGCAATTTATCAAAGGGTGTATCCAACTATTCGTAATTACCGAAAGGAGTACCATGGTTTCTATTATACCAAAGGGCGCATCCCATATAGTGAAGTTACTTTTATACCCCTCCCGTCAAAGAATGGCTTTATCAAACACATTTTTGAGACAACCGAACCACTTTATCAATAAAATATTAATTTGTGGTTCGGATGGGTAGCAGTCGAATTTTTCTCCATTCTCTCTCAGCGCAACAACGTAAATGCAAGGTTTGAAGGTGGAGAACATTGTGCGTGCCCTAGCTGTGATATAGTCGCGAGCTCATCCCCCGAATCCCTGCGGACAACCAAAACCTAGGCAATTTTCGAAAGCGTTTCTGTGTGATCCTGAGGTGGGTTTTAGTGTTAATGTTGAAGTCCAGACTGATCGGCATAATACACCAAGGGGTTAGGGTTTCTGCACGTTTGATTTATTTGATAATGTCAGGAAAAAGGTCTGTGGGTGGTTCAGCGTCTTCTTCCTTGGCATTATCCACCAAGGTATGTTAGCGATATGCTTAGGTCAAACCAGCATAGTTTGTCAACATGTTTAAAATTATTTTGCTGAATAAATTTGTATTGTATATAAACTGTAGGATTCAGATGACTTTGGACAAAAATTACGTTGGTGCAGTGTTTTAGGCCACTTTAAACAATTTTTTGAAGCATTTGAAATTTTAAATGATCGACACATTGCGAAGATCAAAGGGTCGTCTTTCAATTTTTTCCTGGACATACAAGAATTGCAGCATATCCGTGGAATTTTGGTTAATATATTTGAAAGTTGGGATTCAACCTCGCAAGTTTTTAAATTCTCAGGTAATAGTTTTAGTTATGAATTGTAGACAATATCTATAGTATCTATAGTAAGATAAGACAGTAATATAGATGACCTGAAATGATTAGTTTTTGATAAAGTTTAATCATTTCATTTCAGGGCTACTGAGGGCCTGAAGTGAAATTGACTTCAGGCCTACCGAGGGCCTGAAGTTAATTTAGTTCAGGCCCTCGGTAGGCCTGAAATGAATACATTTCAGGCCCACCTCGGGCCTGAAATGTATTCATTTCAGGCCCTCGTCGGGCCTGAATTGAATTCATTTCAGGCCCAACGTGGAATAATTTCAAGCCTATATTCTTGATGATAACTAAATATTGTAATTGTTTCAGGTGTACCGGTTGCGTTCTCCAGACGAGATGTTGCTTTGATACTGGGTATAGTGGACCGTGGTGTTTCGGTCCCTATTAATTCAACTAAAGCATCGGGTGACCTCTATCGTACTTACTTCTCAAAAGAAAAACAACCTACAAGAACAAGACTTGAGGAGTTACTTAAACATTTTTCTCAAAGTGTTGAATCAGAGGATGATGTGTTATTAGTGTGTAAATTTTATATTTTGTATATATTTGTTTGTGTTTTATTTTCGTCTAGTACAAATAAGGTTCCTCTAGGTCTTGTAGATATAGTAGATGATTATGACAATCTAGGTAGATTCAACTGGGTAGAAACTATCCATCAATTTTTGTCTCCACAATTACCTAAGATTGGGGACTTATTTTCATCAACTCAGGGAAACCAGAGCACCACCAACCTCCCTTACCTAAAGGGATTTGCAGGGCTTTTGGCAGTGAGTAGAATTATCTTGTTAAATTTTATAATATTTTGATGTCATTAATGTATTTGGCTGGAAAACTTTGTGTAGGCATGGTTTTTGGAGCATGTACCAATTCAAAAACCATTCAATGTTGAAGGACCCCGAATAAATAAGTGGAGGAATATTCCCTCGCATATTAGTAGGGTGAGGGGCCTTGTCGACCGACTCTCGTCCGAAGAGGTAATTATTCTTAAATGTGATCTATCTGAGTTTGATATAGAGGTAGTAACATTTGTGTACTTCGTAATTGACAGGTTATTGTTGAATTAATTCCTAACCTACATGAAAACACATTGTTTGAGAACCTTGATATCAGTGATGACATACCACGGCCAATGGAGACATCAGAAGGAGATGTTAGGCTATGTGGTGAATGCATTCTTAAGGACAACCGAATCAAGGAGCTAACAGAGGAGAATATATGTTTGAATGAAAAGGTTAAGGAATTACTTTCAATTATTGAAAAAAAAGGCATGGAGGGTCAAGAAAGCTATCCTGTAGTCGATCCTCTTTCTGATCCAGTATCTTGTACACCTAGGAGAGGACGTGACCGAACTCGATATGATTACAAGGATACTCCAATTGACAGTCCAGTATGGCACCAGCTTTTACCTAAGGGGAAGCGGGACAGGAAACAAATATCAAATGTCATGGACAAGGGAAAAAGGAAACTTAGTGAGGAGGATATGGATAAAGCAAGAGAAAACATTAATGTAATGGAAGTCATGTCTGAAGAAGACATAGAGGAGGAAACAAGAAGAACCTCCGAACTATACAAAATGAGGCAACAAGGCATTAATGTAAGTGTGTTAATTTCATTTAAAATATGTCAATTGTATTGAATTTGGTCAATAATTAGTTTGGTCTAAATAAATTTTATCGATGTAGTTTGTGAAGAAACATTTTATGAATACAAAGAAGAAAAATCAAGATAAAGAAGTGGCCTACCTGATAAATAGATTGGAGAATCTAAAGTAAGTTACAAAATATTATAGTTTAGTTTAGTTAATATATCTTCTTATGTAATATATAATCTTATCAATTTACATGGTAGGTTGGCAAATGAATTTATCTGGGAGGATGCACCCTTTGCTTTGAATTTGCATTCATTCTTACAAATCCTCAATGGAGAGGTTTTTACAAAAGGCGAGGTCATTGATGCCTTTTGTAAAATTTTATTTAGGGTAGCATCCGCATGTGGTAGGCCATACAACAAGTCAATATATTGTTCAACCTTCTTCACAGTAAGTGATGTATATTAATTAAACAGATATATTGTAGAAGACCTAATATTATGATATGGGTATTATTAATTTTGTGAATGCATATTTGTAGGCATCAATCAGATCGTCAAGAAAGATTTCCCTGCAACAAGTGATGAAGACTGATATGCTAGAACAAGGGTTTAGATTTATTTTAATCCCTTTGTGCAGTGATAATACATACTTTCACTTGTTGGCGGTGGATACAGAATCCATGACTTTCAATCATTTTAATTCTCTTGCTAGTGGCCGTAAATATAAGCATGAATTTGACACAGCGGTGAGCTACCTTCCTTTATTCTTATATATGGTCATCATTTTGTCTAAAATGTCATTGATGGTGATTAATAAATTCATGATATGTTTGACAGGTAAAAGAACTTAAACAATATACTCGCGAGGAACTTACGGCTATTCATCCGTATCTACAAAGTCATCATCCCTTGGACAAATGGCCCTCCGTCAGACAAAAATGTCCCCAACAAGAACATAGGTAACTAAATAAGGAAGAGGTTAAAAAGTTTTAAAAATAAGAAAGTATTTTATAAACCGACTTAATTAGAATTCTAAAAAAGTGTTTGTTAATTTCAGCGTGGACTGTGCCTTCTTTGTCATGCAATATGTTCGATGTCTCCTATACGATGAGAAGATGGATTTCAAACAAGGAGACATGAGTAAAATCAGATTTGAGCTGACAGTTAATATTATGAGGGACATGTTTTGTAAAACTTGACATAATGTGAATGCTGTATCGGTGATGTAAAAATCCATTACTGTCGATTGACCTCCATTTGTATGGAAAAATCTCATTATGTGGATGTTGTTATGATTATGTAGATGTTGTTATTCTATATAATATATTGTCAACAAAAACAAAACAATTGGGTGATGTTTATTCGAATCCAGATGCTGCACTGTTGTGTGCCAAGTGATACGGTCAGATATAATAACTGATAATGCACTGTTGTGTGCCAGTTGCTGCACTGTTGTGTGCCAAATGACCTATTCTGTCACATCTTGTAGGTAAATATAGAATATTATTCTAAAAATTATTATATAATTTAATCATCAATATATTTGATATAAATCAAATTTAAAGATGGTGGATGGGGTCAAATGATTTCATGCCGACGTTGGGCCTGAAATAAATGTATTTCAGTCCCAAGCTGGGCCTGAAATCAGGTAATTCAGGCCCACACTGGGCCTAAAATATATTAATTTCAGGCCCAACTTGGGCCTGAAATACATTTATTTCAGGCCCGAGTTGGGACTGAAATGAAGCTATTTCAGGCCCCAATATATTTATTTCAGGCCCACCGTGGGCCTCAAGTGTTATACCTAAACAACACCTACTGCAATGGTACTTATAATAATTTGAGGATTGGACACCTAAAATACTTTCTCCAACCTCAACCCTAACTACTGATAATGGTTTTCCGAAAATCCAGATATGGGAGGTCCATCAGTGGGTTTTGAGCTAAACCCAATGATCGAACTAAACTAGACTAATTGCTTTGGAAAAAATTATAATTTGAGGTTTGGGACACCTAAAATACTTTCTCCAACCTAATCCTTAACTATTGATAATGGTTTTTTAGAAATCCAGATATGGGAGGTCCATCAGTGGGTTTTGAGCAAAACCCATTGATGGAACAAAACTAGACCTATAGCTTTGGAAAAAATATAAATTTGAGGTTATGGACACCTAAAATACTTTCTCCAACCTCATCCCTAACTATTGATAATGGTTTTTCAGAAATCCAGATATGGGAGGTCCATCAGTGGGTTTTGAGCAAAACCCACTGATGGAACTAAACTAGACCTATAGCATTGGAAAAAATATAAATTTGAGGTTATGGATACCTAAAATACTAAAAATATTAATTTGAGGTTATGGACACCTAAAATACTTTCTCCAATCTCATCCCTAACTATTGATAATGGTTTTTCAGAAATCCAAATATGGGGGCTCCATCAGTGGGTTTTGAGCAAAACCCACTGATGGAACTAAACTAGACCTATAGCTTTGGAAAAAATATAAATTTGAGGTTATGGACACCTAAAATACTTTCTCCAACCTCATCCCTAACTATTTATGTAGGAGGTTTCAGAAATCCAGATATGGGGGCTCCATCAGTGGGTTTTGAGCAAAACCCACTAATGGAACTAAACTAGACCTATAGCTTTGGAAAAAATATAAATTTCAGGTTATGGACACCTAAAATACTAAAAATATTAATTTGAGGTTATGGACACCTAAAAGACTTTCTCCAACCTCATCCCTAACTATTTATGTAGGGGGTTTCAGAAATCTAGATATTTAGTTCCATCAGTGGGTTTTGAGCAAAACCCACTGATGGAACTAAACTAGACCTATAGCTTTGGAAAAAATATTAATTTGAGGTTATGGACACCTAAAATATTTTCTCCAACCTAATCCCTAACTATTGATAATGGTTTTTCAGAAATCCAGATATGGGAGGTCCATCAGTGGGTTTTGAGCAAAACTCACTGATGGAACTAAACTAGACCTATAGTTTTGGAAAAAATATTAATTTGAGGTTATGGACACCTAAAATACTTTCTCCAACCTCATCCCTAACTATTGATAATGGTTTTCAGAAATCCAGATATGGGAGGTCCATCAGTGGGTTTTGAGTAAAACCCACTGATGGAACTAAACTAGACCTATAGCTTTGGAAAAAATATAAATTTGAGGTTATGGACACCTAAAATACTAAAAATATTAATTTCAGGTTATGGACAACTAAAATACTTTCCCCAACCTCATCCCTAACTATTGATAATGGTTTTTCAGAAATCCAGATATGGGGGCTCCATCAGTGGGTTTTGAGCAAAATCCACTGATGGAACTAAACTAGACCTATAGCTTTGGAAAAAATATAAATTTGAGGTTATGGACACCTAAAATACTTTCTCCAACCTCATCCCTAACTATTTATGTAGGGGGTTTCAGAAATCCAGATATGGGGGCTCCATCAGTGGGTTTTGAGCAAAACTCACTGATGGAACTAAACTAGACCTATAGCTTTGGAAAAAATATAAATTTCAGGTTATGGACACCTAAAACACTAAAAATATTAATTTGAGGTTATAGACACCTAAAAGACTTTCTCCAACCTCATCCCTAACTATTTATGTAGGGGGTTTCAGAAATCCAGATATTTAGTTCCATCAGTGGGTTTTGAGCAAAACCCACTGATGGAACTAAACTAGACCTATAGCTTTGGAAAAAATATTAATTTGAGGTTATGGACACCTAAAATACTTTCTCCAACCTCATCCCTAACTATTGATAATGGTTTTTCAGAAATCTAGATATGGGAGGTCCATCAGTGGGTTTTGAGCAAAACCCACTTATGGAACTAAACTAGACCTATAGCTTTGGAAAAAATATAAATTTGAGGTTATGGACACCTAAAATACTAAAAATATTAATTTGAGGTTATGGACACCTAAAATACTTTCTCCAACCTCATCCCTAACTATTGATAATGGTTTTTCAGAAATCCAGATATGGGGGCTCCATCAGTGGGTTTTGAGCAAAACTCACTGATGGAACTAAACTAGACCTATAGATTTGGAAAAAATATAAATTTGAGGTTATGGACACCTAAAATACTTTCTCCAACCTCATCCCTAACTATTTATGTAGGGGGTTTCAGAAATTCAGATATGGGGGCTCCATCAGTGGGTTTTGAGCAAAACCCACTGATGGAACTAAACTAGACCTATAGCTTTGGAAAAAATATAAATTTCAGGTTATGGACACCTAAAATACTAAAAATATTAATTTGAGGTTATGGACACCTAAAAGACTTTCTCTAACCTCATCCCTAACTATTTATGTAGGGGGTTTCAGAAATCCAGATATTTAGTTCCATCAGTGGGTTTTGAGCAAAACCCACTGATGGAACTAAACTAGACCTATAGCTTTGGAAAAAATATTAATTTGAGGTTATGGACACCTAAAATACTTTCTTCAACCCCATCCCTAACTATTGATAATGGTTTTTCAGAAATCCAGATATGGGAGGTCCATCAGTGGGTTTTGAGCAAAACCCACTGATGGAACTAAACTAGACCTATAGCTTTGGAAAAAATATAAATTTGAGGTTATGGACACCTAAAATACTTTCTCCAACCTCATCCCTAACTATTTATGTAGGGGGTTTCAGAAATTCAGATATGGGGGCTCCATCAGTGGGTTTTGAGCAAAACCCACTGATGGAACTAAACTAGACCTATAGCTTTGGAAAAAATATAAATTTCAGGTTATGGATACCTAAAATACTAAAAATATTAATTTGAGATTATGGACACCTAAAAGACTTTCTCCAACCTCATCCCTAACTATTTATGTAGGGGGTTTCAGAAATCCAGATATTTAGTTCCATCAGTGGGTTTTGAGCAAAACCTGTTGGATCGAGAAATGCGAGAGAGGGGGGGGGGGGGGGTGAATGTCGCAAATCGTTCGGATTTAAAAAGAGTAAGTGCGCAGCGGAATAAAACAGAGCAAAAACAACGCTAACACGGTCGTTTTACTTGGTTCGGAGCCTGGGTCGACTCCTACTCCAAGGCCCACGGTCGTTGACCGTTTTCTGCGGGCAATTCTATAAGTTCGTAAAAGTTTACAAGAAAGATAATAATAAGAACAGTTTAGTAAACTATAAATACAGCTCTTCGTTACCGACGTCCGGTGTAGATCGAAGTTTCGGAGCAGCGGGACGTCGTCAGCTCGAGTTGGAAGATTTCTGGAGCGTGTCGCGGGAGCAGAAGAGCGCAGAAGTGTCGCAGTGATTGATGATATGAAGAAGGAGGTCGAGGGCCCTTTATATAGGGCCTGGGGGCGCCCTGGTCGACGGGGGCGCCCCCCCCCCACGTGGCAGCAGATCCGGTTGTTGCTCGGTCGCCGTCTGTTCCCCTTATCCTCGGGATCCGGTTTGACCGGGGCGCCCGGATGACTCGGGGCGCCCGCATTGACCGGTCAAAGCCTTATCTGCAGCGCTAAGCTCTCCTCGGTAAGTCTGGCTGGGGGCGCCCGGGACAGCGGGGGCGCCCTGGGCGTGTAGCGCAGACGCGGCTGAGTTGGTTCGCTATGGGGGCGCCCGGGACAGCGGGGGCGCCCTGGGTATGTACTGTCGAAGTCTTTCTTGTCTTGTTGTGTTTTGTGTTCACCATGGGGGCGCCCGGGACACTCCGGGCGCCCTGGTCAGCGGTTGCCTCATTCCTTTGAGGCATTCTGAGCTGCAGACACTCGTTCCTTAGGTCCTGCATCCAGGGTTAGTCCAAAACACAATAAAACAATAAAATAATAGGTTATACAGCCTTAGCTGTCTTGGTTCTGACTTTGGTCTCCAAAATGGAGCCCTAGGTCGAACCGACGCCTAATGTTCCCTCAAGGGGAACGCGTCCTCACCTACTCCTCTCGGGAGAATTTACCTGGTGCCAACCGGATCCTCCAGTTGGACTTTTGCCCGGCAGCCCTTCGCCAGGTCTTGGTTTTCGCCTAGCAGCCCTTTGCCAGGACTTGGTTTCCTGACAGCCCATCGTCAGGTGCCTAGCAGCCCTTCGCTAGGACTTGGTTTTCGCCCAGCAACCCTTCGCCAGGACTTGGTTTCCTGACAGCCCATCGTCAGGTGCCTAGCATCCCTTCGCTAGGACTTGGTTTTCGCCCAGCAACCCTTCGCCAGGACTTGGTTTCCTGACAGCCCATCGTCAGGTGCCTAGCAGCCCTTCGCTAGGACTTTGTTTCCTGCACTCTCAAGCAGCATTGTTAGACAACAAATAACCCTTAACTTTGAATCCTTTGCCAATATCAAAACAAGGTTCGATCTGGTGCTTCCTGCACCAACAATCTCCCCCTTTTTGATTATGGCAACACAATTCAAAGTTAAGGAAAAAGATAGCAGTTTAAGCATAAACGTTAAGACTAATAAAACATATCAATTCGTAACAGTCTAAACCCAAATGTAATTTGAACAGTGAAAAGAGAGAGAGAACAAAAATTTCTCATGCTCATTCTCCCCCTGAATAATTAACTTAACTCTTAACTTTGACCTTTCCTCCCCCTTTGACTTATATCAAAAACAAGCATGGGTGAACAAGGTATCTAACAGGGATTTATGAGTTTTTCTAAGTGCTTTATGTTTTTGACAAAGTATTTTTCAAGAATCGAGTAAAAGCATTTTCAAAACTTTTTACACTTAGATAATTTACCATTATGAAAAAAAATTCAGGCTTAAAAAGTTTTTAAACTTTGGAGCAAGTACTTTTTAGAAGAATTTGAAAATTAAGTGTCAAGTACTTGATTGAGAAAATTAAGTAAAAAAATACCCGTTAAATACTTAAGTACTTAGAAATGATTTTTGAAAAGAATGATTTTTGAAAAGAATTGTTAAGTACTTAGAAATATTATTTAATACTTAAAATGATAAAGTTAAGTATTTAACTTGATTTGGAGAATATGTTTTGAAAAAGAATTAAGTGCTTAATATGTTTTTGAAAGAGTTAAGTAAGTACTTAAAACATTTTGAAAAAGAAGTTAATACTTTTTGAAGAGAGACAAAAAAAATTTAAATTTGAAAGTTTTGATTCCCACTCTTCTTTCCAATCTCTCCCCCTGGATTATATATCAATAACGGAATATGTTTTGAAAGAAGTTTTGAGAAGAAATTATGTATCAGAGCTTATGAGTTTTGAAAACATAAAAATACTTGGTATAACTCTTAAAAGCATAGCAAAAGCTTAAATTTCCAGATTAAGTCCATTTTGAAGAGTATTATGCAAAAAAAATATTTTGTATTTGTAAAAAAAAATTCGAAAAAGAGTTTTGAAAAGATTTTCAAGTACTTTGAGATAAATTATGATTTGAAATACATACGTACTTTAGAAAAGTATTAGATTTTTTGAAAACAAAAATATTTCACTTGACTAGGTTTCTTTTCCAGTCTGACACAATCCTAGGAAACCTTGTTAACTCCAAGGACATTTCCCTAAGTGTCTTGGAAATTTTCAAACTCAAGTAAATTTTTAAAAAAAAATGATAGTACTTAAAAATATATTCTAAAAAAGTGTGTGAACTTTGAAGGTTCAATGTTTTACTTAACTTGGTTCATTTTCCAGTCTGACACCATCCTAGGAAACCTTGTTGACTACAAGGACATTTCCTAAGTGTCCTGGAAATTTTCCAACCTAAGTAAATGTTATTTCGAAAACAATTTCATAAGTCACACAAATTCTAACAAATAGTATTTGAAAGACTTAGATTTTTGCAAGAGTTTGAAATAAAGCATGTTATTAAATAATTT
>JAGFNQ010003099.1:346481-384154 GCA_024364735.1 Boesenbergia rotunda
TTGGCGAGGCACTAGGCCTTCTTTGGCCGTAGCCTTATGGGATCATCCACCCTTTCCTAGACAAAGCCTTTTAATGAAATTTCATTTTCAAATTAAATTAGGTCATTTTCTGGTCTAACTAGCTTGGGTCTTGGATCGGTAGCTTCGGCTGGTTTCACCAGTCTAAAGAGACCAAGTAGACTTGATCTTATTAGAGTTGGTTTCCCCAACGTACTATCATCTCACCTCCTCCCAATACTATGTTTTCAAATTTCAAGTAATTGGTTAAGTCCTTAAGCTATCTAGTCCTATGAATAGCCAAAACAAACTTCAGATAATGTCATAGTGAGGAGAAATTTCTGGATTTTCTAAGTTTGCAAAATTATTAATCAGTTTTTCTTGTCTATCAATTTTAATTTTCAAAGTCTCATTTTCTTGTCTTAACATTTTGAATTTTGACTTTGCTAATATACATGATTTCATTAAGTTATCTAAGCATGCATCCATATCTAAATTTGACCAAGGGAGATTAGTTAAACTATCAGTATTCAAGGTAAAGAGTTGATTTGGATGTAAATTACAGTTACCCATTTTGGTTGGTTTCCCTGGATCTTTGTAACGTTTATCTGTGCATTCCTCTTTGTAATGCCCAAACTCCTGACACTTGAAGCATTGAATGCGACTCTTGTTCTTTCGTGCTTTTGGAGCTCGTTTCTTTGTTGCCGTCGGTGGTATCGTTTGAATCTTACGAGTAGGACACTTAGTTTGGTAGTGCCCTCTCTCCCTGCATATGTAACAAATTATATGATTTTTAAAATTCAAATTTGTAATTTTACCTTTTGATTCCTTATTAGGAATCTCCCCCTTAATTGTTGCTGTCTCGGATCTAGATTCATCTTCTGGTTCCGTGTCTGAGTCAGACTCGGGTACTTGTTGAAGCTCCTTCTTTGGTAGTTGTTTAGGAGATTTCCCTGCAATAGAAATTATACCTTCCTCGACCATTATAGTATCTGTTTGATTATTTAATTCTAATTTTGAAAAGCATTTAAAATTACTTACCATCTCTGTCAGTTCGTCGTTTGATTCTGGTTCAGACTCTGACTCGGCTGTTTGTGCTTGGACCGAAAAGGCAAGATAATTTACCTGATCTTCTTCTTCATCTGAGATCTCTTGATGAAGGTTAATCAGTTTTTCCCAGATTTCTCTAGCACATCTGAATGAACCTACTAGTTTGAGTTGCTCGTTGGTTAGACCACATTGCAAGATTACTGTTGCCTTAGCATCAGTCTCGATCTTCCTCCGAGTTGGTTCGTCCAATTTCTCCCAAGCGATCGACATTCCATCTTCTACGGGAAAAGAAAATCCCGTTTGGATGATTAGCCATAGGTCCATGTGGGCTTTTAGAAGCGACTCCATTTGACTTCTCCAAGAGTTGAAGTTCTTGCCGGAGAAGAGTGGTGGATGGGTATTGTTCCATTCTTGATTGGTCATTAAGAACAAATCTTGCACACAAAAAGAAAAATAGAAATGTACCAAGACTTGGTCTTGGATTAGTAGTGCGGGAGCAAGAGAAAAATAGTCCAAAATAAATATTGCATGATTTTCGAGGCAAAATAATATTAAAATAATAATAAAAAAAATTTATGACAAATTTTCAAAAATTGATCGTTTTATCAATTCTAATGAATGGTGAAAAGATGAAAATTCAAAATTGAAAAAGGCGTAAGGATAATTTAAATACACTCACAGATATTATTTATTTGAAAAATAAAGCGAAAAAAAATCCGAAAAGAATTTTCAAAGTGGTGGTTGCACCAACTTTGAATAACCCCGCTCTGATACCACTTGTTGGATCGAGAAAGACTGATAGAGGGGGGGGGTGAATATCGAAAAATGTTCGGATTTAAAAGAAAGAGTAAGTGCGCGGCGGAATAAAATCAAACAACGCAAACACCAAGGTTTTACTAGGTTCGGAGCCTGGGTCGACTCCTACTCCAAGGCCCACGGTCGTTGACCATTTACTTTGAGCAATTCTATAGTGCGCAAAACGGTTACAGAGTGAGATTACAAAATTACTGTAAATAGAAATATACACTTTGTTTTACCAACTCCCGGTGTAGATCGAGTTTCGGTGCAGTGGGAGGTTGACGACGCTTCGTTCTTGAGTCGGGAAGTTTCCGGAGCAGAGCGCGGTCGTCAGAGCGTTTGGATGCGTTGAATGAAAGCAGTGTTCTGAAGAGGAGGGTCTAGGGCCCTTTTTATAGTGCCTGGGGGCGCCCTGGTCGACGGGGGCGCCCCCCCACGTGGCAGCAGATCCACACAAGGCGCAGTCAACGACTTATCCCTTGAACCTCGGGATAAGGTCTTGACGGGGGCGCCCTGGACGCTGGGGGCGCCCTGGTTGACTCGGCCAACTCTTATCTGCAGCGCTGAAGTCTCCTGCGTAAGAGTGGCTGGGGGCACCCTGGGTGCGCAGTGCAGACGCGGCAGCAGCTTAACTCTTCAGTTGGTTTCCATGGGGGCGCCCGGGACAGCGGGGGCGCCCTCAGAATGTACTGTCGAGGTTCATTTGCTTTCTTTGTGTTTTGTGTTCACCTTGGGGGCGCCCGGGACACTCCGGGCGCCCTGGTCAGCAGTTGCCTCTTTCCTTTGAGGCATTCTGAGCTGCAGACACACGTTCCTTCGGTCCTGCTTCCAGGGTTAGTCCAAAACACAATAAAACAAATATTTAATTTAATTTATACAGCCTCAGCTGTCTTGGTTCTGACTTTGGTCTCCAAAATGGAGCCCTAGGTCGAACCGACGCCTAATGTTCCCTCAAGGGGAACGCATCCTCACCTACTCCTCTCGGGAGAATTTACCTGGTGCCAACCGGATCCTCCAGTTGGACTTTTGCCCGGCAGCCCTTCGCCAGGTCTTGGTTTTTGCCTAGCAGCCCTTTGCCAGGACTTGGTTTTCGCCTAGCAGCCCTTCGCCAGGACTTGGTTTTCGCCTAGCAGCCCTTCGCCAGGACTTGGTTTTCACCTAGCAGCCCTTCGCCAGGACTTGGTTTTCGCCTAGCAACCCTTCACCAGGACTTGGTTTCCTGACAGCCCATCGTCAGGTGCCTAGCAGCCCTTCGCTAGTACTTTGTTTCCTGCACTCTCAAGCAGCATTGTTAGATAACAAATAACCCTTAACTTTGAATCCTTTGCCAATATCAAAACAAGGTTCGATCTGGTGCTTCCTGCACCAACAATTGGTACAATACATCAAAGTTGTAAAACTCATATAAGATAATTTTGGCTTGCTTGGATCAAATTAGTATCAAAATATGATCACATTTCCAAATTTTGATTAGTTTGTAAGTTTGATGTATGGTGAAATTTTCATAGTGATTTTAGAATCAATACTAACTAATGTGTCCATACTTGTTCTTTAGCATGCATTCATGTTCTATAACTCATACAAGAAAATTAACACCTTAGGCTTGATATAAGGCATTTCATAAACCATAAATTGCAATAACCCGAAATTCACTTTCCATCATGTCAATCAAGAGAAAATCGTTAATACGGGCAGTTAACCAAACTATGTTCATGTATTTGTTTAATTTAGAGAAGTTCAGAAAATTCAAATTATTTATCACAAAAACATGAAGTTGTCTTAATTTCCTAAGTACAGACAATTTCAAATACAACTAGGTTACATGTCAACCTAAGTCACTACAGGCAATTTCAAATCCATGTAATGATTTTTCTCTCCAAGACTTATTGATTCATTTTGAAAGCCAACTTTGTCCATGGATACACTGTCATATGTGGCATGAATAATTCTCCTACTGCCCAAAAGAAATTCCATAAATCACTGCATTCATGAGTATACCCTTAGCCTTGTGTTTGGAGTACCAAATATCAACCACCCATGTTGATAGATGCTCCCCCTCAATCAATACTTATACAATTCTAAATATAGAGGTTTTAGGTACTCAAATTTTGGGAGCTAAAGCGTCAACAATGAATGACTTAGACACCCATGTCTTAGTCTTTTTCTTTGTAACCTTTTGAACCCTAGAATCATTTTTTGCTATAAATTGGGTTCTTAACATTAATGATACAAAGGTTGGTTCTTTAGGTCGGTAACCTATACCGGCCTTGTTGTAAACCGCCCTTTGGGAATTTAGTACCATGTCTAATATTTTAGAGCTAGTTGAAAACTTCTCAAGAATATTCTTGAGATTTTCAATTTCGCTCTTCAAATCCTTATTCTCATCCTCAAGATTTTTAACATGCAAATCATCGTTATCATGATCCTTAGATGTTTTCAATTTGTCTACTTCTAATTCCAATAACTTAACCTTTTTCTTAGATTTCTTGAGCAAACTCGTTAAGCATGCAATTGTCTTATAGCACTTATCCAACTCCGGAGAAATTACCTCTTCATCATCCGAAGATGATGAAGGCGCGGTTGAGGAGCTCCTTGATTCGTGATCACTTTCTGTTAGTGATATGAGAGAAGTGTCCTAAGGCAATCGCTTTATGATTGTAATCATTTATTTTAATAAATGAATATTCACTATTTGAGTATAGATGTTTGTGTATTTGATTGAGATCTTAAACTCATTTACTGAATGTCCGCAATATAATTCACAGCATGAGAGAATTTGTGATGAATTCACAACTAGTGATTATCTCTACATGTGCAATTGTGAAGTATTGAAATTGTCCCTAGTCGATGAATTGATAAATACGGACACTATCAATTCTGTTGAGACTAGCATGGGTTATTCTCTAATCAGCTGATTCTCACTGGCTGGTGACATTGAGATGTACGGAGATAAACATGAATGCTAGTTAAGGGAACTAGTTCATTGGAGTGACTGGCTGTAAAACTTCATATGGTAGTCTACATATAGATATGTCAGTGAAGTTCTTACTGTAGTTTAAGTGCGATGTTCCTTTGACTTGCGGTGTTCAAGTCATCTTGGTCATAGAGACTTATACTTTGACATCTTAAGCAAGCATCTCCAAGGAAGTGTGGACCCAGGATGATTAGGTATAAGCCGAAGTGCTCAAAGATGTTTGAACAGCCTACAAAGGATTCACCACTCCTTGCGAGGAGATGTATACCCGAGGCCTATCGTCGGATTGTTACTCGAAGCCTCTGGCCAGAGCATCATGTTCAGAGTATGAATCTCTTAAATACATGAGAGTAATTAGAATCCGTAGGACGAGAAAACGTTACTTGGGCTAGGTGTGACATAGTCAACCTAGTGGGGACTGACACACATAGACCATGTCCTGAACCAAGTGGGTATAAGATGGTGAAGGGAATGGGGCACGATTCATTATAGCTGCTGAAGGGTTTCAGAATTGTTTCTGAGGTCAACCGTTGATCTTTCGATTAATTGGGGATCATGATGTACTACTAGGTGCCACTCATGATCGTTCTATAATTAATTGATTAATTATAGACGACCAACATAAATCGAAAGCCTATTTAGTCACACGCACTACGAGTAATCCGAGGGATTTAAAACGAGTTGAAAATTGGATTTTCCAATCAAGAGAGATTAAGTTTGGTTGAGCCAAACGATAAGTCGAATCTAAATTTTTCAGAGACGCATCGGAAGCGTAAAATGGCTAAGTCTTTTGAAGACTTAATAGATGAATTAAATAAGTTTAATTTATTGGGGCTTGGCTTGGATGGGCCGGCCAAAGAGGGCCTCCATCCTCTTTGCTTGGCCGGCCACAACAAAGGGAGAGAACCAAGTTTTTGGTTCAATTTATAAAATAAACCAAGTGTGGTTTGTTTTATAAAATTATGGATGATATAAATTTTTAAACCAAGGTTTGGTTTATTTTTCATGGAAATTAAAATGAACCATGGATTGGTTTATTTTATAAAATCAATCATGGATTGATTTACTATGATAAGGAAATTTATTTCATAAGAGAGAAGAGACTTGATTGATTTTTATCATGAATTAAAATATGATTTTAACCATGATATAAAATCAAACTTGGCATGATGGAATAAGTTATTCCATATTTGAGAGGCTTGATGGTTGAGAGGCCACTATATAAAGGACCCAAGGCAAGGCTTGGGTAAAAATCAAAGAGACGAAGGCATAGGCTCTCTCCCACTCTTTCTCTCCTTCTCTTCTCCCCTTCTTGCCGTGCGCCAACCAGCCCCAAGAAGGAGCACCAGCCGGCCATCCTTTTGTGGTGAGTCTTCCGACTTCTCTCTTGATTTTTCTCGTCGCGTTCTCGGAGAATCTAGTAGTTCTCGAGAACACGAAACTCGTGGCTTTGCGAAGTCATCCCGAAGATACTCGGCGTGGACTCGAATAGAGGTGGAGCTTCCAAGGGACGCTTACGGTTGGATCTCGTCCCTTCCTTCGAGTTACGCGAGGTAATACGTAAATTAGTTTATGTTTCTGTAAAATTTTAAATATATGATCATGTCTACACAAGATAAACATGCATGCTTAGATGTGTGGTTAAATAATTTGAGAAATTATTTATGCTAAACCTTTCGCTGCACGTAATTAATTTTAAAATTACGAACCCGCATCCATGTCAACATGCACCCGGTCCCAACAGTGGTATCAGAGCCGAGGTTTGTGTTTGACATAATCATATAATTGTTTTGCGGAAAGCTTTATCATGATCTCAATTTTGGAAAATTTTCAATTATGGTAAATTTCGATTTAGGAATTTCAAAGTTTGGAAATCCTCATGAAATTTCGCAAACTTTTGAAATATCTCTGTTTCTGAAATTTTATGATAATTGTGAAAACTTTCTATTTTTAGAAACTTTCCTATTTTGGAAATTTCCTATTTTGGAAATTTTCCAATTTTGGAAAAATGTAAGTTTTCTTTGTACCAGAAACTTACAATTATTCTGAAAACCTTTTATTTTTGGAAACTTTCCATTTATGGAAAGCTCGCAATTTTGGGTACTTTATTTCAAGAAAGTCTAGACAAATTATGGGAATATTAATTGGTATTTAAATTTATAATTGGAAATTAAATTATTTACAAAATTCTTTATTTTGGATTTAGCCTCGGGGAGCCGTCCAATTTAAAGTTAGTTGTTATAATTAAATTTCCTAAATTGAATTTAAATTGTCAAATGTTTAATTTGGATTGAGCCTCGGGAGCCGTTCAAATTATATTATCAATAAATTCTTATTTTGGATTGAGCCTCGGGGATCCGTCCAAATTAAGTTATTGATATTAATTTTCCATAAATAAAATATGTGATCAAATCTTGGAAATTTTTGTGGTGATTCTCAAACGATAATTTCCTTATTTGATTTATGCGGTGATGCTCTTACATATTATTGTCTCCAAAATTAATTAGGAAAATTGTTTCCTATAAAGTATATTTCCTTAAATAAGATTTTCATGAAAATAATATATGGTTCAATTAAGGGAATCTGTCTCTTAATTTAATAAGATTTGATTTAGAGAAATCAAAGTCTTAAACATATTATTTCCGAAATTGATTATGATAATTCAGGAAATTGTTTCCCAAAACAATTCCTTGAATAATGTATGAAATTAGAATTAGGAAATCCGGTTCCTAATTCAATTAATGAGACTTGATAAATTAAGTCACATACATACTTTATTAAGGAAATCGTTAGAACATGATGTTGGAACCCGGATGGCTAGAGAGGGGGGGGGTGAATATAGCCAAACACTTGGACTTTAAGCTTTTCAAAGTTCCGCACTTAGATTTGTTAGTAGCACAGCGGAAGTAGCCAATACGGAGTATGCAGAAAAATAGAAAATGAAAGTAAATTAACACAACTAGCAAGATCGCTAACAAGGAGGGTTTACAAGGTTCGGGGATAACTTGCCCCTACTCCTTGGCGTGCCCGTGAGGTGGGCGATCCCTTGATCGTCGGCAGATCAAGCCCCGGTGAACACCGGATAGAAAGCAACCTCCTTCTCGATGGAGAAACCTCTCCATAGCGTTTCAATCACAGATATAGGTTTAAGCACAATGAAACACAAGAAAGATCTTACTTAGCACTAGCAAAGACAAGAACACAGCAAGCTTCCTCCTGAGCTCCACCCAGCGACGATCTCACGCAAGAACCCTTTCCCCATGTCTTCTCGCTGTTGGACTCGAAGCCTCTTGTTCTTTCCTCCAAGTGCTCAAGCAAGGGATGGTTGCTTCAAGATTGCAGTAGCTTGCTCAAAGTGATGGAACTTCAGAACACGCAAGCAAGTTGTGGAGAACACTAAGTCGCAGCAAGAACTCAAGCAGCAGAATCGTATTTCGAACACCTGTTTCAACGAAGCTTTCTTACGCCCTTTTGTTTCTCCACTCAGCACCAGGTGACACCATCTCCTACAGCCTCCAGCTGCTTCCCTGCCAACGCCAGCTACCACTGAGCTCTCCCTGGACTTCCTGAGCTTCCCTCAGCCAAGTTCCAGTCAGCAGCTCCAGTCTGCAGCTCCAGCCGTTGCAACCTGAGATGGAAAACGGACAAACCTGCTCCAAGGAAAGGCCTCCATTGACTCTCCCTGAGTGTTTGAATCTTCCCTGTCACCTGCATCTTAATCAGAGTGTTAGCACATCATATCGAGCAAGAAATCATGTATCATATGTTAAGCGCAGAGAATCGGATACGTTCAGACGCGATCAGAGCGTCTAACAGTTCATTTTGAATTAAAGTGATCGGTCACCGGACCGATCAGAGAGCCTCCTGATCGGTCACCAGACCGATCAGGCTGGGTCCAGACCGATCAGGCTCTGTCTTGATCGGTCCCCAACGCTCAATTAGAAATCGTGATTTCTTTGGAACTCTCCTGGATCGATCACCAGACCGATCCCAGGTTGTGGATCGATCACCCGACCGATCCACCCCTTTATCGGGCGATTTCTGAGCTTCGCAGTCCAAACCTCCTTATCGGTCACCGGACCGATCAGGGAGCCTCCTGATCGGTCACCAGACCGATCAGGTCATGACCAGACAGATCAGGCTCCGTCCTGATCGATCATAGAGAGGAACCCGCGACGCTAGATCGTTCTCCAGAACGATCTGCACAGTGATCCTGATCGGTCACTAGACCGATCAGGAGCAGATCAGCAAGGGAACTCAATCTCACTGTTTGCTCCCTGATCGGTCACCAGACCGATCAGGAGCCAAGCAATGGGTGAAACGCATACTCCCTGATCGGTCACCAGACCGATCAGTCATCGCTGGATCGGTCACCAGACCGATCCACGAAGGAGCACCGTGCCAACTCCCTGATTGGTCACCAGACCGATCTAGGGGCTCCAACCTAGCCCTCCAAGCTAGGGTTTCATCCACCTTAGCCCTCCAAGCTAAGGATTTTTCACCTAACCCTCCAAGTTGGGAATTTTCACCTAACCCTCCAAGTTAGGACTTTTCACCCAGCCCTCCAAGCTAGGACTTTTCACCCAACTCTTCCGAATTAGGACTTTTCCAAACCTAGCCCTCCAAGCTAGGACCTGACCCTCCAAGCCAGGACTTTTTCACCTAACTCTCCAAGTTGGAACTTTTCACCTAACCCTCCAAGTTAGGACTTTTCACCTAGCCCTCCAAGCTAGGACTTTTCACCCAACCCTTCCGAATTAGGACTTTTCAACACCTAGCCCTCCAAGCTAGGATTTTTCACACCTAACCCTCCAGGTTAGGATTTACCAACACCTAGCCCTCCATGCTAGGATTTTCCATACCATGCCTGATCCCCGATCAGGACTTAATCATAATCATGATCATCCACCTAAACTAAAATCGGTGTCAACACCAAAACAACAATCAGGGTCAGACTGCATCAACAATCTCTCCCTTTTTGTTGTTTGACAACCCGATTTTAAGTTTAGGGATTCTCAATCAAGTTTTTCAAATTTAGAATCATAGGGGAATCAAGATCCTCCCCCACAACATGATCATCCTAAACTTAACCAACCAACACTCTCCCCCTTTGTCGAACACCGAAAAGGGTCTAGACGGGTTGTTAAGTTTAACCATACTCCCCCTCAGTCCTAGGGGTATCCCCAAAAATCAAAGATTGAATGTAATTTTGGAACACATATGACATCATGTGAAAAGATAGATCAAGATATAGCATTCACATGCAGTATATGAACATGACATCATAAGCATAATCATGACAATGTAGCAAACATGCAGATAATACTCATGTAAACAGCATAGCATCAACAATAAACATACTAAAGTAGGATAAAAATGTGAGGTAAAGTCAGAGAAGTCAAGGCATAACAAGATGCAAGACACATGCATCAAAGTCAAAATATGTGCGACTCAAGGCCACAACTGACAAGTCATAGGGCATACAGCCCGAAAGTCACACAAATCAAATAGTCAAGTACACAGATCACAAGGAGAGGCAACGGACATCCAAGCTCAACTGTCAGCGGGGGAGGGGGGGTCGTCATCCTGCATGAGATCATCCATCGCAGCATCAACAGATCCTGGTGCAGCACTGCCTGAAGGGGCAACCCCTGGAAATGTATGGCGGCGCCACTCTGCGTACCAAGTCTGCTGCAATGTCTGGACCCCAGAGACAGTGGATTCCACGCCAGTCAATCTGCGATCAATGGATCGGAACTGTGATCGGACCTCCTTGCGGTAAATATCTCGCAACTAAAAATCATGCTGGAAGGTCTGATCCAACTCTGAAATCTGCCAGCGCAGATCCGGCTCGGGCTCATCGTAGTAATCACCAGCAGCAGGAGCCTCATGAGGAGCAGCCGCCTCGGGTGGTGCCTGAAAATGTGGTGCTCCCCCAGGTAGGTCACCGAGTCCTCTCTCATCCTTCCAGACCAAGGCTCGGTCGTTCTCTCGAATAATAATGCCGGATTTTGCAAATGCACACCGACCGAGTCGACAATCCTGTCGAACCATAGGCACTATCCTGCCTTTGGTGACATCAACACCAACCGACATAAGCCAATCGGTGATGACATGACCAAATGGCATGTAGACTGTGCGGCGACTCGGCTCTCTATAAGACAGAATGGACTGAAAGACACTTTCCATGATATCAAAGTCCATCTGGCGGTGTATGCCATAGAGCATAAGGCAATGATAGGGACGAATCTCAGTTAAAGGCTTGGAAGTAATTGGGAGGATACAATTTGTGATAATCTTGAATAAGATGTAATCAACAGGAGACAGACGTAGAACTGCAAAGGTAGGAAAATCAGGGCCCAACTTATTGAGACTGGCTGGGCGGGGATGACCAAAGAAGTGCTGATAGATGCCTTCGGGAGTAACACCCGCAAAAGGTGCCAGTAGCGGATCAGGAAGCTCGGGGTAAATCGAATACAGATTTGGTGATCGTCGACCACCTAGATACTCTGCCAAGATCTCGTACGAGAAATCCAGGTTCCTTTTGGCGACTCGAGTAGTGAACTCGAAGCCTCCCTGAGGTCCCTGCTGAAGATTGTTATAGAACTCGAAGACAAGGTCGTAATTGATAGGTCTCTCTAGGGAGAGTAGGAAGCCAAGGTTATAAAATGCGACGATTTCCATAATCGAGGGACAATATTCAGTCAGAAAAGTGACATCGATCGATCGGCAGGGCAGAAGCTTAAAGGTGCGGGATTGGAATGCCTGCTCACAGGCAACATTGGAAAATCGAGAGCTCGACGAAGGCTGAGGCCTTCTGGAGGGCGCAGATGAGGAAGGGGATTTCCCCTTTGCGCTGCCCTCTGCGAAATCTTTACCCTTTGATGATTTTCTAAAGAATTGAATAAATCATGAAGATAGATTTGATCATGGCACAGGATAATCAAGTCAGTCAGGACACAAGATTAGGGAAACATAACCACAATACAAGTATTGGTCATTGTACAGAATAATCAAATGAGCGAGATTGATTTGATTACATGAACATAGTTTAATCAAGGACCCAAGATTTGATCATAGAAGAGTAATCATAAGGTAAATCATGAAAAGATAGGATCACGACCAACACAAGAAGGTCACGGCACAACAACAAGAACATGGTTAGGCTCAAATACATAATCTAAGAACTGATTCGAAAAGAAAACTAACCAAGGAGAACTTACTTAGGTGCCATGGAAGAAGTACTTGAAGGTAGAGAGTAAGCTCCTTTCTGAACCTTGCGCAAAGGAGGATCGCAAGCTAGCAGTTGCTAACACCACCAACAGCAAGGTCAAGAGCTATCGCGCAGAAGGAGATGACCGCATTCGCAGAGAAGATCACACAGCAAGGAAGGAAGAGATCGCACGCGCAAGTGAGGAGGAAGAGGGTTTCGGCGCTGAGGGGTTTTGGTCGGCTAGGGCTTAGGAGTAGAAAAGAATCGTGATTAAAAACGGTTGGTGGATCGGTCCACCAACCAGACTTTAATGCGATTGAACGGATCACCGTTCGATCTGGAAACGCCCAGACCGATCAGGCTCCAGCCTGATCGGACTGACCTGTGTCTGATCGGTCGGGTGACCGATCAGGCTCGCTCCTGATCGATCGGCTGATCGATCAGGACATGAACAGTAGGGTTCAGAGAGAAACCTGTGAGCCCTCTGATCGGTTTGTGGACCGATCACCATAGGGTGCCTGATCGGTCCGGGGACCGATCCAGGCTAGCACAGTAAGTTTGGTCAGAATTTTGTAAAGTCACCGCTGCCCCTCTGATCGGTCTGTGGACCGATCGTTACAGGAAGGAGTCAGATCGGTCCGGGGACCGATCAACCCTACTCCTGATCGGTCCGGTGACCGATCAGGGTTCCTGAAACTCCCAGATACGATCTGAAACTTTCAGTTTCAGATTGTTACATGATTTCCAAAGGGATATGGTGAAGGATATCGATCTTGGAAGCCGTCCCTCGTCTATAATTGATCCCCAACCAAGGATCAAAGGTCCTTAGGGTTTGAACAAGTCACTTTGCTCCACCCAAGTGGAGTCAAACTCAAACAACAATCATTCAAACAATTTGTGTCAAATCCAAGTTTCCAATCAAGTTTCCTTGATTGGAATGTCCAAGTATGATCATGGAGCCAAATACACATATGTTATGTATTGGTTTTCCCCATACTTGGTCACCGAAGTGATTATTATCTCGTCAACTTAATTTCTCAAGGGATGCATTGACATTTTGAGAAATTGAGTTGATCCTAACATCTCACCCCATATCTAGCAAACAAAAATGTTTTGTTAAACCTTATAGTTTGTGTG
The DNA here is from genome assembly GCA_024364735.1 of Boesenbergia rotunda. Classification (NCBI taxonomy): domain Eukaryota; kingdom Viridiplantae; phylum Streptophyta; class Magnoliopsida; order Zingiberales; family Zingiberaceae; genus Boesenbergia; species Boesenbergia rotunda. Next base: position 359,651 of record JAGFNQ010003099.1, read on the forward strand.
AGATGTCCCCAAAGTTACCCAATTGTTTCCCAACAATTTCGAAATAATCATGAAGGGTTTTGAATGCATTTTGAAATTCATGAAGCATGACACATTCCCAACTCCCTTCTTAGGAAACTAAATTCATTTTCGGGGAGTGGTTTAGTGAAAATGTCAGCTAGGTTTGATTTGGACTCTACATGTAAGAGTACAATATCTCCCCTAGCCACATGATCTCTAATGAAGTGGTGACGCACTTCAATATGTTTGGTCCTAGAATGATGGACTGTATTTTTGGTTAGATTAATTGTGCTAATGTTATCACATAACACTTGCACACCCTTGTAACTCAATCCATAGTCCTCTAGAGTGTGAATCATCCACAACAATTGCGATACGTTGTAACACCCCAAAATTCCCATTTTTAGTTCTTAAAGTCCTTAGAATTATTTAAAAATAGTTTAGAAATATTCTAGATATTTTTAGGAATTTTTAGAACATTTTTATGGAATTTTCCGAGTCCGTTTAGTATTTTTAAAAAAAGGAAAAACGTTAAAGGGCAGCAGGGGGTTCGAACCCGCGACCACCGAAAGAGCAAGCGCGCGCGTGACCGGCTGGGCTAGGGTATCAAGCACAACAAAAGGTGGAGAGAAATATATTTATAGAGTAGTTACGTTTTTTCCATAAAGATAGTATAAATAGATAAGTTAAGAGAGGAAATTGGATTTTTGGTTTTCTCTCTTCCTCACCCTAGCCGCGCGACACACGCACGGGAATCCTCTTCCCCTCTCTTGTGCGCACGCCAACACCAAGCCGAGACTTCCTCTCCTCTTCCAAGGGGGCGCCGGCCAAGAGGGAACCAAGGAGACGGAGCGTTTCGTCCGTCTCGACCAGAAGAACACGTAGGCGCGGACGGTTCGTAGAGATTTCAAGCTTCTCCCGAGCCCTAGACGTCAATTTTGGTTGTAAGTTCAAGGAAACCAATGTAAGTACTGCTCACCTACAGTAAGAGGCGGTTTTCCGCAACCTTTTTTTCGTAGGAAGTTAAAAATGCAAAGTTTGTTTTAGTTTAAGATCTTGCATGTATTTCTAGTTTAATTCATGCTTGTATAAGTTGATTAAGTACCCTATATGGAGTTAGGGTCTAAGAAAAAGCTATGAGAAAAGAAAAGAGAAGATAAAGATAAGAAAAGAAAAGGCCAAGGCCTTAAGAAATCCCCAAAAGTCAAGACTTAGGGATTTGGGCACACAAGGTGCTCGTTAAAATGCCAAGGCATTTAAAGATAAGAAAGAAAAGAAAGAAAAGCTATTTTATTTTCTAAGGCCAGTACCCGGCGTCCAAGGGCGTCGTTAAAGAAATCCAGGTGTCCAATTCCAAGGTCTTGGCCTTGGTAGACCAAGGTCTGCTCTATTAGGATTGGTGGCTCGCTACCCCAACCTTTTAGGGAACGCGCATAAGATGGTACTTACGTCTTAAGTGGATCCAAGTGATTATTATTTTCAAGTATATGCTTTAGCAAAGTTTTCTAAAGTTTAAGAAAGTTTTCAAAAAGTTAAAGAAAAATTTAAAGTTCAAGAATTGCTAAAGTTTCAAGTTAAGCCAAGGAAAAGTAAGTTAAGACTTGTTAATGCTTGAGTATGCATGTTTATGAGTTATACATGTTTTAGTGTTTCTTTTAAGCATAAAAGTATTTCATGAGATTTTTCATTGTTGGAAAAGCATGTTTTGCACATTTTGAGATTTTGTGAGCTAGATAGTACTTACTAAGCTTTATGCTTATAGATGCATTTCCTCTTACTGTAGGTAAAGGTAAAGACAAGCAATTCTGAAGGAAGGCGACGAGGCGGTGCTGAGCGACGTGTGTGTGGTGGCTGATCTTGGAGAGATCCTTAAGACAAGATGAATGAAGGACTTAAAGTGCATTTATTATAAAGTCTTAGTTTAAGTTAGATCATATAGCATTTATCCAAGTATTTGCGTTTTAGATATTTTGCATATCCTAAAACCATGAGTAAAGATTCCATGTCATTTTATTTAGCATACATATCCTTATGATTGCATTGGATGAGTATAAGTGTGAGTAGTTTTGAGTATTGATACTTGATGGAGCTATTTGATGCATGTGCCAAGATATTGTGAGTTCCCTTTGAATCAAGTTTTTATTGCTAGAAATATGCCTAGAAAAGTTGCATTACATTCCAAAATGCTTTAGTAAGGTGTAGAACATGTATTTTGGTATTCTGAATGCATAGGAGTTAAGTTTGGTACAAAACTCTAGTTTAAACTTCATATAGATTTCCATAACTTAATTTCTTCAGCAAAAGTTCTAATTTCGAGTTTATGAAGTTGTTTTGATTGGCCAAAATGTTTAGGAAACTAGTATAGAGTGTAGAAATGGTGTTGTATCTTTGTATGGCTTGAAACTATAAGTTTGGTGGACTTTTAGAACAAGGTTTCGAATCTGAAATTTCAGATTTTCAGGCGTGCCAGTCGACTGGTTCAGTATCAGTCGACTGCCCTATCGAACAGTAGCTTCTGTTCGATGCATTAGTCGACTGCCAAGAGGCCAGTCGAGTATCAGTCGACTGCCCTATCGAACAGTAGCTTCTGTTCGATGCATCAGTCGACTGCCAAGAGGCCAGTCGACTGGTGCCGCGCCCAGGAACTTTCTGTGGCCGATACCAGTCGACTGGTTAGGTAGCAGTCGACTGGTACCAATGCAGAGAAGTTCTAGAGAAAGGAAGTGTGCCATTGTATCATGCATGACTATTAAAGTTAGAATAGCATCATTAGATGGATTTGAAGAAAAAAAAAGAAGTTCCGCATTCTTAGTCGTGCATTAGAGTCAAGAAGTAGATAAAGTAACAATCCGTCTAAGGTAGAGAGAAGGCGGGTCGCTACAGGTGGTATCAGAGCAGTTCCCATTCTCCAGCATCACACACACATCAGCATCAACCTTGCCGTCTTCAAGTAAGAAAGTTTTAAGTTTCAGTTTTTCTATTGCTCCTTTATTTAATTGCAGTATAGAGAAATGCTTAGGTACTACTCATATGTGCATAGAACAAGGAAGCATGTTTAATACCTTAGTATCACGGAATCATGTTTAATCCCTAGAATGGATATTAGAGAAATGCTTAAGTACTTACTTGATTTTCCCAAAAGTAAGTTTTGGGATTATGGCACGCAAGGTGCTTGATAAAAGTTTTGAGTAAGACCAAGGTCTTACTAAGCCCTAGAACGAATTCTAGGACTAAGAAATGAGATCAGAATCAAGACCAAGGTCTTGTTATATCCTAAAGCAAGTTTGGGAACATTACCATTAAGTGTTAAGTTATACATTTGAGGACGTCCTAGAAAGGCCCAAAACGAGGAGCAAGCTCCTAGAGGGCAAGAGGCAACAGAGTCAGTACCCCCACCAAATCTCTTAGACGTGGTGGCTCAGTTACAGAGACAGTTAGCAGAACAACAGCAAGTTATTGCCACTAGGATGGCTAACTAGCAGGTCGTTATTATTACCTCGCCGGTGGCGAATGTAGTGGCACCAGTTGTGATCGAAGACCCATCGATTACATCTGTAGTCCGGCAAGGGGGGTAAGGCAAGAAGCGTACCTCATTCAGTAGAAGAAACTGAAGCCAGGGAACTTCCCAAGCACAAGCAAACCATGGGATGCTTAAGCATGGTTCAAAAACGTTGGAAAGAATAGTAGGGCTACTGGACTGGCATGAGGTAGAGAAGATAAAGTGTGCATCTTTCTGCCTTACGGGAGATGCTAGAATATAGTGGAAGAGAGTCAAGGCCAAGAGAAATGTCAGCCAGATGACATGGGCCGACTTCGAGACTGAGTTCTTCGAAGAATACTTTCACATGCAAGTAACCAACAAGCATTATGATGAATTCACGGAGTTCAGACAAGGAGAACTATCCGTGGATGAAGCAGTGAAGATGTTTAAGCGGTTAACTCATCTGTGCCCAGAGCTAGTTAGCACAGAAAAAGAGATAGTTAGGCTAATGCTCAAGATGTTAAGGCCTGAGATAGCGTTAAAGGGGGGCTAGCGGTGTTAAGAGGCTGCAAACCTCCGAAGAACTAATAAGTAGTGCTTTGATCACTGAGCACTATTTAAACAGTATAAAGGCCACCAGAAAGGTTGAACGATGAAGTTCTTAACAACCTTACCGTCAGGGGAAGTGATGGCCTCTACTGAGAGGCTAAGGGCAGTATCAATCTAGATTTCCAACCGAGAGCTCTACAGTGACTTGGTAGTCCTTGAAATGAAGGATTACGATGTCATTTTAGGAATGGACTTCTTGAGCAAGTATAATGCTTCTATAGACTGCCGCAAGAGAAAAGTCAAGTTCACACCGGAAGCAGAACCTTCATTTGAGTTTATTGGAGACCCAAGGAGAAAGATAAATAGGTTCCTATCTACCTTACAAGCTCAGAGAATGTTAGAGAAGGGGTGCTCTGGTTTTCTAGCTCATATAGTGGATGCAAGTCAAGGAGAAGGATTGAAGAGAGAAGAAGTGAGGGTAGTCTGTGACTATCCTGAGGTGTTTCCTGAAGAGTTACCAGGACTCCTTCCCAATCGGGAAATTGAGTTTGAAATTGAGTTGGCCCCAGGAACCAACCCAATTTCGAAGGCACCTTATCGCATGGCACCAGCAGAACTGAAAGAATTACAAGAACAATTGCAAGAGCTGCTTGACAAGGGTTTCATCCGCCCTAGTCATTCACCTTGGGGAGCTCCTGTACTGTTCGTCAAGAAGAAAGATGGATCTATGCGTCTGTGCATAGACTACAGAGCTCTGAACAAAGTAACCATAAAGAACAAGTACCCCCTTCCCAGAATAGATGATTTATTTGATCAACTCAAAGGGGCTACAGTGTTCTCGAAGATAGACCTGTGTTCTGGGTATCATCAGCTAAAGGTCAAAGAAAGTGACATTCCCAGGGCGGCCTTCAGGACAAGATACGGCCACTACGAATTTGTAGTGATGCCTTTTGGAGTAACCAATGCTCCAGCAGTCTTCATGGAGCTGATGAACCACATCTTCAGGGAGTATCTCGATAAATTCGTCATTGTATTTATTGATGATATTCTCATATACTCACAGACTCCAGAGGACCATGCAACACACTTGAGGATAGTGCTGCAGATCCTTCAGCAGGAGAAGCTCTATGCAAAATTCTCAAAGTGTGAGTTTTGGCTAGATCAGGTGACCTTCCTAGGTCACATTGTATCTAAAGAAGGCATTCAAGTTGATCCAGCCAAGATAGAAGCAGTTAGCAACTGGTGTAGACCCAAGAATGCCAGTGAAATCAGAAGCTTCTTAGGCCTGGCAGGATATTACAGAAAATTTGTGGAGGACTTTTCCAGAATAGCCTCTCCACTCACAGCCCTGACCAGAAAGAACCAGAAGTTTGAGTGGTCAGATAAATGCGAGCACAACTTCCTAGAACTGAAGGAAAGATTGACTAGTGCTCCCATCCTGACTGTTCCAGAGAGTGACAAGGCCTTTGACATCTACAGTGATGCATCCAAGATGGGCCTTGGAGCTGTCCTCATGCAAGACGGTAAAGTAATAGCATATGCCTCCAGACAGCTCAAGGACTATGAGAAGAATTACCCTACCCACGACCTTGAGCTAGCAGCTGTGGTTTTTGCATTGAAGCTCTGGAGACACTACCTGTATGGAGTGCAGTGCAGGATCTTCACAGACCATCAGAGTTTGAAGTACTTCTTCACTCAGAAGGATCTGAATATGAGGCAGCGCAGGTGGCTAGAGTTGGTCAAAGATTATGACTGTGAAATCCTCTATCACCCAGGTAAAGCTAATAAAGTGGCAGATGCACTGAGCAGAAAACCCTGTGCAGCACTGATGTCCCTATCGTCACTGTCTCCACCACTTCAGAAAGAAATAAAGGATTTTGGAGTCGAGGTAATAATTGGGCAACTTTCTGCATTGACTCTAGAGTCAACCCTGCTTGTGGATGTACAAAGAAAGCAAAGTCAAGACCCAGAGATCCAGAAGATCAAGCAGGAGATCCAAGAGGCAGAAAATTCAGAGTTTCAAGTATCAGATAGTGGCATCCTCTATCTTAGAGACCGCCTTTGCGTCCCCGATGATGAGGAACTAAGAAAGAATATTTTAGAAGAAGCCCACAGTACCCCGTACTCTATGCATCCTGGTTCTACCAAGATGTACGAAGATTTAAAGCAAAGGTTCTGGTGGTCTGGACTCAAGCGAGACGTGGCCAGATATATCAGTACCTGCTTGACCTGCCAGAGAGTCAAAGCAGAGCACCAGAGACCAGGAGGAGTTCTATAGCCACTTCCCATTCCAGAGTGGAAGTGGGAAGAAATATCCATGGACTTTATCACAGGTCTTCCAAGAACCACCCATGGACACGATGCAATTTGGGTGATAGTGGACAGATTGACCAAGTCTGCCCACTTCCTAGCCATCAAGTTATCGCATTCGGTAGAGCAGTTAGCACAGCTGTACGTGAGAGAAGTAATCAGGCTTCACGGAGTTCCGAAGTCGATCGTTTCTGACAGAGATGGGCGGTTCATCTCCCATTTTTGGAGGTGTGTTCAGGACGCCCTAGGCACCAGACTTCAGTTCAGCACAGCCTTCCATCCCCAGACTGATGGACAAACAGAGAGAGTAAATCAGATTTTAGAAGACATGCTCAGGGCTTGTGCATTGGACTTTAAAGGTAGTTGGTGCAAATTTTTGTGCTTAGCTGAGTTTGCCTACAACAATAGCTATCAGGCCACCATCAGATGGCGCCTTATGAGGCATTGTATGGCAGAAAATGCAGATCACCCATATGTTGGCAGGAAGCTGGTGAGAAGAAAGAGATGGAGTCAGGACTAGGCAGCCAGACTGAGCTTATAGATGAGACCACTCAGGCTATCCAGACGATCCGCCAGAGGATTGAGACTGCCCAGAGTAGACAGAAAAGTTATGCTGACACACGTCGTAGGCCACTTGAATTCCAAGTTGGAGATTCAGTATTTCTCAAGGTCGCTCCTATGAAGGGAGTGATGAGATTTGGCAAAAAGGGCAAGCTGAGTCCTCGCTACATAGGACCCTACAAGATTATAAAGAGAGTTGGGAAGGTAGCCTATGAGCTGGGCTTGCCAGAGGATATGTCAGCTATCCACAGTACCTTTCATGTCTCTATGCTAAAGAAGTGTATTCACGACCCTAGCCAAGTGATTCAGCCTCAGTCAGTACAGATCCAAGAAGATCTTAGCTATGAGAGCAGACCGACACAGATAGTGGACAAAGCAGTTAAAAGATTAAGAAACAAAGAAGTGCCACTAGTGAAGGTCATCTGGCAGAATCAAAAGCATGAGGAGGCTACTTGGGAACGTGAGGACAGCATGAGAGAAAGATATCCAGAATTATTCTAAGTTCGAGGACGAACTTTTTATAAGGTATGGGGGATTGTAACGCCCCAAAATTCCCATTTTTAGTTCTTAAAGTCCTTAGAATTATTTAAAAATGGTTTAGAAATATTCTAGATATTTTTAGGAATTTTTAGAACATTTTTATGGAATTTTCCGAGTCCGTTTTGTATTTTTAAAAAAAGGAAAAACGTTAAAGGGCAGCAGGGGGTTCGAACCCACGACCACCGAAAGAGCAAGCGCGCGCGTGACCGGCTGGGCTAGGGTATCAAGCACAACAAAAGGTGGAGAGAAATATATTTATAGAGTAGTTACGTTTTTTCCATAAAGATAGTATAAATAGATAAGTTAAGAGAGGAAATTGGATTTTTGGTTTTCTCTCTTCCTCACCCTAGCCGCGCGACACACGCACGGGAATCCTCTTCCCCTCTCTTGTGCGCACGCCAACACCAAGCCGAGACTTCCTCTCCTCTTCCAAGGGGGCGCCGGCCAAGAGGGAACCAAGGAGACGGAGCGTTTCGTCCGTCTCGACCAGAAGAACACGTAGGCGCGGACGGTTCGTAGAGATTTCAAGCTTCTCCCGAGCCCTAGACGTCAATTTTGGTTGTAAGTTCAAGGAAACCAATGTAAGTACTGCTCACCTACAGTAAGAGGCGATTTTCCGCAACCTTTTTTTTCGTAGAAAGTTAAAAATGCAAAGTTTGTTTTAGTTTAAGATCTTGCATGTATTTCTAGTTTAATTCATGCTTGTATAAGTTGATTAAGTACCCTATATGGAGTTAGGGTCTAAGAAAAAGCTATGAGAAAAGAAAAGAGAAGATAAAGATAAGAAAAGAAAAGGCCAAGGCCTTAAGAAATCCCCAAAAGTCAAGACTTAGGGATTTGGGCACACAAGGTGCTCGTTAAAATGCCAAGGCATTTAAAGATAAGAAAGAAAAGAAAGAAAAGCTATTTTATTTTCTAAGGCTAGTACCCGGCGTCCAAGGGCGTTATTAAAGAAATCCAGGTGTCCAATTCCAAGGTCTTGGCCCTGGTAGACCAAGGTCTGCTCTATTAGGATTGGTGGCTCGCTACCCCAACCTTTTAGGGAACGCACATAAGATGGTACTTACGTCTTAAGTGGATCCAAGTGATTATTATTTTCAAGTATATGCTTTAGCAAAGTTTTCTAAAGTTTAAGAAAGTTTTCAAAAAGTTAAAGAAAAATTTAAAGTTCAAGAATTGCTAAAGTTTCAAGTTAAGCCAAGGAAAAGTAAGTTAAGACTTGTTAATGCTTGAGTATGCATGTTTATGAGTTATACATGTTTTAGTGTTTCTTTTAAGCATAAAAGTATTTCATGAGATTTTTCATTGTTGGAAAAGCATGTTTGCACATTTTGAGATTTTGTGAGCTAGATAGTACTTACTAAGCTTTATGCTTATAGATGCATTTCCTCTTACTGTAGGTAAAGGTAAAGACAAGCAATTCTGAAGGAAGGCGACGAGGCGGTGCTGAGCGACGTGTGTGTGGTGGCTGACCTTGGAGAGATCCTTAAGACAAGATGAATGAAGGACTTAAAGTGCATTTATTATAAAGTCTTAGTTTAAGTTAGATCATATAGCATTTATCCAAGTATTTGCGTTTTAGATATTTTGCATATCCTAAAACCATGAGTAAAGATTCCATGTCATTTTATTTAGCATACATATCCTTATGATTGCATTGGATGAGTATAAGTGTGAGTAGTTTTGAGTATTGATACTTGATGGAGCTATTTGATGCATGTGCCAAGATATTGTGAGTTCCCTTTGAATCAAGTTTTTATTGCTAGAAATATGCCTAGAAAAGTTGCATTACATTCCAAAATGCTTTAGTAAGGTGTAGAACATGTATTTTGGTATTCTGAATGCATAGGAGTTAAGTTTGGTACAAAACTCTAGTTTAAACTTCATATAGATTTCCATAACTTAATTTCTTCCGCAAAAGTTCTAATTTCGAGTTTATGAAGTTGTTTTGATTGGCCAAAATGTTTAGGAAACTAGTATAGAGTGTAGAAATGGTGTTGTGTCTTTGTATGGCTTGAAACTATAAGTTTGGTGGACTTTTAGAACAAGGTTTCGAATCTGAAATTTCAGATTTTCAGGCGTGCCAGTCGACTGGTTCAGTATCAGTCGACTGCCCTATCGAACAGTAGCTTCTGTTCGATGCATCAGTCGACTGCCAAGAGGCCAGTCGAGTATCAGTTGACTGCCCTATCGAACAGTAGCTTCTGTTCGATGCATCAGTCGACTGCCAAGAGGCCAGTCGACTGGTGTCGCGCCCAGGAACTTTCTGTGGCCTATACCAGTCGACTGGTTAGGTAGCAGTCGACTGGTACCAATGCAGAGAAGTTCTAGAGAAAGGAAGTGTGCCATTGTATCATGCATGACTATTAAAGTTAGAATAGCATCCTTAGATGGATTTGAAGAAAAAAAAAGAAGTTCCGCATTCTTAGTCGTGCATTAGAGTCAAGAAGTAGATAAAGTAACGATCCGTCTAAGGTAGAGAGAAGGCGGGTCGCTACATACGTTCTCTCCCATAGCAATATATTCTGCCTCAGTCGTGGAGAGAGCAACACAATGTTGCTTCCGACTTGACCAACTTACTAAGGATGAACCTAAGAATTGGCAACCCCCACTTGTGCTTTTCTGGTCCAACTTACATCCAGCGTAGTCGGAATCTGTATAGCCAATTAAATCAAATGATTCGGTACGGGGGTACTAAAGACCGACTCCAATTGTGCCTTTAAGGTATCTCAAAATTCTCTTGACAGCGATTAAGTGAGATTCCTTGGCACAAACTTGATACCTTGCGCACATACCCACAGCGAAAAGAATATCTGGTCGACTAGCTGTGAGGTATAGCAAACTCCCTATCATGCTCCGATATTGAGTCAAATCAACGGGTTTACCACTCTCATCATTGTCTAATCTTGTGTTTGTAGCCATGGGAGTGGTTGCCTCTTTTGAATCACTCATGTTGAATTTTCGAAGTATTTCTTGTGTATACTTTGATTGGTGCACATGGATACCATCGCGAGTTTGCTTGATTTCGAGTCCAAGAAAGAAAGTCAACTCTCCCACCAAACTCATTTCAAATTCACTCTCCATGTGTCCAATGAACTCATTTAAATAACCCTTATTATTTGAGCCACAAATTATGTCATCGACATATACTTGGGCTACAAAAATATTGTCACCATCTCTATGTAGAAATAATGTAGGGTCTATTTGACATCTAACGAAGCCTTTCTCAATTAGGAATGTCGACAACCGCTCATACCAAGCTCGGGGTGCTTGTTTAAGGCCATAAAGTGCCTTTTTGAGCTTGAACATGTGGTTTGAAAATTCGGAACTCTCAAACCCTGGAGGTTGTTCGACATAGACCTCTTCCCTAATCAAACCATTTAGAAAAGCTGATTTGACATCCATTTGGTATAATTTGAAGCCACGATGTGCTACAAATGCAAGCATCAATCGGATGGATTCTAATCGTGCCACGGGAGCATAGGTCTCATCATAATCAAGGCCTTTAACTTGACTATAGCCCTTGGCTACTAAGCGTGCCTTGTTTCTAATGATTTCTCCCTTATGGTTCAATTTGTTTTTGAAGACCCATTTAGTTCCAATGATGGTGGTCTTCTTAGGTCTAGGGACTAATTCCCAAACTTGACTTCTTTCGAATTGACCTAGTTCATCTTGCATTGCAATGATCCAATCGTGATCATTTAATGCTTCATCAATTTGTCTAGGTTCAATTTCGGAAATTAGGGCAACTTCATTAGCCTCATTCTGGAAGAATGATCTAGTTCTAACCCCATGGTAGATGTCACCAACAATTTGATCTTGGGGATGACTAGAGGCTAATCTAGTTTGCCTTGGTGTTGGAGGTGCTTCTTGAATGGGTTCACTAGACATCGGCTCAGCCTCAGGATCCGGCTGATCAAGGGGTTGTCTAGGCTCACCATCATCGGATTCATCACCATCAACAACATTTGGACTCTCATTCAAACTTAGTCTCCTAAGTTCGAATTGGGCTTCATCTTCTGGTTGACCATTGCCTTTTGGAATTTCTTCAAAGACAATATCAGAAGATTCTTCAACTAATCTAGATTTCTTGTTGTAGACTCGGTAGGCTTTGCTAACGAGGGAATACCCGACTAGTATCCCTTCATCAGCCTTTGCCGTGAACTTTCTAAGATGGTCCTTGGTGTTTAGAATGAACACCTTACAACCAAACACCCTAAGATGTTTAACCGTATGTGGTTTCACAAACCAAAGCTCATGGGGAGTCTTTGCTAAAAACCTATGAATGAGGACCCGGTTTTGCACATAGCAAGCTGTATTTATAGCTTCAGCCCATAAGTAACTCGGTAGTGAGTACTCATTAAGCATGCTTCGTGCAGCCTCATGAAGAACACGGTTCTTCCTCTCTACAACACCATTTTGTTGTGGTGTTCTAGGAGTAGAGAACTCATGTTTATACCCTCTATCTTGTCAAAATTCTAAAAACCGTTGGTTTTGAAATTCACCTCCATGATCACTTCTAATTGTCTTAATAGTTGATGATTTTTCATTTTCAACTCTTCTACAAAAAGAAATGAAAACATCTAAGGTTTGATCCTTATATTTTAAAAAGTAGGTCCATGTATATCTAGTGAAATCATCAATGATCACAAAGCAATACTTACTTCCATTCAATGATATGATAGGACTACAATCAAATAGATCCATGTGAAGTAAATCTAAAGCGGTAGATGTACTTACAACGCTTTTGCCTTTATGTGTAGATTTTGTTTGCTTACCCATTTGACATGCATCACAAAGTTTGTCCTTTTCGTACTTGATGCTTGGTAAGCCACGAACTAATCCCTTGTTGGCCAACTTCCGGATGTTCTTCATGTTCACATGTGCTAGCCTCCGGTGCCAAAGGGTGGACTCTTCTTCTTTTGACATGAAACACTTAGCAGAAACATTAGTAGCACTTTTAAATGAAACTTGATAAATATTGTCTACTCTTGTTCCTACTAGTACTGTAACACCCCAAATTTGTCAATGTAAAATCATGACAATGTATGAAAATGGTTATAATAAAATGATATAAATTTCATGCAATCACATGCTATGAAATGTCATGAATACATGAAATATTATATTCATGAAATATTATTATCATGAAATATTAGCATGAAATATTATATTCATGAATATGGAATATTAAAAATATTATGAAATAATATTTTTGGAATATTATGAAATATTCTGAATTCATAAAATATTATTCATATTAGGAAATTTCATGATGGGCTTGGCTTAATGGGCTTTGATATGGATGAGTGCAAAAGGTGATAAAAAGGAGGGAGCAAGGATTGAACCTTGAACCTCCTAGTTGCACTCTCCATGTCTTAACCACTACACCAAGCATTGTTTCTTGTTGAGAGAATAAGAAACATGCTTGTTAAGTGTGTAAGAGTGAAGAGACATGTCTTTTCATGAGAGAAGTATAAATAAGGGAGTTGGAATAACTTCCTCTTTTTTTTATCTTCTTCCTCACTCTTCCAAAACCGAAACCCCATTGCCCTCTTCCTTGTATTTTCGAAATTTCCAACCCTAGGATTCTAAACCTAAGGCAATTTCAAGAAGGAAAGTTTAAGTGCCATTGTTCTCTACTAAGTCCAAGGAACACTAGAGAGAAAAATTGGAAGAAAAGGGTGTTCACATACCCTCCAAGTGTAGGGTACCCTACGGTTTAAGAGAAGGCGAAATTTCCAGCGCTAGGATGTAAGTATCCTCTCGCCTGTGGCATAATGGTTATTGAATGTATGTTTGTTTCATCCTTTTGAAAATTCACAAGAACTTCCCTAATGGAAGTTTCGGCCAACTCTTGTAAGGGGTCCAAGAGAAGGTTTTTGATCCAACTTTGATGCATGGGAAGACCTTAAGACTTAGGGTATACATGTAGATGGATTTTCTTCATGGTGTCAAGAACAAAACCTAGGGTTTTGTCCTTTAATGGGTTTCGGCCACACCCTAAGGGATGTGTGTGGAAATTTTTCAATACATGAAAACAACCCTTAAGACCTAGGGTATACTCATATGTGATGTTTCCAAATTTTTGGAAGGACAAAATTAAGGTTTGGTACCCTACAAGGTTTCGGCCAAACCCTTGTAAATTAGGGTTAGTAGATGCTAACCCCACTTTGAGGTTTAAACCATGTTTACATTGTTACATGAAATGTACTTGAGGTGTTTGTAAGAATGCTTGAATGAATGCTTGATTTGAAAACCAAACTCCCTTACTTGTATGTTTCGGCCAACCCTAGTCCTGGGGTTGAGAAGTACCCAATGAGACCATGAAGCATGCTACTACATATGTGATGTGTGTATAAATTATGTGACCTATCTTGTTAGGTATAAAAACATGCCTTATAGCCCATGGGGCACTCTTATGACATGAACATGATGTGGTTGATAATATGCTTAAAAAGGATACTCTATTGAAACTGGGATCAAGAGCACCCGAATGCGTGGTGTGTCCCTAGGGGATCAAGAGCACCCGAATGTGTGGTGTGTCCCTTTGAGAAGTGATTAAGAGTACCTTTAGGCATATACATATATGAGTAATTGCATGATAAATTACTTTACTTTGGAAAGTTGTGTACCCGACTCGGAAGGGGGTCGTTAAACAAATCCAATGAGCATGTTAAGGTCATGGCATTGGTAGGACGGAAGGGTCCTGCTCTAATTAGATTGGTGGCTCGCTACCCCAATTTATTAGGGAACGCGCATGATGTGGTACGACAACTGGGCCCTGATGATGATATGATATTTTGAAGTACTTACCATTATGGAACCTTTTTGAAAAACATTTCTCATCATGTGATCTTGTTCCGTAAAGTACTTAGAGATAAATTGATGTGATGTTTATGATGCTTTGATGAGATGCTTATGATGCTGATAATTCTATCTGATTATTGTGTACATGATATGATGTATTGATATGGATTTTGCGAGTAGGCCCGGATTCTTACTAAGCATGTTTTGCTTACTAGTTCCTGTTATTTTTCTTATGCTGCAGATAGCGGTAAGAAATACTCGAACTAAAGGAAGAGGCAGAGGGAAGGTTGGAGGATGTGTGTGGTGATGGCTCGGGAAAGAACGAAAGATTCTATCTACCTTGTTTTGTCTAGAATCTAAACTGCTTCCCATAATTACTATTGAAATTGTATTGCTATACTCTGAATGGGTGATGATCATGACTACTCTACTGTGATTGAGTTAGTGGTATGGAACCTATGTTATGCTAGATAATACTATCATTAATGTTTAAATATTGTAGAATGCATGCTAAGGAAAATACTAGGTAATTACTATTTTCTGTTTCGTATGAATGCTTCCTTTGCATGTATCTAAGACTAGATAACTCATGCTATATTCCTATGTTGTATCTTGTTCAAACCATGTTTATTCCATGCTTTAGTGTGTTACATGATCTTCCTATTAGGTTGTAAATGCATGTAGATATAAAAGAAATGAAAAACCATGCTTGGTAAATTAGTCTTCAATAGGCATGCCTACTACATTTCTTGTATGTAACTGTTTTGTTTGGATATACATGCTTAACATGATTGTATGACATGAGTGTATGGACCCGTAACCCCGCCTTTAGGGTAGACATAAGGACGGGCGTTACAAGTACCGTGTCCAAGGTGTCATGTTGTCTAACTAGACATTGACTTGGTTGAAAATCAATTGTGTAACCCGTGTCACACAATTGACTGACACTTAGGAGATTAAATGTCATCACCTTGACTAGAAGGACATTTGAAATTCTAAGACATTCGGATATTTGAATGTCTCCTATTCCTATGACCTTAAGACTACCATTGTTACCAAATGAAACATTACCTCTACTTTTCTTGTGAAGTGTGGTAAACAATGATCTATCCCCGGTCATGTGTTTGGAGCATCCACTATCAACGAACCAAGTTGATAGATGTTCCCCCTCAATCATAACCTACACAATTCGAAAAATAGAAGTTTTAGGTACCCAAACCTTGGGACCTAAAGTACCAACCAAACAAGACTTAGGCACCCATGCCTTGACAACTTTCTTTTGAACCTTGGGTGTCCTAGATTGTCTCATATCAGTCCTAGACATAAGAGACACAAATGAGGGTTCTTTAGGACGGTAACCAATACCGGCCCTATTGTAGACTGCTCTTTGGGCATTCAAGATCATGTCTAGGGTTTTAGAGCTAGTTGAGAACTTCTCAAGAATATTCTTGAGTTTCTCAACTTCACTCTTTAATGATTTGTTTTCTTCTACTAGCAAGTCATCATACAAATCATCTACATCCTCAACCTTAGAGGATTTCAAATTTTCAACCTCAAGTTTCAATGACTTAATCTTATCTTCTAACAATTCAACATGCAAGTCATCTATATTATCATCCCTAGATGCTTTCAATTGTTCAATTTCCAATTGCAATGAGTTAACCTGATTTTTTGACTTCTTAAGCATATTGGTTAAGCATGCAATAGCTCTATAACACTTTTCAAGTTCGGGAGAGGTTACCTCTTCATCATCCGAAGATGATGAAGCTGCGTTTGAGGAATTTGATGATTCATCACTGCTTTCCTCTCCAAGAGCCATGAGTGTCACATGTCTTATGCTCTTCTCCTCCTTCTCTTCATGGATGAGCTTGAGGATGATTCATCCCAAGTGGCCTTCAAGGCCTTCTTCTTTTTCTTGGATTTTTCTTCTTTCCTTTTGGATTTCTCCTCCTTCTTCTTTAGCTTTGGGCATTCATTCTTGAAATGCCCTTTCCTACCACACTCAAAGCAAGAAGCATTAGTCTTATCAAGTTTAGCTTCACTAGAGTTACCTCTACTCTTAAAGCATCGACCCCTTCTCATCATCCTTCTCACAAAGTTCGCCATCTCGGAGGATGAGGAGCCGCTGCCATCTTCCTCGGAATCGGACTCGGATTCGGAAGAGGATGAAGATGAAGTAACTTCCTTCTCCTTCTTCTTCTTGTTTGATCGGTCCCCTGCAACTAAGGCAATCCCTTTCTCCTTGGGGCCTTTGTTAGCCATTTCATGCAATTCCATTTCACAAAACAAATCATCTAACTTAACAATGGATAAATCCTTGGATACTTTGTAGGCATCCACCATGGATGACCACAAAGCATTCCTTGGAAATGCTTTTAGTACATACCTCACAAGGTCGCGATTCTCGACCTTTTCATCAATCGAATGAAGCCCATTGAGGACGTCCTTGAACCGGCTATGTAGCTCACTTACCGATTCATTTTCCTTCATGGAAAGGTTTTGTAATTGGTTGAGGAACAAATCCCTCTTGGCGATTCTTGAATCTCGGGTGCCCTCGTGGAGTTCGATGAGCTTGTTCCACAAGTCCTTTGTACTTGTGAAAGGACCAACCTTGATGAGTTGGTCTTTGTTCATGCCACATTGTAGAGTGACAACCGCCTTCGCGTCGGCTTCACTCTTCCGAGTTTGTTCGGCTGTCCACCGCCATGATTCAAGTTCCTTGCCTTCATCATCCTTTGGAGGGGTGAATCTCTCCTTCACCGCGAACCAAGTGTTGATGTCCATCTTCAAATAATACTCCATCTTTGATCTCCAATATTGGAAATCAGCGCCATCAAAGAAAGGAGGTCGGGTGGTGGAAAATCCTTCTCTCAACGCCATGGATGATAGCTCTCGGTTGTTAATCCACAAAAACAGAGCCTCAAGCTCTGATACCACTTGTTGGAACCCGGATGGCTAGAGAGGGGGGGTGAATATAGCCAAACACTTGGACTTTAAGCTTTTCAAAGTTCTGCACTTAGATTTGTTAGTAGCACAGCGGAAGTAGCCAATACAGAGTATGCAGAAAAATAGAAAATGAAAGCAAACTAACACAACTAGCAAGATCGCTAACAAGGAGGGTTTACAAGGTTCGGGGATAACTTGCCCCTACTCCTTGGCGTGCCCGTGAGGTGGGCGATCCCTTGATCGTCGGCAGATCAAGCCCCGGTGAACACCGGATAGAAAGCAACCTCCTTCTCGGTGGAGAAACCTCTCCACAGTGTTTCAATCATAGATATAGGTTTAAGCACAATGAAACACAAGAAAGATCTTACTTAGCACTAGCAAAGACAAGAACACAGCAAGCTTCCTCATGAGCTCCACCCAGCGACGATCTCACGCAAGAACCCTTTCCCCGTGTCTTCTCGCTGTTGGACTCGAAGCCTCTTGTTCTTTCCTCCAAGTGCTCAAGCAAGGGATGGTTGCTTCAAGATTGTAGTAGCTTGCTCAAAGTGATGGAACGTTAGAACATGCAAGCAAGTTGTGGAGAACACTAAGTCGCAGCAAGAACTCAAACAGCAGTACCGTATTTCGAACACCTGCTTCAACGAAGCTTTCTTGCGCCCTTTTGTTTCTCCACTCAGCACCAGGTGACACTATCTCTTGTAGCCTCCAGCTGCTTCCTTGCCAACGCCAGCTACCACTGATCTCTCCTTGGACTTCCTGAGCTTCCCTCAGCCAAGCTCCAGTCAGCAGCTCCAGTCAGCAGCTACAGCCGTTGCAACCTGAGATGGAAAACGGACAAACCTGCTCCAAGGAAAGGCCTCCATTGACTCTCCTTGAGTGTTTGAATCTTCCCTGTCACCTGCAGCTTAATCAGAGTGTTAGCACAACATATCGAGCATGAAATCATGTATCAGATGTTAAGCGCAGAGAATCGGATACGTTCAGAAGCGATCAGAGCATCTGACAGTTCATTTTAAATTAAAGTGATCGGTCACCGGACCGATCAGAGAGCCTCCTGATCGGTCACCAGACCGATCAGGCTGGGTCCAGACCGATCAGGCTCCATCCTGATCGGTCCCCAACGCTTAATTAGAAATCGCGATTTCTTTGGAACTCTCCTGGATCGATCACCAGACCGATCCTAGGTTGTGGATCGATCACCCGACCGATCCACCCCTTTATCGGGTGATTTCTGAGCTTCACAGTCCAAACCTCCTGATCGGTCACCAGACCGATCAGGGAGCCTCCTGATCGGTCACCAGACCGATCAGGTCATGACCAGACAGATCAGGCTCCGTCCTGATTGATCATAGAGAGGAACCCGCGACGCTGGATCGTTCTCCAGAACGATCTGCACAGTGATCCTGATCGGTCACCAGACCGATCAGGAGCAGATCAGCAAGGGAACTCAACCTCACTGTTTGCTCCCTGATCGGTCACCAGACCGATCAGGAGCCAAGCAATGGGTGAAACACATACTCCCTGATCGGTCACCAGACCGATCAGTCATCGCTGGATCGGTCACCAGACCGATCCACGAAGGAACACAGTGCCAACTCCCTGATCGGTCACCAGACCGATCCAGGGGCTCCAACCTAGCCCTCCAAGCTAGGGTTTCATCCACCTTAGCCCTCCAAGCTAAGGATTTTTCACCGAACCCTCCAAGTTGGGAATTTTCACCTAACCCTCCAAGTTAGGACTTTTCACCTAGCCCTCCAAGCAAGGACTTTTCACCCAACTCTTCCGAATTAAGACTTTTCCAAACCTAGCCCTCCAAGCTAGGACCTGGCCCTCCAAGCCAGGACTTTTTCACCTAACTCTCCAAGTTGGGACTTTTCACCTATCCCTCCAAGTTAGGACTTTTCACCTAGCCCTCCAAGCTAGGACTTTTCACCCAACCCTTCCGAATTAGGACTTTTCAACACCTAGCCCTCCAAGCTAGGATTTTCCACACCTAACCCTCCAGGTTAGGATTTACCAACACCTAACCCTCCAAGCTAGGATTTTCTATACCATGCCTGATCCCCGATCAGGACTTAATCATAATCATGATCATCCTCCTAAACTAAAATCGGTGTCAACACCAAAACAACAATCAGGGTCAGACTGCATCAACACATGACATAATTATATGTCATGAATGTGCATAAAAGAAAAGGATGAGACCCAAAACCCCTTATAAAATATTAAGGCCAACACCTTCCATTAATATGGTTAGAACCGGAGTTTTGTTTCTCGTTTGGGTTGATGGACACATCCATGCCCGGCTTGAATCTCAACATGTTCAAACCATGGAATTAGTTTATGATTAATATAGTTGGAGTCAGAGGTCAATCCTTAGTTTTGGTTGTTGGACACATCCAAGCCTGACTAAATGGTTGAATAAGCTCCAACCATATTAAAACTATTTCTTGATTAATGGGTCTGCCTTAAGCTTGGAGCATCAATTTGTTGTGCCACAGCCAAGGTCGATGTAAAGAAAGGTGCAGTTGGGTGCTATATATATTGTTGCATACTTGTTAATGAGTTAACAACCCAATGATTTATGTAAACATTCAATTAGTTGATAGCATAATGTGATAGTTACATATGTATAATATGTAATCGGTATAATTACCTACCTTCATAGCTAAGAATAACTTGATGGACTCTAGCCATGGGTGTTCTTATCTATGGTTGGATAACAACCTATTTGGAGATGTTCCTACGATCTCCCGAATTGATAAAAAGGGTTATTCAATTCAAAAAATAAATAAGATTTAATTAATGTATATTGATGCATTCTTTATCATTCTCATCACATAACCTCAATTTGTATTTCTAGAATAATCACTTGATCATGTCTTCTCAAAATTTGCGTTCCATTTTGGACACCAATAAGCTGACTGGGCCAAACTTCATGGACTGGCTTCGAAACCTGAGGATAGTCCTCAAGGCAGAAAAGTTTGCTTATGTCCTTGAAGAACAACTTCCCAACCATCCTCCTGAAGATGCAACTCCATACCAGTTAGTGTCCTATCAGAAACATGTGGCCGATTCTGAACTTGCGAGTTGCATCATGCTGGCCGCTATGGTACCTGAGCTACAAAAGCAGCATGAGCATATGGATGCTCATACCATCGTCTTCCATCTTCATGAGCTGTTTGACGAGCAGGCGAGATCTGAAAGGTTTGAGGTCTCCAGACTCCTCTTCACCTCTAAGATGCAGGAAGACACTTCTGTTTTACAGTTTGTGTTGAAGATGTTGGGGTACATTGAGCGACTAGGCACACTCGGATTTGTAATGGATCACGAACTAAGTATTGACTTAATTCTGCATTGTTTGCCCAAGAGTTACTCGTAGTTTGTGATGAACTATCAGATGAACAAACTTGAGACTACCATTCTTGAGTTGCTTAACTTGCTGAAGACTGTAGAGCCTTCTGTAAAGCAGGATCAGAAGATGGTACTGTTAGTTGGTTCCTCAAAGAAAGGGTCTAAAAGGAAGCCCAAAGAACAAAATGTTGGTGCAGAATGCACCCAAGTCGAACCTGAGTTTTGATAATGGCAACAGGGCTCAAAAGTTAAGGTATAAATGTTATCTAACATGTTACTCAAGTGTGCAGAGTACAAAGTCCTAGCGAAGGACTGCTATGCACTGGCGAAGGAATGCCAGGGTACAAAGCCCTAGCGAAGGAATGCTAGGCACTGGCGAAGGAATGCCAGGGTACTAAAGCCCTAGCAAAGGAATGCTAGGCACCAGGCGAAGGACAGCTTGGGACTGAAGACCTGGCGAAGGAATACTAGGCACCGGGCAAAGGACAGCTTGGTATCCAAGACCTGGCGAAGGACCGCTAGGCAAAAGTCCAACCGGAGGAGCCGGTTGGGATCAGGTACATTCTCCTGAGAGGAGTAGGTGAGGACGCGTTCCCCGTCGAGGGAACAGTAGGCGTCGGTTCGACCTAGGGTTCCATATTGGAGACCCAAAGTCAGAACCAAGATAGCTGAGGCTGTAGAAACTAACTTCTTATTACTTTATGGTGTTTTGGACTAACCCTGGATGCAGGATCGAAGGAACGAGTGTCTGCAGCTTAGAGAGCCTCAAAGGAGTGAGGCAACAGCTGACCAGGGCACCCGGAGTGTCCCGGGCGCCCCCAAGGTGAACCCAAAACAGTCGAAGAAAAAGAACTGGTTCTGCAGCTACTGGGCGGGGTGCCCCCGTGCTCCCGGGCGCCCCAGCTGCTCCTGGGCACCCCGGATGGTGCGGGCGCCCCCAGGGCAAGTAGTCGAAGCAGCTCCAGCGAAGCCAAGATGATAAGAGTCTGACCCGGTCAATGCGGGCACCCCTAGCGTCCCGGGCGCCCCGGTCAAAGCTTGATCCCGAGTTTTAAGGGATCAGTGCTGACCGAGAAGGAGGTGGATCGACTGACACGTGGGGGGGGGGGCGCCCCCGACGATCCGGGCGCCCCCAGGTGCTATAAAAGGACCCTCAAACCAAGGCTTCAACACAACAATTCTTTCAACGCTCCTACGCTCTTCTGCTCCCACGCTCTGCTCCGGAAACCTCCCGACTCGAGATACAAGCGCCGACGACGTGGGGGGGCGCCCCCGATGATCCGGGCGCCCCTAGGTGCTATAAAAGGACCCTCGAACCAAGGCTTCAACACAACAATTCTTTCAACGCTCTTACGCTCTTCTGCTCCCGCGCTCTGCTCCGGAAACTTCTCGACTCGAGATACAAGCGCCGACGACATCCTTCCGCTCCGAAAATTCAATCTACAACGGACGTCGGTAATGAAGAGATATTTTAGTTTACTGTACTAATTTCTGTAAAATCTTTTGTAAACTGTTTTTGTGACATATAGAATTGCCCGCAGAAAACGGTCAACGACCGTGGGCCTTGGAGTAGGAGTCGACCTAGGCTCCAAACCAAGTAAAAATACCTGTGTTCGCGATTGTTTTTCTTTTCCGCTGCGTACTTGCTCTAATTTCTATCCGAAAAGTGTTTAACGATATTCACCCCCCTCTATCGTTTCTCTCGATCCAACAAGTGGTATCAGACCGGGGAAGTTCAAATTTGGTGCAACCACCAGTTTGAAAATTTTTTCGGATTCTTTTTTCGATTAATATTTATTCGTTCGAATTTCTTCTAATATTTTTTTTCGTTCGAATTTCTTCTCATTGATCGAGGTAGGTGCAACACCCCTCGACAAAATAATTTTCTTTATCCCGCACTACTAATCCAAGACCAAGTCTTGGGATATTCCTGTGTTTTTTTTGGTTTACATTTCAGATAAAATGGTCATGCAAGAAGGCTTCAGTTGTAACACCCCGAAATTTCCCATATGAAATATTAGGAAATATTATGAATTCATAAATATGAAATATTATGGAATTCATGAAATAGTATCATGAAATATTATGAAATATTATGAATTCATAAATATGAAATATTATGGAATTCATGAAATAATATCATGAAATATTATGAAATATCATGAATTCATAAATATGAAATATTATGGAATTCATGAAATAGTATCATGAAATATTATGAAATATCATGAATTCATAAATATGAAATATTATGGAATTCATGAAATATTATCATGAAATATTATGAAATATATGAATTCATGGAATATAATTAATATTATGAAATTTCATGATGGGCTTGGCTTAATGGGCTTGGATTGGTGCAAAACGTGATAAAAAGAAAATATAGAAGGGAGGAAGCAGGGATTGAACCTTGAACCTCCTAGTTGCACTAGCAATGTCTTAACCATTGCACCAAGCCATGTTTCTTGTTAGAGAATAAGGAACATGCTTGTTAAGTGGGTAAGAGTGAAGAGACATGTCTTTTCATGGGAAAAGTATAAATATGGGAAGTTGGAGTAACTTCCTTTTTCTTCTCTTCTTCTTCTTCCTTCTCCACCGAAACCACCATCTTCTTCTTCTCTTCTTCCATTTTCGAAACCAACCTCCTAGGGTTCTAACTCTAGGGCAATTACAAGGAGGAAAGCCAAGTGTCTTTACCTTCTACCAAGACCAAGGAGTCTTAGAGAAAAGTTGGAAGAAAAAGGTTTCACATACCCTTCAAGTGTAGGGTACCCTACGGTTTAAAGAAATTCCAGCGCAAGGATGTAAGTATCCCCTCGCCTGCAGTATAATGGTTATGTGTGATCCTTGTTATTTTTCTTGTACAAAATTTAGGGCTTTTCACCTTTGAAAGTTTCGGCCCCCTCTTGAAGGGAGGCCTTGGTCACTTTTTATTACATGGAAAGATTCCTTGAAATTTAGGGTATGCTTATATGTTGTTTCCCTTCATGTTGTAATACCAAAAAATTGGGATTTTGCACCCTTATAAGTTTCGGCCATGCATGATAGAAATTAGGGTTTGGGGATTTTATGATTTTCTATAATGAATTCATGCTTAGGAATGTAGATCAAGTGTTTGAATATATGTTTGTATGAATATTTGATACTCCTACCCTATGAAACTAGGGTTAGGTTTAGATGGGTTTCGGCCAAGACCTAGGAATTAGGGTTAGTGAGGATGAATTATCACATAATGTATCCATGCTTAGTATATTGTATGATAGTGTATACAAGGTGTTGTATAGATGGTTGTGTGAATATTTCATTGCCAAAAATTGAACTTGCCCTATCATAGGACTTCGGCCAAGGCATAGAATTAGGGTCAAGGAGAGTTGAATTATCCTAGAAAATATTCATGCTTAGTGTATGGTGTGATATTGTATACAAGATGTTTGTATCATTGTTGTGTGAATGATTAATGCAAAAGTCCTAATATTTCCCTACTCTTGATGTTCGGCCAACCCACTAGGACTAGGTTTGTAAAGGTCAAACTACCCTATGATATATGTTTATGGTTGGGGATGATCATATGTATATGTATGTGGTGTTAAATGGAATGGTTGATAAGGAAAACCTTAATTGTTAGCATGCTTTGATATGTTTATGTATGAGGTGTTTAAATGAGATGTCTGATTGAAATCTTAATTGATAGCATGCTACCACTTTCTACGATATGAGTATGACCTATGTGACCAAAGCTTGTCAGGTCTAAGGTAGGTTAAGTGGTTGAAAATATGATGCATGATGAAATATGATGAACATGTATGAAATGTGATGTATATATGAACATGTATGACATATGATGCATGTGATGAACATGTATGAAATATGATGAATATATGAACATGTATGAAATATGATGTATGTATGAACATGCCTTATAGCCCATGGGGCACACTTATGAAATTGCA
>JAGFNQ010003100.1:0-109034 GCA_024364735.1 Boesenbergia rotunda
CTGTTGGGATCTCTCGGCACCAAAAATACAAAACGCAGCGGAAACAAGATCCCTCGAGTGATCCATGCGAAAGAAAACTCGTACAAAGTTCATCTATCTATTAGATATATCTAAAGTGTATACCTTTGGAGTATGCCTTTCGCTTATCCCACTCCTCCAAGATGCGCCGGATCTCTTGCACGTTCAAGTGTCCATGCCTCTATTTGTATCCACACGGACACGATCTCTCAACTTGGGGAAGAACTACCTTAGTTGTGCTAGCAACTTGAGGTAGTTCACAAGGCCACCAAGAACCCCAAAGGGGTTTCGGCCAAGAGGGAGAAGAGGAAGAAGAGAGGAAGGGAAGAAGGGAAAGCACTCACTTGTCATTCAAAATGACTAGACTCTCTTTTATACTCATCCCATGAATATGAAGATTCTTTTGTCTCTTTGACTTCTCTTCATTAAAGCCAATAAAGAGCGCATCTTTTCATGTGACTCTTCACCTTCTCTTCATCCAATGAAGAGAGACTTTTCTCTTTCTTTCATTAAACACTTTAATAAATTTCCCCTGCAATTCTGACTGAGCCTCTCGGGCTTTCGACTAAGTCTCCGGACCAAGTATCCCGAGCAAGTCCTCGAGCTCCCGACCCAGTCTGCCGAGTGTCGAGCTCCCGACCCAGTATGCCGAGCTCTCGACCCAGTCTTCCGAGTTCCCAACTCGGGCTCCCGACCTAGTCTCCCGAGATCCCAACTCGAGCTCCCGACCAAGTTCCTGAGCTCCTAACCTAGTCTTCCGACCCGAGTCGCACGAGCTCCTGTCCCGAGCTCCTGAACTAGTCACCTGAGTTCCTAACTCGAGCTCCCGATTAGATCTCCCGAGTTCCCAACTTGGGCTCTCGATCATATTTCCCGAAGCATCATGTCCTTAGTGTGTGACCCTATAGGTTCTTGTGACGCTGGCAATGCGCCTAAACACCTTAGACACATAAGCAATGAGCGACATCTAGCAATGCATCATTGCTACCCAAGTAACAAGAAAAGTCGAGATCCGACTAAACCTCCGTGACTATGATAATGTATGACCTTGTCCTTCTATCCTTGATATCTAGATTGACCAATGAGGCATAGACCGTATCATCCTCGATCAATCTATGTGTTTCTTGATCCTCGAGTAGACTCACTCAGACAAATGAGCTCAATATCTCATATTGACTCATTTGAGCATGGTCATGCGTTTCAGTAGTCCTACTCGATCAAGGGGTCCACAGATATCACTCCCGTCATATGGGAGGGATAGATCCCATCTACATCACTCACATCCCTCTGTATAATTCATTACATACCCAGTGGTCGCCTTTATAGTCCACCCTGTTACGGGTGACGTTTGATGATACCAAAGTACATAACTCCTTATGTAGGGAACCGTAGTGACTTTAGGTCTAAGGATCATTCATACTAATAGTCACATGAGAAGGTTTATGACACCCATATGACAATCTATGAAACTTTCTCATGGCGGGTCAATTCAGTACACATTCTCTAATGTATACCCACGTGTCAACTTGATATCACATATCCATGACTTGTGAGCTCAAGTCATCAATTGACCTACATGCTAGTCTCCATGCATTAATATTGTCCCTGAATATTAATGCTTGACTAGGAATAGTCTAGTGTAGTGTTCTCTATATTATCTCACTATCGATTCAACCAATCAATATAATGTAGATAAGAACCTACTACACAAGGACATTATTATACTTAGTTATTTGGCACAGAAATAACGTAAGTATAATAACCAAACATGCCTTTATTAATGATAGAATATGATACAAAAAGTCCCTAGTCAATCATCACATAATTGGCTCTAGGGCTCCTACTAACATTATCACCTTTGAGATCAGGTCGTCACTTAGTGGAGCATACATAAGACTATTATTGGTGGACGACCAATTACTTAGGCTTCTTTTCGCGAAGCTTTTGAGGGCAAGTATTATCCTGCTGCATTTTGTACGACCCGACAACAGGAGTTTCTTGCTCTTCATCAGGGAGATCGCTCAGTTTTGGAGTATGAGGCAGAATTCAATCACCTGGAGGAGTTTTGTTCTCAATTGGTAGCTACCGAAGAGGAGCGGACGACATAGTTCACGCATGGTCTCACTGGATATATGCAGTTACGTATGTCTGTATTAGCTCCTTCTTCCTATCGAGAGGCTTTGGACCGGGCTCTACACATAGAGATGATCCAACATCAGTTGCATGGTGATAAGAAGAAAGGAAAGCAGTCAGCTCAGGATTCAGCAAGGACTCAGAAATAGTAGACTATTGGACAGAAGCGCAGTAGCAGGAGTCAGTGTATGCAGGAGACTTCTGGGCCTCATCCTCGACCCCAGAAGTCTGGATGGTTTTTAGCAGGATCGTCACAGGGTTCTCAGCAGACTCGAAAGTCTGCTACTGGTGGGGCTCATTATTTTCAATGTGGATTTAGGGACCACAGCAGACCAGATTGTCCTCTGGAGTACCCCATCTATCATTATTGTAAACTTCTCGGTCATGAGAGTCGAGGTTGTCCCTTGAAGGCTTAGCATAAGTCGGTGGCAGTTACTCCCCAGGGAGGCCGGTCAGGACAACAGAGGCCACAGTGAGGCAGTCGTCAGACTTAGACGTCGTCCCGACAGCAGCAGATAGGACATCAGCAGGCAGTTCCTCCACCAGTTCAGATTTATTGTATGCCTAGGCATGAGTACCCCTCACCACCGGCGTCTCAATATTCTAGGGCGGGGTTGTATTCTCAACAGCCATGCCTAGCGTACCAGCTTGCAGTCTATCAGCATTGGCAGTCGACTGGAACTTCGGGTAATCAGCCTCAGCAGTCGGTTGGACCTTCTATATATCAGCCCTAGCAGACTGCCAGACTTTCATCATCTAAGCCGCATAGATTTTGGCGTTGCCACCTCCAGTTCCAGAGACAGGACGAGTTTATGCAGCCACCAGAGAGGAGGCATAGCGGGCCGATGGATCGATTTTTTGTGGTATGATTTTAGTTTATGAATTTCCTACTGAATTGCTTGTTGATACCGGTAGTTCTAGTTCTTTCATATCACGGTTGTTTATGGGAACGATTAGTAGGTTGCCTAGCCTTAGATCACAATGTCTGTCAGTGTTTCTGCTATCTTGTGAGGTATTGAATATCATGCAGGAAGTCAAGGCATGTCCATTGGATTTCGGAAATTATACTCTCACCGTGGATTTGTCAGTTCTCGATATAGTAGAGTTTGATATTATTCTAGGCATGGACTCGTTGGTGGCTTATCATGCCACAGTCGATTGCCAAACAAGGGTGGTCATGTTTCGGCCTCCGAACCAACCCTCGTGGGAATTCATTGGCACCAGAGATGATGGAATTTTAATTATCTCTACACTTCAGGCCTAGAAGATTATGTCGCACGGATGTCAGGGTTTTCTATTGTCACTGATCAACATTGATGACAGTAGTAGCCCTCAGCTCTCGGATGTTCCAGTGGTCAGAGAATTTTCGGACGTATTTCCAAAGGAGCTTCCTGGTTTTCCTCCCAGAAGGCAAGTCGAGTTCATGATTGAGTTGATTCCGAGGATAGCACCGACATCAAAGGCTCTGTATCGTATGGCGCCTAAGGAGTTGGACGAGCTAAAGGTTCATCTTCCGGAGTTGTTTGATATGGGATTTATCCATCCTAGTGTATCTCCATGGGGTTTGCCAGTTCTATTCGTCAAGAAGAAGGATGATTCTATGAGGTTATGCATCAATTACAAGCAATTGAATACAGTGACCATTAAGAACAAATATCCCCTGCCTCGTATCGAAGACTTGTTTGATCAGCTGAAGGATACCTCACTGTATTCTATGATTGATATGCAGTCAGGATATCACCAGTTGAGCATTAGAGATTCAGATATCCGGAAGATAGCTTTCCGCACCCGGTACAGACATTACGAGTTTTTGGTAATGTCATTTGGGCTTACCAATGCTCCTGCAGTGTTTATGGATTTGATGAATCAGGTTTTTATGGAGTATTTGGATAAGTTTGTTATTGTTTTCATTGACGACATCCTGATTTACTCCCGTTCGAGGAGGAACATGCACACCACCTTCGCATCGTCCTGGAGACGTTCCGGTGGGAGCAGTTGTATGCGAAGTTGAGCAAATGTGCTTTCTGGTTGTCTTCTGAGGGTTTTCTCGGACAAGTTGTTTCCAGTAGAGGTATCTCCGTAGATCCCCAGAAGATCGAGGCTGCCACTAGTTGGGAGTAGCCTAAGTCAGTTCAGAAGGTTTGTAGTTTTCTCGGATTGGCTGGTTATTATCGACGATTTGTTGAGGGGTTTTCCAGCATTGCTTCACCGTTGACACATCTGTTGGGGCAATCTATGGTCCAGAGTAACCATGTGTTTTGATGTTTGGGCAAAGGGTTTAAGTTAGGTCCACCCTTGTATTTGATATGTGTATTTGAGTGTGCAGGTTTACAGGATACACATTGACTCAGTTAGACGGCTTCGGGTACGGTGAAGGATGGCATGGAGGCAAGCCGTGGGCTTGTGTGTGCATCCAAGGGACCATGGACAAGGCAGGAACGATGAGCTGAGGGAAGCGGACTTCGAGGAATGCGTGAAGGGTGGCATGGAGGCAAGCCGAGGGGTTGTGTGCGCATTTGAGGGACGGGAGCCAAAGTCGAAGAGGGCTTGAAGGCAACAGATCGAGGTTGCTAGAAGAAGAGTCAGCTGAGTCGTGAGGGTACGAGTGTTGAGTGTAATGTACTCGGGAAATCCTAGGGTTCGAGTGCTGAGAGAAGTGTACTCGGGAAAGGGAAACCTTAGATGTAAGGGTGGACGAGTCGACTAGTGCTAGGGCAGTCGACTGATAAAGTCCACAGAAAGATCAGTCAACTGCCCATGGACCTGTCGACTGATGGCACTTAGAAATTTGAACGTTAGGCTGTAACGGTCCAATCTAAGTGGGACCAGTCGACTGGTAATGGACCAGTTGACTGGTAGTGGTCATTTTAGCCAAGAACACTATTTAAAGGGGCTCGATTTTGGTTGAAGTTTCTTGGCGAAACTTGCTTGGTTAAAGCTGATTAGTAGCCTATAGTGCTCAGGGATTGTCCAAGGTTTGTGGCGAGGTTTTTCCACTCACAAGGAGCGACAAGAGTTAGCCAGAGGTGCTCCGGGGAATCATCCACCGAAGGCTCGGGATCATCCACCTTACGGGCAGCCGTGGAGTATGATTTTTATCTTCGAACCACGTAAATAGGTGTGCCTTTCTTGTGTGTTTGGTTTTAGTTTTTGTTATTCCGCTTGCGCACTAACCATTGTAGGAAGACAAGATCGAAAAGTGGTATTCACCCCCCCTCTAGCAAACGGTATCATCCTAACAACGTCTGACCAGAAAGGGCATGAAATTTGTTTGGACAAAGGCTTGTGAGACCAGTTTTCAGGAGCTCAAGCAGCGATTGGTGTCTGCGCCTATTTTGGTGTTACCTTCAGGAGAGGACGGTTTCGTACTCTTCACTGACGCATCACATCAGGGTTTGGGGGCAGTTTTGATGTAGCATGGACGGGTAGTCTCTTATGTTTCTCGTCAGCTGAAGGAGCATGAGAAAAACTATCCAGTTCACGACTTAGGGCTTGCATCCATTATTTTTGCCCTAAAGATATGGAGACACCATCTCTACGACGTCACATTTGAAATTTTCACGGATCATAAGAGCCTCAAGTATCTATTCACTCAGAAGGAGCTGAATCTTCGTCAGAGGAGATGGATAGAATTTCTGAAGGATTACGACTGCACTATAGCTACCATCTAGGGAAAACTAATGTGGTTACAGATGCACTTAGCAGAAAATCCTGGAGTGTTCTGGCTTGTCAGCGAGTTATGGTCACAGACTTAGTTCAGAGCATCTCAGAGTTGGGACTGGAGGAGCAGGGTCAGACAGAGAAAGGGTTGTTGGTGACTATAGTTGCTCAGTCTTCGATCAGGATGAGTATCAGAGAGGCTTAGGCCAATAATCAGTATCTGCAGTTCCTAGGCAGCCAGATAGCCTCAGAGCAGCAGACTGACTTTACACTAGATGACGAGGGTATTTTTATTTCCGAGGGAGATTGTGCGTACATAAGTCACATCCGGTCTTAGAGGAGTTGCTTCATGATGCTCATTGATCTCAGTTTGAGATATATCCTGGCGGAACCCGTATGTACCAAGATTTGAGACGTTCCTACTAGTGGAACGGTATGAAGAAAGACATCACAAATTTTGTAGATAGATGTCTGGTGTGTAAGCAGGTGAAGGTCGAGCATCGGAGACCTACTAGATTACTGCAAAAGATCCCTATTCCTGAGTGGAAATGAGAGCACATCACTATGAATTTTATTGTGGGGGTTACCGAGGACTCGGAGAAGACACAACGCGATTTGGGTGATCATTGATCGATTAACCAAATCTGCTCATTTATTGGGGATTCAGAGGACAGATTCACTGGACAAGCTAGCAGAGCTGTACTGCCATGAGATTATTAGACTACATGGTGCCCCTTTGAGCATCATATTAGACAAAGATCCGCGTTTCACTTCGCGATTTTGGCAGAGTTTGCAGCAAGCTATGGGTACAGAGCTCCAATTCAGTACAACCTTCCATCCGCATCCGAAGGAGTATGAGCTACCGGTATCTACTAATAAATCTGCAGAAACTGAATACAAAGAGATAATACCGTGAAAGACTGATCCGTCAGCCCTTTGTGCCTCCTCTCGTGTAACCGCGAAAACCAGTCCAAACTCTGGTGGTGGAGGTAGAGGAGGATACTATTGTGGCTGCGGTGGTGGCAGAGGCTGAGATACAGGTGCTCCAACCGGAGACTGAGGCTGATACGGTGTAGGTTGATAGATTGGGTAGTACTGAGGTTGTGGCATGTACTGCTGCGGGGGTGCTGAAATAGAACTCTGAGATGCTGTTGGGGTATTGACGTGCTCATATCCAGGCATACAATAAGCAATTGCTGGAGTAGCTATCTGGGGTTGACGAAAAGAATGCTGAGTCTTCCGTCCTCCTCGCTGAGGTCTTGTCTGTGTTGTATGCCCACTCTGGCCCATGCCTCCAGTCCCCTCGTGTTGTGCCCTCAGTGCACAGTCTCGACTCATATGTCCGGGAAGCTTGCAATAGAAGCACACTGCATGCCCCACCGGATACTTTGACTTCGGATGCTCTCTGGATCCGCACTGTGTACACTGGTACTGTCCGGCAGTCTTCTTCTTCTGGTGTTGCTAAGAAGACTGAGAAGAACCTCCTAAGTAATGACCAAACTTCTGAAGCCTGCCAGACGCCCCAGAAGTGCTCTAAGCTAACTGCCCCTGACCTCCACGCTTTTGTCCAGAGGTCTGCTGTGGCTGAGCCCGAGCTGAACTCTGAGCTGACTCCTTTCCCTTCATCTTCTCCCCGTTCACCTCCTACTGTGCCATCTCGATCAGAAGGGCTTTCTCCAATGCCTCACGGTATGATGCAGTACTAAATTTGGCAATACGGAGTCTGATGTACCTAGCTAGTCCCCGAGTAAAGTGAAGCATCTGTGATCTATCCTCAGTGACTAGCTCGGGGCAGAATTCATCCAAATGGTTGAATTCTGCATTGTACTCCATGACCGTTCGACTCCCCTACTGCAAAGTTAGGAACTCCTGTCGCTTAGTCATCTGATACACCATCGGGATATACTGACTCTCAAAGGTCTCCCGAAAGCTGGCCCAGGTGAGGCGCTGCTCTCCAATGATCGTGCGTTGTGAGGCCCACCAGGTAACCGCCTCGTCTCGCAGGTGATAGTCAGCCAACTCTGCCTTCTCCCACTCCGAACATGCCATGTAGTAGAAAGTGCCCTCCAGCGTCTCTAACCAGGAACAGACAGCCTGAGGGTCAGATCCTCCGTGGAACAACGTGAATCGGCCTTTCACTGACTCTACGAGTGCTGGTAACCGTGCCCTAGCTCTGGCCCAGTTTGTCGAAATAGTAGGAGCTACTTGTGGAACTGCGGAGGGTGCCGCGACAGAAACAGTAGACGGAACCGTGGAAAATCCCAGAACAGGAGCCACTGGTGGGGTCGGGTAAACTGCCGGAGAAGGAACTGCTGAGGGTGCCGCAGAAAATCCCGCGAAAGGTACAGACAAAGGCACTGAAGGGTAGACAATTTTAGGCACCGCCGGAGGTGTAGGTACTATTGGATCGGAGTAAATCGATAGAGGGGGGGGGGTGAATATCGATCGAAAATTTTAGGACAATTTAAGAGAAATACGCAGCGGAAATAGTAAAGCAAAGTCGCTAACACGATTTGTTTCACTTGGTTCGGAGTCGCGGTCGGCTCCTACTCCATGGCCCACGGTTCTTGACCGTTTATGTTGGACAATTCTATATTCGTAAAAGTGATTACAATTTCGAGTACAGATATAGAATCGAAAAAAGTAGTTGCAACACTTATGAAAATTAACAGTTTTACCGACGACCGAAGTGGATGGAATTTCGGAGCAGCAGGACATTATTGGTGCTTGAATCGCGAATGCAGAGCGTGCCGAAGCGTAGCGCTTGAGCGAAAGTGTTGAAAGTGAATTGAGCGAGTTGTGTCCAAGCCTTGGGGGTGAACCACCTTTTATAGTCATCTCCTGGGCGCCTGTGTTGAAGGGGGCGCCTACACATGGCCTCTCCTGCGTGAACTCTAATCCACAGGCTCGGTCAGCGCTTATCCCCTTCATTGAGGCACCTGAGCTGTTTGGGGCGCCTGAGCTGTCTGGGGTGCCTAGCTTGACTTGGTCCATAGGTTTTCGTGGTAGTTTTCTTCGATGGTCTCGGTTTGGCCTTGCACTGGGGCGCCTGTATCCTTACATGCGCCTATCCCAGTGAGGTGCCTCCTTCCAATGAGGCGTCTGAGCTGCAGAAACACAGTCCCGTCGTTTCCTGCAACCAAGGTTAGTTCCAAAACACAAGAAGCAAATACACAATATATGTTAGACATTATTTACAACCTAAGCTGTCTTGGTTCTGACTTTGGGTTTCCCAAATGGAACCCTAGATCGAACCGATGCCTAATGTTCCCTCCATGGGGAACGAGTCCTCACCTACTCCTCTCGGGAGAATTTACTTTTTTGCCAACCGGCTCCTCCGGTTAGACTTTTGCCCAGCTTCACTCACCAGGTCTTCGTGCCCAGTCCGCGACCAGGACATAGTGCCCAGCTTTACTCACCAGGTCTTCCGTGCCCAACCCTCGACCAGGTCTTAGTGCCAGCTTTACTCACTAGGTCTTCGGTGCCCAGTCCTCGGCCAGGTCTTAGTGTCCAATTCTTAGAACCAGGACTTCGTGCCTAGTGTTCCTAGGACTTTTCCTGCACACTTGATTAACATCGTTAGAGCACCAACAATATTTAACTTTGAACCCTTTGCAAATATCAAAACAAGGTTCGATATGGTGCTTCCGGCACCAACAATCTCCCCTTTTTTGATTTATGGCAACACAATTCAAAGTTAAGTAAACATTATAACCTTTAAGAAAAGAAGGTAAAAACCAATAAATTTTAGCAGTTTTGAGCAGGGAGTAAAGTTTAACGTTTTGAGCAGAGTAAAATTTAAAACCAATGTAACATTGAACCATAAGAAAAAATTTTATTTCTCATACTTCCCTTGCAACCCTAAATTATTGTGTTATAAACACTTAACTTCCCCTGCAACCCTGAATTATTTGTTATAAACACTTAACTTTGACCTTTCCTCCCCCTTTGACATATATCAAAAAAAATATTCATGGGTGAACAAGATATCTAATAGGGATTTTTGAGTTTTTCTAATGATATGTAGTTTTTGTAAAACTTCTAAGTACTTCATGTTTTTGACAAAGTGTTTTTTCAAAAATAGAGTAAAAGCATTTGTACCAAAAAAAACTTTTTACACAGACAATTTTCCATTTTGAAAAGTTTTGCAAGCCTAAATTTTGTTAAAAAACTTTTACTTACAAGGTTTTACAAAAAAAATTTACTTAGGCAAAATTTTGAAACCAAATTTCCCTAAAAAAAGGTTCAACTTTCAGAATTGGAAAAAAATTTGTTTACTAAAAAAATTTTTTGTACACTTAGAAGAATTTGCTTGGAAACACTTTGTGCATTTTGAAAAACAAAATCTTTAAGAAATTTCTAGACAAGTTTTTCACCAAAAAAACTTTACTTAGAAATATTTGCCAAAATTTTCAAAAAGTTTTTGCTCAGACAAATTTTATTTACTAGGGAAAATTTTACTTAGGAAAAAAATACACTTAAAATTTTTTGAAACACTTAGAAATACTTAGAAATTTTTGAAGCACTAGAAATACTTGAAAGCACTTGAAGTATTTTGACAGTACTTTGAAATTTTAACAGCATTTGACATTTAAAAAAAAATTGAAGTACTTAGAAATTTTTGCTTTACTTTTTTTAAAAAAATTCCTTTCTCTCTTTTCTTTCTCTCCCCCTTAATGTGAAACTCTTCTTCTTATGTTTTAGACCATTTTCAATTGCAAAACTGAAACTTTGCACAAAGCTCCCTCATAATTTGAAATTTTCCCCTTGAAGCTTTTAAAAACATGCAAATTAACCTTTCGAAAGAATACTTGAGAAGAGTTCTATGTATAAAAATACTCATAAGTTCAGTTTGAAATAGTATTTTGTAACAAAATTTCTGAGTATCACAAAGGAGATTCTAAGTTTAGAAAAACCTTAGGTTAAGGTGAAAATATTCTTGGGAGCTTCTAAGATAAACTTTCTTTGAAGAAGGGGGAAAAGTTTAAGAAAGAATTTAATTGTTAATTTCACTTTTTCTACTCTCCCCCTTGGCCATATATCAATAACGAACTTTTGAATATATTTTGAAAGAAACTGTGTTTCAGAGCCTATTAGTTTTACAAAATCATAAGACAATTTTGAAAGATGTTTATATTTCAAAATTACTAATTTAAGCAAGAATTAATGTCAAAGAATAGTTTGACATTTCTATTGAGTTCAAGCAAAAAAAAATCTTAAAATATTTACATAATAAATTTAGGTTAAGAATACTTAACCACTTAAAAAAAATTAAAAATTTCTTAAGTAGAAAGACTTTTGAAAGAGTTTTCTTAAGAGCAGTATCTTTGAAGATATTTAAGTAATAAGCACCCAAAAGAAACTAAGTATTCTTTCTTAGAAAATATTTTAAGAAATTCTCAGTACTTGAGAAATATTATTAACTTTTTGAAAAATATAAGTATTTCTGAGAAATATTATGCATTTTTAAAGGAAATTTGAAATCATAATACTTTACTTGGCTTGGGTTCCTTTCCAGTCTGACACAATTCTAGGAAACCTTGTTAACTACAAGGGTATTTCCCAATGTGTCCTGGAAATTTTTTAAACTCAAGTAAATATTATTTTTAATAGTGATTAAAAAACAACCAGTTTTTGAAAGTGATAGTACAATAAAAGTATGATTAAAATGGTAGTATAAAAAAAATTATGATTTCAAAAGGATTTAAAAATATAGTGCATGTAAACAAATTATTTTGTTATTAGATGATTAATTTAATTTAACCTCCCCCTAAAATTGACCCAGTCCTAGGAAAATTGTTGACTACAAGTACTCTTCCTCTGAGTCTTAAGATTTGATTCAAATTATTAGAACTATCTAATAATTTAACAAAAACTATTTGTTCGAAATGACTTCTTTTTGGGTTAGACTCCCCCTAGATTTGACATATCGTAGGAGTCCTTGTGGATCATGAAGTACACCTCCTCTGAGCCTTAGGGTTTGTTAAAAAAAACTGAGTTTAAAACAACTTTTGAAAACTATTTTGTTTTAATGATTTGAAAAACAAATTCAAATTCTTCTCTTTCTCTTTCCCTTTAAAAAAAGTTAATATAAAGAACTGGAAAGAAGAAATTCTATATTTAAAATAATTTTCAAGAGAAAAATAGAAGGTTTTTGTACAAAAAAAACTTAAGTCTGAAAAAAATATATACATATCAGAGCCCGGACTACAGACATTTTTCTCAAAAATATCCTATGTAATACCCAAGGTGACCTTTTGCAATAGTTATTTTTCAAGAATAAATTGATTGTCTGAAAGAAATGTTTACAAACATTAAAATGGTTTTCAGGTAAGTGAGCAACAAGAAGCCTAAAGTATTTAATGATTAAGTATAAGTATAATGATTAAGTCTAAGTGAGCAACAAGAAACCTAAAGTATTGCTTGTGTTGAAGAAATTCTATATTTAATGAGTAAGTTGAGTTGAATTTTGAAGAATAATTATGTTTAATTTAAAGAAAATAATGATTTTGAATTTGGTTTAAAAGATGAAATTGATCCAGTTTATATGGTTGGTTGGGTTGGGCTAAACTTTTAGGTCCTAAGCATCTCACCATTTCTAAGTGATAAACCAGGGTAATCTTAACCTTTTTGTGAGATACATTAATTTTATCTTTTGATTTTAGGTCAAGGCTATGATTTGATTGAAGCTTGTGTTAGATTTAAATTTATCAAGTAGTAAATTGAATTTGAGTTTCGAAAATTGGCTTCGAGGTCTTGGCGAGGCACAGGGGCCTTCTTTGGTCGTAGCCTTATTGGAGTAACAACCCTTTCCTCGTCAAAGCCTTTTATCAAAATTTCATTTTCAAAGTACTTCTTGAAAAATTTTGGTCTAACTAGTTTAGGATTTGGATCGGTAGCTTCGGCTAGTTCCACCAGACTAAACAGACCAAGTAGGGTATGTGTTACCTTACTTGACCTTATTAGAAGGGCTTCCCTAACGTACTATCATGTCACCTCCACCTAATACTAGGTTGTTCAAGTTTCAATCTAGTCAAGTCCTTATTAACCATTTCTAGTCCTGACAATAGAAAAAAAAAATTAAGTAAAATCACAATGAGGGGATATTTCTGG
This sequence comes from Boesenbergia rotunda, assembly GCA_024364735.1. NCBI lineage: Eukaryota > Viridiplantae > Streptophyta > Magnoliopsida > Zingiberales > Zingiberaceae > Boesenbergia > Boesenbergia rotunda. The sequence continues at coordinate 12,925 of JAGFNQ010003100.1, forward strand.
ATTTTCTAAGTTAGCACGATTATTAATTAATTTTTCTAGTATATCAATTTTAATTTTCAAAGTCTCATTTTCTTGTCTTAATTTTCTGAACCTTGAATTTATTAATATACATGATTTAACTACATTACTTAGGCATGTATCCATATCTAACTTTGACCAAGAGTGATTAAGTAAACTATCAGCATTCATTGTAAAGAGTGGAAAATTAAAGTTACCCATCTTGGTAGGTTGTCCTGGATTTTTGGCTCTTCTATTTGTGCATTCATCTTTACAATCCCCAAACTCTTGGCACTTGAAGCATTGGATGCGACTCGTCCTTTCAAGCTCTTGGAACTGGTTTCTTTGTCGCCGTCGGTGGTGTCATTCGTATCTTATGAGTAGGACACTTACTTTTGTAGTGCCCTCTCTCCCTGCATGTGTAACAAATTATTTGATTTTTAAAATTTGAATTTACAATTTTACCTTTTGATTTCTCGTTGGGAATCTCCCCCTTGATTCTTGCTGTCTCAGATCTAGACTCATCATCTGATTCTGGTTTGGATTCGGCTTCGAAATCGGATTCAGAATCTCTCTCGGCTGCTTGTGTCTGCACTGAGAGTGCAAGATAGCTTACTTGATCTTCTTCTTCTTCGTTCGATTCCTCCAATGATTCGGACATCGCATCTTCTAAGAGCTCAATATTGGAGCTATCTTCATGTAGGTTGATGAGCTTCTCCCACATCTCTTTGGCACAGTTGAAAGATCCGACCCACTTCAATTCTTCTTTGGTCAGGCCGCATTGTAAGATTACTGTTGCCTTAGCATCGGTCTCGATCTTCCTCAGAGTTGGTTCGTCCAATTTATCCCAGGCGATTGATGTTCCATTTTTTGTGGGGAACGTGAACCCAGTTTGGATTATTGACCATAAGTCCAGATTGGCCTTCAGGTGTGATTCCATCAGGCTTTTCCAAGATCTGAAGTCCTCGCCAGAGAATAGGGGTGGACGGGCACTATCCCATTCTTGCATGACCATTGAACTTTAACTGAAAAATTACAAAGAAAAACTTATCCGAAGACTAGGCCTTGGATTAGCAGTGCGGAAGAAACTATTAACCGAAAAAAATCGAGTGGTGTTGCACCAACCTTGATTAACGAGAAAATTCGAGCGAAAAGAATTTAAAAATTCGTAAATCCGAAAAAAACTTCTCAAACTGGTGGTTGCACCAAGTTTGAGCCACCCGCTCTGATATCACTTGTTGGATCGGAGTAAATCGATAGAGGGGAGTGAATATCGATTGAAAATTTTCAGACAATTTAAGAGAAATACGCAGCGGAAATAATAAAGCAAAGTCGCTAACACGATTTGTTTTACTTGGTTCGGAGTCGCGGTCGACTCCTACTCCAAGGCCCACGGTCCTTGACCGTTTACATTGGGCAATTCTATATTCATAAAAGTGATTACCGTTTCAATTACAGATATAGAATCAGAAAAAGCAGTTGCAACACTTAAGAAAATTAACAGTTTTACCGACGACTGAAGTGGATGGAATTTCAGAGCAGCAGGTCGTCGTTGGCACTTGAATCGCGAATGCAGAGCGTGTCGGAGCGTAGCGCTTGAGCGAAAGTGTTGAAAGTGAATTGAGCGAGTTGTGTCCAAGCCTTGGGGGTGAACCCCCTTTTATAGTCGTCTCCTGGGCGCCTGTGTTGAAGGGGGCGCCTACACGTGGCCTCTCCTGCGCGAACTCTAATCCGCAGGCTCGGTCAGCGCTTATCCCCTTCATTGAGCCGCCTGAGCTGTCTGGGGCACCTAGCTTGACTTGGTCCATAGGCTTTCGTCGCAGTTTGCTTCGATGGTCTCGGTTTGGCCTTGCACTGGGCCGCCTGTATCCTTACAGGCGCCTAGCCCAGTGAGGCGCCTCCTTCCAATGAGGCGCCTGAGCTGCAGAAACACAGTCCCGTCGTTTCCTGCAACCAGGGTTAGTTCCAAAACACAAGAAGCAAATACACAATATATGTTAGACATTATTTAGAGCCTAAGCTGTCTTGGTTCTGACTTTGGGGTTCCCAAATGGAATCCTAGGTCGAACTGACGCCTAATATTCCCTCCATGGGGAACGCGTCCTCACCTACTCCTCTCGGGAGAATTTACCTTCTTTGCCAACCGGCTCCTCCGGTTGGACTTTTGCCTAGCTTTACTCACCAGGTCTTCGTGCCCAGTCCGCAACCAGGACGTAGTGCCCAGGTTTACTCACCAGGTCTTCGGTGCCCAGCCCTCGGCCAGGTCTTAGTACCCAGCTTTACTCACCAGGTCTTCGGTGCCCAGCCCTCGGCTAGGTTTTAGTGCTCAATTCTTAGAACCAGGACTTCATGCCTAGTGTTCCTAGGGCTTTTCCTGCACACTTGAGTAACATCGTTAAAGCACCAATAATACTTAACTTTAAACCCTTTGCCAATATCATAACAAGGTTCGATATGGTGCTTCCGACACCAACAGGTACTGCTGGGTACGCAGTAGGGGTGCCGACGGTGGTACTATTGGGCATGGAACTGCAAGAACTGCTGTAGGTGTAGCAACAGATAGCACTGATAGTCCAATTGAGTAGGTGGTAGCAGACACTGAAACTGGTACTATAGGGATAACTGGTGTGGTAGTCGCGGGTGGTACGGTCGGAACCGTTGATAGCAGTGGAGATGGAGGTGTCGGATCACTCAGAGGAGTCTGTCCTTGACTGACCGACCCCGTCTCCGTCGGTCTCTCGGGTGAGTCACCGGAGACCTGTAGTAGGCTTACCGCCCACGACCACGTCTCGGTGCGGGGGCACGCCCACGCCGCGTCATACCTGTTACAATATTAACCATTGGTTACTAAAGGTATAAGTAAACTAACCTTACAAGATCATACAATTGTCGCCCGGAGATGTCCCGTCGCCGCTAGGTACCATAGTCCAACTCACGTCATGAAAATGACTTTGAAGATCCGAAATATACTCGGGTAGACTTCATCAAACCCGAGCTCCGACACCTACCGAGTAGGTATCAGATTTAACTCCGACAAATCCAAAAGCATAAACAGGCATCTGAACCTGGCTCTGATACCAAAATAAATTGTCATGCCCCGAGACCAACGGGGTCGCTGATCCAATATAAAATCGGACAGCATCTCCCCTGTCCGGTGGATAATTTACACATGCATACAAACACCCACTATTATAATTGGCCTCAAGCCACAAAGCAGATATATATATCATAACTAAAAACAAAACATCACAGTAGTAAAGCTATAAATCTCACCTCTGCTGCCCCCAGGGCAGGTGCGCCGTAATACCACATCACAAAGTCCAACAAAGGACTCAAAAATATAATACTGCAAGAATAAATCCAATACAAGCCTACGGTAACAAAACGAATGCAAAGCGTAGACTATGCTATCAAAAGAAAACAAAACCAGCGGAAGCACCCATCCAAATGGAGTTGTGGGGACCCGGGACCGGCAACTGGGCTCCTCCGATGAGCTATCAACCTGAAAACAAAAATATTGTGACGGATGGTGAGTCCAAGTGGACTCCGCAGCTATATAGAAAGATATGCATGACAGAAAAGTAGCTAAATTAGCTATACAGAAACAACAGGATACAGTCTCCATAATAATATCAGAAATATGCATAACTGAAGTAACAAAGGACTGTACATACCAGAAATCAGTCTATCATGATCATTATAGGACTCATACCATACGATCAAGTGCAGGGTCATCAAACCACACAAAAGTATATCCTGTATGTGCATGCAAACAAGTACAATAAATAAATGTAGAAAATACAATCAAATGCACAAATGCATCATATGCACATGATGCAATGTCATGGTCACCCCCTAACACTAGTCAAGCCACCAAGACATGCGATAATGTATCGGCCGAGTGGGTAGAGTTGTGACACTGTCCGCACTCTGCCATCACTGCTCCTGAGTGACCGAGTGGATAGGATGCTGGTGGAGTAAACACTCCGCCCCATATATATATGGGGGAGATATCTCTCTCATCTTCTCTGGTCTATGGGAAGAGAAGGGATCCCTGCCTGCTACCACACTCCGAAACCACTACCCATGAGCGGTCAAGCGGAATAGTATAGAGCTAATGCACACACCCAACGGTATCCACTAACCCATGAGTGGCTGTGTGTGCATATCATGTGCCGGAAGACAATAGGCTCAACCACAAGGGAGTCGCTGATCACCGGCATGCAACAGTGCAGGTATGGTGCATGACTCAAATACATGCAACCCCTACCAGGTCATCGACACATAACTCAATCTATCATGCACAAGTCGTATGTATGCATCATAACACAATCATCCTATATCCAGACACACGTGCAAGTATAACTAGACTTAATTAATGCAACCACACAAGGGTGAGCTATGTTATATCTGCATACTCATGCCACTACCAATGCTATATAGAATCAGATAACAACACACGAGACTGTATAGTAAGGAAATTTAGATCATATCCAAGGTCAAGCATAAGTATCAAGCAGGATAACAAAAACGGTAGCAGATAAAAGACAATATCAGCCTACTGTATAAATAACAAATAGTCATGCATAAAGATAAAGTGGACTATAGAATACAAGCAAGAAGGGCTTGCCTCCAAGGTGTAGAAGTTCGTATCAAAGTATAAAGAACCACCAACCAATAATCTTCAATGGTAAATCCAAATCAAATCTCTGTATCAAGAACATATTTAATTAGCTATTACATAGATATGATGACTAGCTAATAAATCCTTAAATCATATTAGGGTTTACCCAATTGTCCCCTTTTATTTAATTACGTCTAATTAAATAGAAAGGTCCCTAATTACCTCCACGTAATTAAGGTTTAGGTTTATTTCCAATTCAACCTCTTCAAGATCAAAATCCAACAACCCTAATCACATATGAAATTGCTATTAGCTCCTTCCACAAATTTATACCCCATCTTCAATACCACAAGTAACCCATCTATTCGACATCCTAGGGCTTATCAATGGGAGGGCACGGCAGCAAAACAAACCAACCTTAAATGCTTCAAAACAGAACCCTACTTACGTTACATCAAATCTCCACACCAATGTATGATCAACCAAGATAAACCTAAACTATTCTTTCGATTCCAACAATTACATAAAAGAATCAACTACAACAAATACACACTTCAACATCGAAATCTCAACACTAATAGCTGCACTTACCTGTATCTTCGCCAACAGCCACCTCCTTGCTCTGAATTCGACCACATAGTATCAAGAAGAGGAAGGGCAGCCAATCCCAGCTCCAAGCAAAAACCTCACAGTGGGTTGGAGCAGAAGATGAAGGAATGGAGTCTAAATTCCAAATTCCTGGATCAGACCTACCATCACACGCGAATCAGCTCAAATTCACAACTTCGAGTTCCATTTGGTCCCTCTAGATCAAATTAGCTAGAGGAACCCTTACCTGAGTTGCTACCGGCATCGCCCCCTTGAACCAAGACCAACCACGGATCGGCAATGTATCGGCTCTCAAGTTCCTGGCTAAGTGAACCCTAGCTCACCTCCGATGAGGCTCCGGTCATGTGAGGGTGTCGTCAGCCAGCTGGACCACAGAAATGCCCCAAAATGCCCATGACGAATCCCTAGCCCACGCTTGCTAGGTGGATTTGGGGATCGTGGAGTCGAAGTTCAGCTGCTTGCTAGATCTCAAGGCAGGGTTCGCCGAAGAGATGGAAGACGAAGAGGAACGGTGGTGGCTTCGGTTGTGATCAGGAGAAGGAGATGAGAAAAGAAAGGGTGAGACGATCGACGTGAGTGGGTTGGCCGAATGGGGTTAGGTCAAGGCATATAAGAGAGGGATTATTTTGCACTTTAGTCCAATAATTTCAGTCAAATCGCAAGGCTGCCCTTAGGTTTTAAACTTAACTACATGTTAGTCCTTATAACTAATTATTCTAATACATTTTAGTCCTTTCTAATGTTTATATTAGGCTATTTGAATCCGGAAATTTCGTCAGAGCCCTGAAACTCTAGGACCTTTTCCGAAAAATTCCCCGGAGTGAATAAAGGTGTCGAATTTAACAGAATGTTAAATATAGAAAGTTAGGGGGATAAAATGGTAAAATTCGAAACATAGGGGTGTATTTAAAATTAAACAAACTTGGTGGGTTTTATTGCAAAAAAGGCAAAACTAATTAAAACCCCTAAACTTCTCTAAAAATTCCCTCATCGGATGCTCACCCTATTTCCTCCGCTTCAACATTGCCGTGCCTCACCTTCCTCTTCTCCATCTTCTTCGTGTTTCTTCTTTCCCTCTCTTCCTCGCACAAGAAGAAGATGCTAGAGACTCCGTCTCCCAACCCTAGTCGCACTTTGTGTTTTACTCAAACCGTCGTCGACTAGCCGATCTCCTCTTTCTCGACCTCCGCCTAGTCGTCGGAGCCTATCTCCATGCGATCCTCCTATTCCTGTGCGCCTTGCTCCCTGTTCGATCAACAACAATTCAGGAGCGATGATCGTGCTTCTTGATCCACTATCGACACCACCAAATTTAGGGATCTTTCCATTTAATCTGAGCAGACGGTTTCAATCACTCGGTAGGTAAGGTTTAGTTTTGTTGTTGATCAAATTGTGAAATGCATCAGGGTGTGTGTCTTTCTTGATTTATGGTTTAGTCTTTTAGTATTTCATCTTCCTCACAAAATAATAATCTGGAAACATATCGCAGAATGCACTCGTTCATGGTCAAGTTTCCTCCCAGCATATACTTGTTTATAAATTTCGTCAATTTTACTCTGCTTGCATACCTTAGCTCCAACTGTGTAGATAAGCTTCCTTTGACCAACTATTAATGCATTTGAGAGAGTACTTATACAAATATCAGGAGACTAGAAAATGATGTATATTGTTTTAGGTATGGTTTTCTTGTAAAGCTTTTTGCATTTATACTAGGCGATTGCATTCATCGTGAACATTTGTTATTAATACATTGGATTTGGTGATGCATTTGTATCAAATATTTTTTAGGAAATTAGTAACGCTTAGAATGTTTTTCCTACTAGTGATTGATGTATATATGTAACTTGCGTTGGATTGATTTGTTATTGGTCTCATAAATTTTGTAGAGGTATTATGTTTCTAAATTCATGTTTTATCTTTTGTTCAAGCCATCACAAAGTTAATTATGGAAAGGGGATAATTAAGATTTATCCCGATATAGTTTAGTATTTAGTTTAGCTATATATATATATATATATATATATATACACACACACACACACACACTTGTATAGTTAACTAAATTAGAAATTTGATACAGGACCTTGACCATTTACGTGTGTACGGTTGCGGGGGTTCTTTCAGGCACGTTCTACAGTTAAGGCGGGTACTTTTTCTTTGTGTTCTTATAGTTCATTTACCTTAAATGCATAACTTTTTATGTCCGAGTAGGTCTGTTTGACCTTATTCTTTGCCATTGTATATTTTAATCGTTCATTGATACTTTCTTCGGTTGATCTTCTAGTTAATCGTATATTATATCCGTACAGTCTCATCATTGATTTTCTATTATGTAAAGTACCGCACGTACGTGAGTACTTAGAAGCTCATTAAACACCACTATGATGGTTGGCATTAGAAATACCCTACCTAGTAGTTTAATTGCCTATTCGTTACTTTCTAGTTGGTTTCTGATACTTGTTATTTTTGTCGTTGCATCTTTGTTATTTGGATGTTTGTGCATATTGGTATCATGCACCATACTTGCACCGTTGCATACTGACGACTGTTGGGCTTTCATATGGTTAAGCCGTCGTCAGTCATCTAGTTGCTTCGTCACTCAACCACTTATTGTGGTAGTTGCTAGAGTGCGAGCAACCGTCATATTACGCCACACTCGACCACTCATGTACAGTGGATGTTGGAGTTATAGGCAAGCAGTGACACCCTCACCGTTGTTTCAGAGGGATACTAGAGTTGTTGGTGGCTCTCCCTTTATCTTGGGGTTTTGGAGTAGTTGGCTCCCCAGTATCCTGTCCACTCAACCACATATATCAGTGGTATTCGTTGGAGTGCATATAGTTGTCACAACCCTATCCACTCGTCCACACAGATGTGATGTATTAGTGGCTTGACTGGCGTCAGGGGTGACATATGTCATTGCATTATATGCATCTATTGCATTTATGTATTTTCTTATATTTGTTGCATTTATATGAGCTATGATTGCTACATTTCATTGACATGCATGTATGTTGATACTATGTTATATCGTATGTTATCACGTTATTTTATACATGCTTAGATGTCTTCTATTTCCTAGAGACTGTACATTATTGTATCCGTTGCTTGATATATCTTTTTGATACCATGCGTTTACCTACTCATATACCTTCAGAGTCCACCCGGACTCACCACCGCTACCATCCATTTTTGTTTCAGGTAGAAGGTAGATGCATTACTTAGAGCCAAGAGAAGATCCAGTTGTTAGTCCCACTGTATCGATTCATTTTGGAGTTATCTCAGGGTTTAGTTTATTTTTTCACAGTTGCTTTATTTTCTTCACTTCGTGAGTTCCACATTTTTATTTCCTAGACTGTATATATTTTATTAATCCGATGTTATCGCAATAGATTTATGTTTATATGTTACTAGACTAGCGTGTTCGTTTTGGTGATTTATATTGGAGTTTTATTTTGATTATGGACTCTCTACTACTTTTAAATTTGCTTAAAGATATTAACTGCATAGTTGTAGATTTACTTACTATTGTGATGCCAACCGTGTGTAGCTGAGCTATATTTTTTTGTGGAGTGTTATGTATATTTGTCCCAACTTGTCTGCCGTACAGGTAAGATGCTACCCGATTTTCGAGCAAGCATGAGCCTCTGGGGGCGTGACAATGTGCAACTCCCGCGAGGTGTCCGTGGCCAATAAGAAACCATCGCCTTCGAGAAGAGCTATGCTTTGTGTTCCGGTGGCAATATCTCACCCTATTGATGCGGCTGCAGAAATTCCTCCCGGCATAAAGAACGAGGAGCAGACATCCTCCTATGTTTCTTCTCATATTTCCTACGGAGAATAACAAATATCAAAGGGCAATCCGGCGAGACCACTCCGATGCCTAAGTCAGCATGGAGACTAGAGACAAACATATCAAGTATGAGATGAGAAAAGTATAGTGAAAGTCCTCCCTCCAACCTCTCATTCCCCCCTAATCTTTATAGCCATAAAGTCCAAGAGACTTCTTCTCTTAAATGGCCATTAAAAGGTCATTAAAAGAACATTTAGGGATATTAAAGAGTATGCAGATCATTACATGAGCATTTAAGAGGGTTTTATCATCTCTATTTCACATCCCCATGTCACTCTGGATGGCAGCCGGAAACCAAAGCAACAAAGTAGGAGACAATCATCTTCGATTGATGACGTCAATTTTATCAAGTTATAATAACCCAAAAAAGGACTGATCTCAATTATATTTATGCTACTTGATCGATGCATCACTTGGTATAATGAAAATATTTCACAAATAAAGTGATCAAAGAGTTAATAATTCAGAATTCTTAACCAAATATACTTTAATTTGTCTGTTTGATATATGAATTTGGGAATTCTGAGGACAAGCGAATCATCTTTTATTACCACAAGCAAAAAATTAACGTAGATATGTAACTTGACAAAATAAACTTGGGGCATCGCATTCATTATGTTTGTCATGATCATAATTTTTATGTTCTTCCTGAGGACCATTCGCCTAAGAAATGCCAAAGAAATCTATTAATATTGCAACAACATGCCCCTATCCCTAAGCACTTTAAACTTTGATTATTCTTGAAGGAATATGTAGTGCTTATCGACATGTCACTATTTATAGGTAACCTATTACCATCACGGGCCGAGCTAGCAAATTTAAAAAATTATGATAAATTTATTGAATGAATTACATTGAAAAGAACAGTTAGTCTAAGGCATGAGAAATAAAAAAAATATATCAAGAGTTAATTAATATCGGCAATTTATCAAAGGGCGTACCTAAATATTGGTATTTACCAAAAGGTGTATCATAGTTTTAATGTTACCAAAGGGCGCACATATTTAAGTAAACTTCCTCTTATACCCCTATCGTCAAGTACTGCATGCATTTCTCTTTCTCATTCTCATTCTCTTTCTCTTTCTCTTTCTCTTTGTCAGTAACGAATTTCGAGACGGACCATAAAGAGATGTTACTTTATATTTTGATTTTTATATTATGGAACCTTTCTCAAAACAAAAAAATATTGAAATTAATTAAAATATTTTTATTAAATTAAAACTAAAAGAACATTTCAGTCACCCACGTTGGCCTGAAATGGTTCCATTTCAGGCCCAACGTGGGGCTGAAATGTTTCCATTTCAGGCCCAACGTGCCCAATATTGAGGGTCTTTTCTCGATTCTTAGTTATTACATTTTAACACCTCGGAGAAGTCCAAATAAACAATGGATAGCAAATTTGAACTCCTTGTAACCTCAGAAATCCACAGGAACTGAAATTTTTACAATCGGAGCTCCCTAGGTCAATCAGTGGCCTTTTAGGGTCATTGGGCCTGAAATGGAAACATTTCAGGCCCACGTTGGGCCTGAAATGGAACCATTTCAGGCCCACGTTGGGCCTGAAATGGTTCCATTTCAGCCGTAATGATCCTAAAAGGGCTAATGTGTCAAAATCCACTGATTGACCTAGAGAGTTCCGATTGTAAAAATTTCAGTTCCTGTGGATTTCTGAGATTACAAGAAATTCAAATTTGCTATCCATTGTTTATTTAGACTTCTCCGAGGTGTTAAAATGTAATAATGAAGAACCAAGAAAATACCTTTAATATTGGGCATGTTGGGGCTGAAATGGGCACATTGGGCCTGAAATGTCAGGCCTAATGATCCTAAAAGGGCTAATGTGTCAAAATTCACTGATTGACCTAGAGAGCTCCGATTGTAAAAATCTCAGTTCCTGGGGATTTCTGAGGTTACAAGGAGTTCAAATTTTATATCCATTGTTTATTTGGAATTCTCCGAGGTATTAAAATGTAATAATGAAGAACCAAGAAAACACCATTAACATTGGGCATGTTGAGGCTGAAATGGGCACGTTGGGCCTGAAATGGAAACATTTCAGGCCCACGTTAGGTCTGAAATGGAATGGTTCATGAACCAATGACCTTAAAAGACCTAATGTGTTAAAACCCACTAATTGACCTAGAGAGCTCCGATTGTAAAAATTTCAGTTCCAGTGGATTTCTGAGGTTGCAAGGAGTTCAAATTTGCTATCCATTATTTATTTGAACTTCTCCGAGGTGTTAAAATGTAATAATGAAGAACCGAGAAGAAGTCACAAATTAGGCCTTTTAGGGTCATTAGGCCTGAAATGGTTAGATACCTATTGCATTGCTGATATCTAATATATAGATGTTTGGACACCTAAAACATCATCTCCTACCTCTACCCTCTCTATTCATATGGAGTTTTCAGAAATCCAGATATGGGAGGTCCATCAGTGGGTTTCGGTCAAAACCCACAGATATTTATAAACTACTCCTATTTGATTGGTGATATCTAATATATAGATGTTTGGATACCTAAAACATCATCTCCTACCTCTACCCTCTCTATTCATATGGAGTGTTCAGAAATCCAGATATGGTAGATCCATCAGTGGGTTTTGGTCAAAACCCACTGATATTTCTAAACTACTTCTATTTGATTGGTGATATCTAATATATAGATGTTTGGACACCTAAAACATCATCTCCTACCTCTACCCTCTCTATTAATATGGAGTTTTCAGAAATCCAGATATGGGAGGTCCATCAGTGAGTTTTGATCAAAACCCACTGATATTTCTAAACTACTCCTATTTGATTGGTGATATCTAATATATAGATGTTTGGACACCTAAAACATCATCTCCTACCTCTACCCTCTCTATTCATATGGAGTTTTCAGAAATCCAGATATGGGAGGTCTATCAGTGGGTTTTCGTCAAAACCCACAGATATTTATAAACTACTCCTATTTGATTGGTGATATCTAATATATAGATGTTTGGATACCTAAAACATCATCTCCTACCTCTACCCTCTCTATTCATATGGAGTTTTCAGAAATCCAGATATGGTAGATCCATCAGTGGGTTTTGGTCAAAACCTACTGATATTTCTAAACTACTTCTATTTGATTGGTGATATCTAATATATAGATGTATGGACACCTAAAACATCATCTCCTACCACTACCCTCTCTATTCATATGGAGTTTTCAGAAATCCAGATATGGGAGGTCCATCAGTGAGTTTTGGTCAAAACCCACTTATATTTCTAAACTACTCCTATTTGATTGATGATATCTAATATATAGATGTTTGGACACCTAAAACATCATCTCCTACCTCTACCCTCTCTATTTGTATGGAGTTTTCAGAAATCCAGATATGGTAGGTCCATCAGTGGGTTTTCGTCAAAACCCACTGATATTTCTAAACTACTTCTGTTTGATTGGTGATATCTAATATATAGATGTTTGGACACCTAAAACATCATCTCCTACCTCTACCCTCTCTATTCATATGGAGTTTTCAGAAATCCAGATATGGGAGGTCCATCAGTGGGTTTTGGTCAAAACCCACTGATATTTCTAAACTACTCCTATTTAATTGGTGATATCTAATATATAGATGTTTGGACACCTAAAACATCATCTCCTACCTCTACCCTCTCTATTCATATGGAGTTTTCAGAAATCCAGATATGGTAGGTCCATCAGTGGGTTTTGGTCAAAACCCACTGATATTTCTAAACTACTCCTATTTGATTAGGGATATCTAATATATAGATGTTTGGATACCTAAAACATCATCTCCTACCTCTACCCTCTCTATTCATATGGAGTTTTCAGAAATCCAGATATGGGAGGTCCATCAGTGAGTTTTGACTAAAACTCACTGATATTTCTAAACTACTCATATTTGATTAGTGATATCTAATATATAGATATTTGGACACCTAAAACATCATCTTCTACCTCTACCCTCTCTATTCATATGGAGTTTTAAGAAATCTAGATATGGAAGGTCCATCAGTGGGTTTTTAGAAATATCAGTGGGTTTTGACCAAAATCCACTGATGGACCTACCATATGTGGATTTCTGAAAACTCCATATGAATAGAGAGGGTAGAGATAGGAGATGATGTTTTAGGTGTCCAAACATCTATATATTAGATATCACCAATTAAATAGGAGTAGTTTAGAAATATCAGTGGGTTTTGACCAAAACCCACTGATGGACCTTCCGTATCTGGATTTCTGAAAACTCCATATGAATAGAGAGGGTAGAGGTAGGAGATGATGTTTTAGGTGTCCAAACATCTATATATTAGATATAACCAATCAAATAGAAGTAGTTTAGAAATATCAGTGGGTTTTGACCAAAACCCACTGATGGACCTCCCATATCTGGATTTCTGAAAACTCCATATGAATAGAGAGTGTAGAGGTAGGAGATGATGTTTTAGGTGTCCAAACATCTATATATTAGATATCACCAATCAAATAGAAGTAGTTTAGAAATATAAGTGGGTTTTGACCAAAACCCACTGATGGACCTACCATATCTGGATTTCTGAAAACTCTATATGAATAGAGAGGTTAGAGGTAGGAGATAATGTTTTAGGTGTCCAAACATCTATATATTAGATATCACCAATCAAACAGAAGTAGTTTAGAAATATCAGTGGGTTTTGACCAAAACCCACTGATGGACCTACCATATCTGTATTTCTGAAAACTCCATATGAATAGAGAGGGTAGAGGTAGGAGATGATGTTTTAGGTGTCCAAACATCTATATATTAGATATCACCAATCAAATAGGAGTAGTTTAGAAATATCAGTGGGTTTTGACCAAAACTCACTGATGGACCTCCCATATCTGGATTTCTGAAAACTCCATATGAATAGAGAGGGTAGAGGTAGGAGATGATGTTTTAGGTGTTCAAATATCTATATATTAGATATCACCAATCAAATAGAAGTAGTTTAGAAATATCAGTGGGTTTTGACCAAAATCCACTGATAGACCTCCCATATCTGGATTTCTGAAAATTCCATATGAAAAGAGAGGTTAGAGGTAGGAGATGATGTTTTAGGTGTCCAAACATCTATATATTAGATATCAGTAATGCAATAGGTGTCCAACCATTTCAAGCCTAATGACCCTAAAAGGCCTAATGTGTGATTTCTTCTCGGTTCTTCATTATTACATTTTAACACCTCGGAGAAGTCCAAATAAATAATGGATAGCAAATTTGAACTCCTTGTAACCTCAGAAATCCACAGGAACTGAAAATTTTCCAATCGGACCTTTCTGGGTCAATCAGTGGGTTTCGACACATTAGGCCTTTTAAGGTCATTGGTTCATGAACCATTTTAGGCCCACGTTGGGCCTGAAATGGAAACATTTCAGGCCCAACGTGGGCCTGAAATGGTTCCATTTTAGGCCCAACGTGGGCCTGAAATGTTTCCATTTCAGGCCCAACGTGCCCATTTCAGCCCTAACATGCCCAATATTAATGATGTTTTCTCGGTTCTTCATTATTACATTTTAACACCTCAGAGAAGTCCAAATAAACAATGGATAGCAAATTTGAACTCCTTGTAACCTCAGAAATCCACAGGAACTTAAATTTTTACAATCGGAGCTCTCTAGGTCAATCAGTGGATTTTGATACATTAGCCCTTTTAGGATCATTAGGCCTGAAATAGAAACATTTCAGGCCCAACGTGCCCATTTCAGCCCCAACATGCCCAATATTAAGGTTGTTTTCTCGGTTCTTCATTATTACATTTTAACACCTCGGAGAAGTCCAAATAAACAATGGATAGCAAATTTGAATTCCTTGTAACCTCAGAAATCCACAGGAACTGAAATTTTTACAATCGGAGCTCTCTAGGTCAATCAGTGGATTTTGACACATTAGCCCTTTTAGGATCATTAGGGTTGAAATGCGTTGGGCCTGAAATGTTTCCATTTCAGGCCCAATGGCCCTAAAAGGCCACTGATTGACCTAGGGAGCTCCGATTGTAAAAATTTCCGTTCCTGTGGATTTCTGAGATTACAAGGAGTTCAAATTTGCTATCCATTGTTTATTTGGACTTCTCCGATGTGTTAAAATGTAATAACTAAGAATCGAGAAAAGTCCCTTAATATTGGGCACGTTGGGCCTGAAATGGAAACATTTTAGCCCCATGTTGAGCCTGAAATGGAACCATTTCAGGCCCAACGTGGGTGGCTAAAATGTTCTTTTAGTTTTAATTTAATAAAAATATTTTAATTAATTTCAATATTTTTTTTGAGAAAGGTTTCATAATATAAAAATCAAAATATAAAGTAACATCTCTTTATGGTCCGTCTCGAAATTCGTTACTGACAAAGAGAATGAGAAAGAGAAATGCATGCAATACTTGACGGTGGGGGTATAAGAGGAAGTTTACTTAAATATGTGCGCCCTTTGGTAACATTGAAACCATGGTACACCTTTTGATAAATACCAATACTTAGATACGCCCTTTGATAAATTACTGAATTAATATTATTAATTAGTCCTAGTATTTTAGATGTTTTCATTTTGTACTGCAAATAGAAACCTTTCATGTACGTAGAGATATATAGACAAGCGAGAGCAATAAAATTGAGAAAGCAAATTAAAAACAGAGCTACCATAGAGAGTGTAAAATTATAACGTGAAATTCAACGTGAATGATATGGTATTTTTTATGTATACATCCGATTACCGTTTGACATCGACGGTGACTTCCGGCCGCCGCCCTGAATAAAATTATAACCTGAGGGGTACGGTGAACCCGTCAAAAATTATTATAATTGGAATGTCATATCATTCATGTTGAGTTTCATGTTGAAAATTTAAGTAGTTTGTCATTTTTTAATAAAAAAAAGGTGTTGCAGCTACTCTCAAAATTTTCAGTTAAATTTATATCTGTGCTTCGGCGCTTAATAATTAAAATCATAATGAGATTTTATAAATTTAAAAAACATTATGATATACTTTTTTCTTGTAAAATTAAATCAACATGACCTTGAGCAAGAGAACAGTTATTCTGCAGACTGCAGTGGCTCTAGCTTGTAGTCAGTACTGTTCTCAGTTGTTCGATTGCTTACTCAGTACTTCTGCTTAATTCTAGACTGCATGTGGATGATGGCCCGTGGGGGGCTTACTGAACGGGCCACAGCCTGTGCCGTGGGACACAGGCGCCCGTGGCAGGCCATAATGCCTCTCCTTTTGATCTTCGTCTCCAAAATCTACTCTGCATCGCATACCTACCATTCAAAATGCACGGGAGTAACATCCAAGCATAGATAAACTAAAAATGAAGTGAAAGGTATCATCATAATAGCATACATGCAAGCAAAGTGAGTCAAAAGTAACATAAAATAATAGTAAAAACAGTATATGGAGATTGCGTTTTATTATTCAAATTGTAAACATTCTACTGTTAGCTTTCTATTATTTTCTGAGTCTGCAAATGTGTAAGAGGCTTCTATGCCCACAAGGAGTTGATTTAGAGATTGCGTTTTAATTTGCCTTAGATTAGCAACCACCCAGGTTGCAAACCAAGTATATTATGTGCCTCTTTCTTTTACTTATGTTATTGATTTATTTTGCTTTAACTAACTCTATCTTTGTTTAAAGAAAGCAAAAGATTAGTTTATTCTTGCAGGACAATTCATCCCCCTCTTGCTGGCCAATCAATCCCAACAAAAACTCTATACTTTTCACGCTTATCAATGATCAACTGGTAAAAATTTACAGTGATTATCAAACTAAAATATCTTCCCACTGTAAGATAATGAAAATGTATCAAACTCTATTATGCAGTGTGTGTATGTTAATTTATCAACTGTGCTCCATCCCCACAATATTAATAGGTTAGAAAATCACTGATCATCCATAATAATGTAGAATGCAATTTAAAATTAGTTTGACTTTCAACATCATAAGTCACCGACCCTACATTCCATAATTCATTCAACTCGATAATCAAAGGTTGCAAGAAAACATCTATCTATTGGAGCAATCTAGGTACCTTGGGTGTTGATGTTTGGGCAAAGGTTTAAGTTAGGATTATTGTTGTATTTGATGTTGCATTGTGAGAATGCAGGATACAGGTACGAAGGAGAAAAGTCCAAGTGTCATCTTGACAAAGGAAGACCCGACAACAAGGATCGAGACCAAAGGAAGCTCCAGAAAGCAAGGCATGAAGGATAGAGAGGCATCCGAGGGTCGCAAGGCTAATGGAGGAGGCTAGAAGGCTTGTCTAGGTTGGTCGGGTGAGGACGAGTGCTGAGTGACTATACTCGGGGTTGAAATCCTAGGTTTAGGGTATGGTCAGTCGACTACTGCTTGTAGCAATCGACTGGTGTTGGGCACAGAAAGATCAGTCGACTGATCCTCTATGCAGTCGGCTGATGTCGACTAGAATTCGAACGTTGGGTTGTAACGTTCGAATTTAGTTGGAACCAGTCGACTGGTAACGACCAGTTCAACCATGTTCTCTATTTAAGGGAGCTCGATTTAGCTAGCTAGGGTTGATGAAATTGTCTTTGGTTAAAGACCAATTAGTAGTCTAAGTTCTCAGGTGAGTGTTACAAGTTGTGGCGAAGTGTCTCCACCCACAAGGAGCTACACGAGCTAGCCGGAGACTTTTCGAGGAGTTATCCACCGACGGATCGGGATCGCCCACCTTATGGACAGCCGTGGAGTAGGAGCTTTATTTCTGAATCACGTTAAAAGTTTTGTGTTAGCGGTTTGTGCTTCTTGTTAGTTTTAGTTTTATTTTGTATTCCGTTGTGCGCTAACAAGTGTAGGAAGAAAACCGCGATTGAGGTGGGTGAACGACTATTCACCCCCTCAAGCCGTACACACCGATCCCAACAAGTGGTATCAAAGCAAGGTCGCTCGTCTACTGACTAACCGCCGAGAGAGAAAAAGCGCTAGAGGAAGATGGATTCGGAAGGTCTGCTAGGATGGGATGCTCGGATCCCACCTCCATATGATCGAGACGACTTCGATTATTGGAAAAAGTGATTGGAGACTTGGTTCCAAATGGATTGGGACCATTGGACTGCATTGGAGGTTCCATTCGAAGCTCCAACAGACAAGAAGGGGAAACACCTTCAACCTCGGTATTGGACCAAGGATCAAAAGGAGGAAGCAGAGTCAGACAAGGAGGTAACGAGAATTGTGTTAAATTTATTGCCTTCTTATATTATGTCACGTGTAGGAGAATACAAGAATGCTTATGAGCTATGGAGAAAGGTGATAGATCTACATGAAATTTTGACACAAGGACAAGGAGTGGAGGAGTTCAAGGATAAGGGCTCATTGGTCCAAGAGAAGGAGAAGGACCAATCGAAAGTTGAATCGAGTTCAACATCCGAAGAGGAGGGGGAAGTGGAATCGTCCACATCCTCAAGTGAGAAAGAAGAAGAGCAATCCAAGGTGGAGGAGATCTTGGAAGCTCAACTCTCAACCTCAACTACTGAGAAGAGTGGGAAATCACACATCAAATTCTTTAAATGTGGGGAAATGGGACACTACAAGAGTAGGTGTCCTTCACTCAAGAAGGTAAAAGAGGTAAACCCAAAACCCGGTAAAATTCATTTAAAAACTAATTAGTGTTGTAGGGATGAAACTAAAGATAAGAAGCATATAATTTACTTTACGTGTGGTGAGCGGGGGGCCACTACCACACAAAATGCCCAAGAAAAGGAGATCTTAAGAAGCTAGGGTATTTGAAGAAATTGGAGAAGAAGAGGAGCTCAAGTCAAGGGGGAGCTTCAAAGATAAAAGGGAAGGTAATCCCTTATTTAAAATTTAATTCAATTTCAAATTCCTATATACTTGTTAAAAATAATGTAGAGTATTTACCCAAGCATAATCATGAATTTAGGTATAATGATAGGAATAGGGTTAACAAGGTAAATAACCCTAGGAAATCATTATCCAAGGCTAGACCAAATAGGACCCAAACTACCATGCCTAAGGGAAGGAAGGTAGTAAATAAGCAAGGCATTAATACCAAGAAGGGGAGACATATGTCTCGAAAGGTGGGTAGGTATAGGAATGTCCAAGGTGGACATGTTGACTCTAGGGTTAGAGCTCTAGAGTTGGAAAATCAAGTCTTGAAGGCAAGACTTGAAGAAACGAAAAGAATCCTACATAGGTTCATTATTGGACCTAGGGGACTTGATATGTGTTTGGGTGTTCAAAAACCCAAAAATGTCAAATTGGGTGTTGGGACCGGGTGCATGTTGACATGGATGCGTGTTCGTAATTTTAAAATTAATTACATACAACGGAAGGTTTAGCATAAATAATTTCTCAAATTATTTAACCACACATCTAAGCATGCAACCTTATCTTGTGTAGACATGATCATATATTTAAAATTTTATAGAAACGTAAACTAATTTACTTGTTACCTCGCGTAACTCGAAGGGAGGGACGAGATCCAACCGTAAGCGTCCCTCGGAAGCTCCGCCTCTATTCGCGTCCACGCCGAGTATCTTCGGGATGACTTCGCAAAGCCACGAGTTTCGTGTTCTCGAGAACTACTAGATTCTCTGAGAACGCGACAAGAAACCAAGAGAGAAGTAATCATATCGGAAAAACTCACCACCAAGGTTGGCCGGAATCACAATTCCGGCGAGGAGGAAGATGACTTGCGCCCAATCCCAAGGTGATGATGGCTGGAGAGGAAGATCGTCTCAACGGAAGAATTTTGTCACCTCGGTGCTTCTCCTTGTGCTCACGGCAAGAAGAAAGGAGAAGAAGGGAGAGGTCGGCCAAGAGAAATAAGGGAGGAGAGGGAGAGAGCCCAAGCAAGAATACTTAGATTATTTCGAATGAATTCCAAGCCTTGCCTTGGGTCCTTTATATAGTGGTCTCTCAACCGCCAAGTCTCATTTTCTTATGGAATAAATTTTCATAAGAAATTTATCATATAAATTTTCTATGACTTGTTCCATCATGCAAAGTCTTGATTTTATATCATGGTTAAAATTATATTTTAATTCATGATAAAAATCAACCAAGTCTCCTTTTCTTATGGAATAAATTTTCATAAGAAATTTATCATATAAATTTCTTTATATAAATTTTTTTATCATGGTAAATCAATCCATGATTGATTTTATAAAATAAAATAAACCAATCCATGGTTCATTTTAATTTCCATGAAAAATAAATTTTATATAAATTTCTTTATATAAATTTCTCTATATAAATTTCTTTATCATGGTAAATCAATCCATGATTGATTTTATAAAATAAAATAAACCAATCCATGGTTCATTTTTATTTCCATGAAAAATAAACCAAACCTTGGTTTATATAAAAATTTATATCATCCATAATTTTATAAAACAAATCACACTTGATTTATTTTATAAATTGAACCAAACAATACGGTTCCCTCCCTTTGTTGTGGCTGGCCAAACAAAGAGGGTGGGGACCCTCTTTGGCCGGCCTATCCAAGCCACACCCCAATGAATTAAACTCATTTAATTCATCTATTAAGTCTTCAAAAGACTTAGCCATTTTACGCTTCCGATGCGTCTCTAAAAAATTAAGATTCGACTTATCGTTTGGCTCAACCAAACCTAATCTCTCTTGATTGGAAAATCCAATTTTTAACTCGTTTTAAATCCCTCGGATTACTCGTAGTGCGTGTGACTAAATAGGATTTCGATTTATGTTGGCCATTTATAATTAACCAATTATAGAACGATCATGAGTGGCACCTAGTAGTACATCATGATCCCCAATTAATCGAAAAATCAACGGTTGACCTCAGAAATAATTCTGAAACCCTTCAGCAGCTATAATGAATCGTGTCCCATTCCCTTCACCATCTTATACCCACTTGGTTCAGGACATGGTCTATGTGTGTCAGTCCCCACTAGGCTGACTACGTCACACCTAGCCCAAGTAACATTTTCTCGTCCTACGAATTCTAATTACTCTCATGTATCTAAGATATTCATACACCGAACATGTCATGCTCTGGCCAGAGGCTTCAAGTAACAATCCGACGATAGGCCTTGGGTATACATCTCCTCGCAAGGAGTGGTGAATCCTTTGTAGGCTGTTCAAACATCTTCGGGCACTTCGGCTTATACCCAATCATTCTGGGTCCACACCTCCTTGGAGATGCTTGCTTAAGATGTCAAAGTATAAGTCTCCATAACCAAGATGACTTGAACACCGCAAGTCAAAGGAACATCGCACTTAAGCTGCAGTAAGAACTTCACTGACATGTCTATATGTAGACTACCATATGAAGTTTTACAGCCAGTCACTCCAATGAACTAGTTCCCTTAACTAGCATTCATGTTTATCTCCGGACATCCCAATGTCACCAGCCAGTGAGAATCAGCTGATTAGAGAATAACCCATGCTAGTCTCAACAGAATTGATAGCGTCCATATTTATCAATTCATCGACTAGGGACAATTTCAATACTTCACAATTGCACATGTAGAGATAATCACTAGTTGTGAATTCGTAACAAATTCTCTCATGCTGTGAATTGTATTGCGGACATTCAGTAAATGAGTTTAAGATCTCAATCAAATACATAAACATATATACTCAAATAGTGAATATTCATTTATTAAAATAAATGATTACAATCATAAGGCAATCATGCCAAACATGAATACCCCCTAAAGCCACGGGTATAACACCTGGCATAGAAACCCAATCTTGAGTGAAGAAAATACCACGACTTTGATCTTTTTCAATAAAATCGTCACGTAATAAATCAACAAAACCTAAAGTCATTTCGCGTTCCCCTTCCAGTTTACCTACTACTGTACCAGCGTGAATATGGTTGCCTTAGGACACTTTTCTCATATCACTAACATTGGGTACATCCAAGGTCAATGAAAGGAAATATGTTAGGGTAGCATATAGCTATACCAAGGATGGAAAATCCTAAAATGGCAAGGATAAGCCATTAAGAGTTAAGGAAAAGAAGAATTTAATCAAGGACAAGGTGTCCAAGGTTAATAATGTTATATTTCTAGGTTATGAATCACCGGAGGAACACCGATGTGGCCTAGTAATTGTAAAAGAGTTATCTAGGGAGGTGGCTAAGGTTAAGAGCTCAAGGGAGAGCTCTAGGAGTCAAATTGGGATCCATGGTAAATGAATCTCGGGAGAATTTCTTCTAGAAGTCTAGATAGACTATAGTATTAGGATCTTACCGTTAAGCTAGAGGGGGGGGGGTGAATAGCTTTTTCTCGATTTTTCTACCTATAACGTTTGCGCGTGCAAGCGGAAGTACTAAAGACAAAACAAAAACAACGCTAATACCAACCGTTTACATGGTTCGGAGATGAAACTCCTACTCTACGACTGCCCGTAAGGTGGACGATCCTGATCCTTCGGTGGATGATTCCCCGGAGCACCTCCGGCTAGTTCTTATCGCTCCGTGTGGGTGGAGAAACCTCGCCATAAACCTTGGACAATCCCTGAGCAATATTAGGCTACTAACAAGCTCTAACCAAGCAAGTTTCGCCAAGAAGAAACAGCTATAAATGAGCCCCCTTAAATAGAGCTCGAGGCTGATATGACCGTTACCAATTAACTGGTACACTCTGAATTCGAATATCATCACCTAACCTTTCGAATTCTGGCCACCATCAGTCGACTGGTCCTAGACCAATCGACTGATCTTTCTGTGAACCCTATCGTCGACTGGTCCCTGACCAATAGACTGGTCCACTCCCTAAGTCTAGGGTTACCCTTCCCGTGTACATTTCTCTCAGCACTCGAACCCTCACGACTTAACCCCCCCAGTACAATTCCCTCAGCACTCGGAACCTCATGACCTGGTTGACTCTTCATTCAGCAGCCTCGATCAGTTTCCTTCAAGCCCTCTTCGACTTTGTCTCCCCCCCCCCTCAGATGTGCACACAAGCCCTCGGCTTGCCTCCATGCCATCCTTCACGTACGCCTCAAAGTCCGCTTCCCTCGGCTCATCATCTTTGCTTTGTCCATGGTCCCTTGGATGCGCACACAAGCCCACGACTTGCCTCCATGCCACCCTTCACCGTACCCGAAGACGTACAACCAAGTCTATGTGTATTCTGGAAACCTTTACACTCACATACACATATTAGATCAACATGAAATCCTAACTTAACCATATTGACACACACACCTCAAAACCCATGATCCTCCCGATTATACTTGGGTCGATTGCCCCAACAATCTCCCTATTTTTGATGAGTGGAAATATGTTTATGTTAGGTGTAAAAACAACAACAACAATTAAAAAATATAGACATAGCACATTAAGAGACATAAACATGCCCTCCCCCTTAACATATGCCCTTCACATAATTTTCAATTTCCACAACACCAAATTAAGTTAAACCTAACTTAAAACCACAAGTTCTGTTTGGGCAATCGGCCCAAATATGATCGGGAGGATCATGAGTTTTAATGTGTGTGTCAATGTGGTTAAGTTAGGTTTTTATTGTGATCTAATATGTGTATGTGAGTGTGCAGGTTTGCAGGTACACATAGACTTGGTTGGATGCCTTCAGGTACGGTGAAGGGTGGCATGGAGGCAAGCCGTGGGCTTTTGTATGCATCCGAGAGACCATGGACAAAGCAGGAACGATGAGCCGAGGGAAGCGGACTTCAAGGTGTACGTGAAGGATGGCATGGAGGCAAGCCGAGGGCTTGTGTGCGCATCTGAGGGACGAGGGCCAAAGTCGAAGAGGGCTTGAAGCCGATAGGTCGAGGCTGCTTGAGTAGGGACGATGAGCCGAGGGACACAGACTTCGAGGCATGCATGAAGGATGGCATGGAGGCAAGCCGAGTGCTTGTGTGCGCATCTGAGGGACGGGAGCTGAAGACGAAGAGGGCGCGAAGGCAACAGATCGAGGCTGCTGGACGAAGGGTCAACCAGGTTGTGAGGGTTTGAGTACCGAGGGCATTGTACTCGGGAACTAAATCGTGAGGGTTCGAGTGCGGAGAGAAATGTACTCGGGAAGGGTAACCCTAGACTTAGGGATGGACCAGTCGAATGATCCAGGATCAGTCAACTGGCGGCGCTGGAAACATGAACGTTGGAGTTACAACGGTCGAATTCAAGGGGGATCAGTCGACTGGGGTTGGACCAGTCGACTGGTGGCGTCCTTTCAGCCTCGAGCTCTATTTAAGGGAGCTCGTTTAAGGTCATTTCTTCTGGGTGAAACTTGCTTGGGTAAAGCTTGTTAGTAGCCTATATTGCTCAGATCGTGTACAAGGGTTGTGGCGAGGTTTCTCCATCCACGAGGAGCTACGAGAGCTAGCCGGAGGTGCTCCGGGGAATCATCCACCAAAGGATCGGGATCGTCCTCCTTACGGACAGCCGTGGAGTAGGAGTTTTATGTTGGTGCAAGATGCATCAGTGATGTCCTCCTTTAAGTGTTTTAATATTTGACAATATACTTAAGTTAGTGATACATTGAACATGGGAAGGGTGAACAAAGGAGGAGTACCAAAGTGAAAGAAAGTCCTAGTAAACCTAGGCAATAAGTCTTGGTTCGAAGAATTGGGCACTAAGTCCTGATCATGGATTGGGTACTAAGTCCTGGCAAAGGGCCCGAAGACCTGACCGGAAGTTGGGCACTAAGTCCTGGTCGAGGACTGGAAAAGAAGTCCTGGCCGAGGGTTGGGCACCGAAGACCTGGTTCGGGGAATTGGGCACGAAGACCTGGCCGAGGGTTGGGCACCGAAGTCCTGGACTTAGGGTTTGGGCACGAAGACCTGGCCGAGGGTTGGGCACCGAAGTCCTGGACTTAGGGTTTGGGCACGAAGTCTTGGTCTGAGGGACTGAGCAACTTAGCTGAGTGATGACTAAGGACAGAAGTAGAGATGGGTCAGGGTTCGAACATCTCGAGATTCGAGAGTATCGGAGGCTAAGCAAAAGTCCACCCGAAGGACTGGGTGGCAACCGTCATCGGGAAGGAGTAGGTGAAAGGCGCGTTCTCGGGGGTGGGAACTTACGTCGATTCGACCTAGGGTTTCATGGAAATCCGAAGTCAGAACCAACTCATTAAGACTAAGATTGTATGTGTATTTGCCTTGTATTCATGTATCTTGCAGGTACCTAGAATGGAAGACAAAGCAATCAAACAACACACTACACGGCTGAAAGCTTGGAAGCCAGGCACCCCCATCAATGGGGGCGCCCCAATGGAATCAGGCGCCCCCATCAATAGGGGCGCCTAACTCAAAGAGGCAAAAGCTGGTTCAGCGAAGGAAGGTAGAACAGGCTTCCATTCAAGCGCCCGGGACCATACGGGCGCCCCCATCAACTCAGACGCCCTTATGGAGAGGATAAGCGCTGACCGGGCCTGCGGATAAGAGATCGCGCAGGAAAGGCCACGTGTAGGCGCCCCCATCGACACAGGCGCCCGTATGGGTGTTATAAATGGGGTTTCGACCCCAACGCTTCAGACACATCTTCGAATCATGATTCTAAGCTTCCCAAGTGACGACAAAGCTCTACGACCAGGAGGCTCCAGGAGGAAGTGCGCAACACTTCGGAGGTCCAGATCGGCCGAGTTTCAGATCTTGTTTGTTCGATTACAATTCTGTACTTAGTTTTATATATCTTTGATTGTAATTTCTGCACTGTAAGATGGGTTTCTCCGCCCCCGGAAAGTCCGGAAAGGAGACCATTAGTGGACGGGTGTTCCCGTGCTTAGGCCTTGGATGTACTGACCCTGTGGGGTCGGAAACCAAGTAAAATCCCGCGTGCGCTGTGTTGTTGTTGTTTCTGTTTTATTTTCCGCTGTGCTACTAACACTCTATCCAGAACAATTACTCTTTACGAGTTTCCGCAAAAAGATTTAAAGGTCGATATTCACCCCCCCTCTATCGACGGCACCGGTCCTACAATTGGTATCAGAGCCAGACCGCTCTTCACCGGACTAACCGTCGACGGAGCAAAGACGCCAGGAGTTGAGGGGGAGCCCAAGGGTGAACCAGGTATATATTTTTTTTAAATGTCGGTTTTTAAATTCCATATTATATGCTTCACGTGCATGGAGAGAGGACACTACAAAAATCAGTGTCCTACTCGTAAGAATCATTCCTCACCGGTGGCAAAGGAGGCACCAGCGCCCGGAGTCCGGAGGAACAAGGACCACATCAGATGCTTCAAATGCGAGAAATACGGACACTACAAAAATAAGTGTCCGACAAAGATACGTAAAATTTATGTCCTGAAAAATTTTAAAATTCCTGCACTTTCTTATGTAAATAATTTAGATAATTTTTTTGAAAAATTAAATTGTGTAAATAGTCGAGTTAATGTTCTGCATGACCAGTTACAAAATATCAATAATGTTAAAATATCAGAAATCAACTGTTTAATCCTTAACGTTAATTCATTAATCTCTAAAATTAATTTTGGAATTAATTCTGTAAATATTGAATTCAAATTTGAAAATCCTTTAGATAACTCTGAATTCAAATTTGAAAATCTTAAGGATAACTCTAAATTCAAATTTGAAATTCTTAAAAATATTTCTGAAGATAACTCTGAAATTAGTGAAGATATTTCTGAAATTAGTGAAGATAACTCTGAAATTAGTGAAAATATTTTTGAAGATAATCCTAAAATTATTGAAATTATTTCTAAGGATAAGAATGATTTTGTTGAAAATACTCTGGAGGATAATAGACATGAATTTCTCTTAGATGATAATTTAATTATAAATAATGTTGAAAATTATTATAAAACATTAACTAGTGGCAATATTACTCCACTTATTATGAAAATATAAAAGGAGATAATCTTGATGATGAGGATGTGGAGGAAATTGAAATTAAGGCTATAATTAATAAAATTTACACAGATTCAAATAAATCAGAATTGTTAGAAAAGCTTGAAAAGATAAATAGAGAAGAAATAGTGGATGAGTCAGAAATTTTCGAAATAATGAAAATTATGAATTAAACCCACAACTATTAATTAATCATTTTAATCTTAATTATTCCAACCTTAATTAATTCAAATTAATTCTTAATTAATTTAATTAAACCTTAATTTATCCAAATTCAAATTAACACTTAATTAATTTAATTAAACCTTAATTTATCCAAATTCAAATTAATTCTTAATTAATTTAATTAAACCTTAATTTATCCAAATTTAAATTAATTGTTAATTAATTTAATTAAACCTTAATTTATCCAAATTCAAATTAATTCTTAATTATTTTAATTAACCCTTAATTAATTAAAACTCAAATTAAGCCTTAATTCAATTAATCTATAATTAATTCCATTTTAACCAATCCTTAATTAATTCAAATTTAAGTAATTCTTAATTAATTCAACTCTAATTAATTCTTAAGTGACTTAAACTCGAATTAAATAAAATCTTACCGAAGCCAGAACAATTAATTTAATAAAATTAAATATGTCAAAGTGGGTTGACATATTCGCGGGTTCACACGACATGTATCAAATCGGAAATTTGATATATTATTAGAAACTTAAATAAAATGGTTTGAATTGTTTGAATCATGCATTAATGTCATGTCATGCATCGACTATTTTTTCAATATATGTCATGTCATTCATATTTAAATTTACGCATGATTTAGAATGGTTATAGGAAAAAGAATAGTTGAAACTTGAACTGTAAAATACGGCAAATTAAAAATCCAGTAAAATAAATTTTCGAAAAATATATTGGAAGATTTAGGGTTATTGAGAGTGTAAACAATTTAACCCTAAATCTTATTTGAAGTAGATTGTAATAAAAGAGAGGGTTAAAGGGTTAAAACATTAACCCTAAGGGTTTAATGTGAAATGGAGAAATATGAGGGGCCTTTCTGCAAAAAGAGCTCCCTTTTTGGTATTAATAGCCCTTGGCCTCGTGCCCTAGCCGCAGACGCGCCGCCTCCCTCCCGTCGTGAAGCCGCAGTCGGCGCACACCCGACGCCTGCCCTAAACCGCAGCCGCCCGACCTCTTCTTCTTCCTCCCCTTCGTGCGTGCCCTAGCCACGACCACACCCGATCTCTCCTTCCTCCCTAGCTCTCCACGCACACAACCACACTTCTCCAGCCGAGCCATGGCGATCTAGGGCACGGTGGCGAATCAGGCAGGGATCTTGAGTTGCTCGATGCTCTTCTTCCTTCGCGATCGTCTTCATTAGAGTTGGGTTGGGCTATAGCTGCCGTTATCAATCAGGTATGTTAGGCTTTGGATTAAGGTACGAACGATTCCTTTTGGTATCGATCTTGGAGGTTGATTAGCATGACGAATCGGTGTAGTTTGATCGTTGGTTTTGCGGTATGGATTGCGTAATAGAATTTAATTGGTTTTTTGGTTTTGATCAGTTGATCCTCTATGTTCCCAGATGCTGGTTTCTTCGAACTGGCTACCGAGGGACTTCACTGCAGGTAGTTGTCCATCGATTCCCTATCTTCTCTTGTTTCCTTAATTCAGTTGATCATTATGGTTTGAATTCCTGTTTAGATGGGTTTGATGATATGTTGGATTTGGATTTGATTTCGTGTCTTGGGTCTGAGCTTTTGGGAAGATGCAGTGTGGCATTAGATTTGGTTTAGTTAATTTCCATTTATCCTTTAATTTTACCATGAGTTGGTTTTCTCTAAGTTTCTTGACGTGGTTTGGTTGAATTTGAACTCAGCTAAGGTGTGACATTGAGTGTGAGGACTGATATGAGTATGGATTTTGTATGATGTTGTTGTGGAGGAAGGTTGCCGTGAGTTTCATCTCATGGGCAGAATTGTTATAGGAGTTCGTTTATGTTTTCTTTTTCTTTCTCTTGGCCATATGTTTTTCTGATCTGTATGGATTATAGATTGGTTTCAGTTTGGAGGAATTATGGTAGTTTGGTTTTGTGTTAAGTATATCATTGAATGGATTGGGTTATGGATTGTTTAGATTATGGTATGGATGAATTGTGAAGCGAATATTGATTCGGTTTTGGCTTTAGGTAATTGTTGATCAGACTTTTTAGATTGAATCTGCTCAGTTTGGTTTTTGGATTATTATGTGCCGTGGGTTTGTGAGTTGGCTCTTTGACTTGGTGATGGGTTATTACTCGATTTCTTCATGGGTTCTGGGTAGATTTATAGTGGGATGAGGTGAGGTGATTTTGATCTACTATGTTAGATTGTTGATGAGGGTTATTGGATGAAAGGGTTATGTTAATCCTAAAACGGTGTAGGAATTGGTTTAGCTGCTTAATAACTATTGTGACAGCTAAAACTATGTCCTTGATACAGGACAATGATTGATTGCTGATTATTGGACGGGGGAGCTCTTTCTGACACAGACTTCTTTATTTGGAGGCGGGTACCCCTTGACTTATCTTGTTGATATTGTCATATTGTTATGCATAGACTGTTATAGATAGCAGTAAGTTTATACGCTATCCTTGTTAGTATGCTTGTTCTGGATACTTGTTGTCTATCCCTGAGTTATTATGCTGTTTGTTCCATACAGTCTCAGGTGTTGTCGTATCGATATGTATGCTTAGATATCATGATGTATCTTTGGCATTTGACATTGAGGGTCAGTAGTTTCCTGCCAGTATACCTTGTAGGTTACCAGTATTTCCTGTTATAGGATTCAGACTGAGACTTAGTATACTGTGGACTTGTTGAGGGATGTATGTGTACATATCATATATCATTCTTGCACTGTTGCATGCCGGCGATCAGCGACTCCCTTGTGGTTGAGCCTATCGTCTTTCGGTACATGATATGCGCACACGACCACTCATGGGTTAGTGGATACCGTAGGATGTGTGCATTTGCCCTGTATTGCTCCGTTCGGCCACTATGTGGAGGGTGGTTACGGGCGTGGTAGCAGCCAGGGATCCCTTCTCGTACTGAGCCACGAGGAGATGAGAGCTAGACTCCCCCATTGCTTGGGGTAGGAGCGTGGTCTCCGCCAGCATCCTGTCCACCCGGTCACTCAGGAGCAGTGATGACAGAGTGCTTACAGGTTGTCACAGCTCTACCCACGCGGACGTCGTGGACGATGATCCTGACTGGGACTAGGGGTGACACATGTCATTGCACCATGTGCATATTTTGCATTGTGCATTGTTTGCTGCACTTGATTCCTACACTTGTTTGACATGCATATTCTGGAGGCTTGTTATTTGAGATTATATATCTATGGATATTCCCATGCTAGTTATTACCCTCTTTTCAGGTTAGAAGGATTATGGTATGTATCTACCTCAGTATTTTCAGTACTAGTCTTTCCCTATTGTTGATATGAGACTGTATTAACGTAGATGCTTATTGTTATTATTGTTAGATCGGGTTGGACCGGCTAGAGGGGGTGAATAGACGAGGGAAAAAAATTATGAAAGTGGAGGCACTCGTCTTTAAAAAAGAACTTGGTCGCAACTGAGAACGTTGCTTCCAAGGCAGTGGACGCTCAATAAAAATCTCCTTGTGGCGGAGAAGCCTTACAAAAATAGCACGCTAGAGATTTTACAAGAATGAATAAAATGATTGATTCCTAAAGCTAAATCTCTAAGCCTATTTATAGCCTAAGAGAATAAATCTGGATTGTTGATTGTAGAGGAATTTTCTCTTGGCTGTTGATCCATGGATGTAATCTGGATGGTTGATCTTGGATGGGATTAAACTGCATCCATTGGATCTGATTAAAGGATAAAGTTATCCTTTAAGAGATAACTTTGTGTTCTGCTCGCAACAGATAAATAACTTTATCATCTGCTCGCAACAACTTTAATCATATCTTTTCTTTATCCCAGTCGGTAAGGCTGGTGATATATGTAGGCGAGGTTGTTGGTTCGAATCTTCACAGCAACAAATAAAATTCTTTTTGTTTCAGGTGCCTGATTTGACTTGGTCAAACTTGTTGGAGCAATTGGCTCTAAGATGGTCTGGTATGACCATAGGTTTTGATGTTTGGGCAAAGGGTTTAAGTTAGGTTTACCCTGTGTATTTGATATGTGTATGTTGAGTGTGCAGGACTGTACAGGTACACATATGGACTTGACTGGACGACCTCGGTACGGTGAAGGATGGCATGGAAGCTAGCTGGAGGCTGGCGTGCGCATCTGAGGGACCATGGAGTGCAGATACGATGAGCTGATGGGCGCGGACTTCGAGGCGTACGTGAAGGGTGGCATGGATGCAAGCTGGAGGCTTGCGTGCGCATCCGAGGGACGAGGGCCGAAGATGAAGAGGGCGCGAAGGCAATAGTCGAGACTGCGGAGGAGGAGTCAGTCGAGTTGTGAGGGTACGAGTGCTGTGTGAATGTACTTGGGAAGTCCTAGGGGTCGAGTACGGAGAGAAATGTACTCGGGAAGGGTAACCTAGGCGTGTGGGTGAAGATCAGTCGACTGCCAGGATGGGCAGTCGACTGCTGACCAAACAGAGAATCGGGTCGACCCAGGGAGGGTCGACCAGTCGACTGCCAGTCGACTGGAGGTGGTTCCAGTCGACTGGACCCAGTCGACTGGTCCTGTACCAGTCGACTGGAAGTCGACCGTTGCGAAGGCGGCTGAGGCTATTTTGTAGCCGTTGGAGCCTACCAGTCGACTGGTAAGTGAGCAGTCGACTGGAGCGCGGGTTTCAGCCCCGAGTCCTATTTAAAGGAGCTCGCTTTGGGGCTAGGGTTCTTGACGAAACTTGCTTGGATAGGGCAAGTTAGTAGTCTTGTGTGCTCAGGTTGTGTCCAGAGATTGTGGAGAGGTTTCTCCACCCACAAGGAGCGACACGTGATAGCCGGAGGGAATCCGGGGAGCGATCCGCCGAAGGATCAAGGGATCGTCCACCTCACGGACTGTCGTGGAGTAGGAGCTTCATCTCCGAACCACGTAAATCTGGTTTGTTAGTATTGTGTAGTTGTTAGTTTAGTTTTTATTTGTATTTCCGCTGTGCAACTAACAACGTAGGTGAAAGAAAACGCCAAATTGCTATTCACCCCCCCCTCTAGCTAGGGCAAAGATCCCAACAAGTGGTATCAGAGCAAGGACTGCTCTTGATCGGACTAACCGCCGAGGGAGCATACGCTAGAGGAAATGGAAGGTGAAGGTCCACTTGGGGACAACATCTACACTCCGCCGGTCTACGACCATGAAGACTTCGGGCGTTGGAAGTCAAGAATGGAGACATGGATGATGATGGAGTGGGAGTGCATGATGGTGCTTGAAGAACCATTTGAAATTCCAAGAGACAAGCACGGAAAGAAGCTCCGCCCAAGATATTGGACTCAAGAACAACAAGATCAATCCAAAGCCAATGAGAAGGTAATTAATATCTTGTTGAATCTTTTACCTAATAATATTTTGAGTTGTGTAGGTGAGTACAAAAATGCCCATGAATTGTGGAGAAAATTGAAAGAAATCCATGAGAAGCCTACACAATCTCAAGAGTTCACAAAAATGAGCTCAATAGCTCACGAGGAGGAAGAAGTGTCAACTTCTTCAAGTGAGGAGGAGGAGCTAAGTGAAAGATCATCAACCTCCTCAAGAGAAGAAGAAGAGGCATCAAGTTCAAGGATTGAGGGGGAGGAGAGACCCTCATCTACACATGATCAAGAGGAAGCCTCCACATCGTCAAAAGTTGAAGAAGTAATCAACCTAGCATCTACCTCCACCAAAGCAAAGAAGAAAGATCACATTACGTGCTTTGGGTGTAATGAGAAGGGGCACTACAAGGATAAGTGCCCAAAAGGTAAAAGAGAGGTAATCCCTAAACCCAAGTCCATTCGATCTATATCTAATATGGGTTGTAGGAATGGGGGAGCCCAAGAAAAGAAAATGAGGACTCGATGCTTCACGTGTGGAGAGCTAGGACACTACCACACAAGATGTCCAATGAGTGGAAAGCTCAAGAAAATGGAGCATCTAAGGAGATGGGAGAAAGAAGAGAGAAAGAAGCAAAAAGCACATCAAGGGAGAACTTCAAGGGTAAGGGAGGTAATCCCTAACCCTAGGGTAAAGTGCAATTCAATTTCAAGTTCCTCTTTACATTTTAGAAATAATGCAAATCATCCATCCATGAATGCTAAAATTAATGAACAATGTTTAATGGTGCATAATTTTGGATTTAGATATAATGATAGGAATAGGAATAACAAGGTAGATCATCATTCTAGAAAAAGCATGCATCATGATAGACCTACGACTTATGCACCTAAGGATCAAGGCATTAACCCCAAGAAGGGGAGACACATGCCTAGAAGGAAGGGTAGGTCTATAAATGTCCAAGGTGGACATGAGGACACTAAGGTCAAAAACTTAGTAAGGGAAAATCAAGCCTTGAGGGTAAGGCTTGATGCATTGGAAAAAGCCCTAGAAAGATTCACGGTTGGATCTAAGGGCTTAGACATGGTGTTGGGTAGCATCAAACCCAACTATGATAGATCGGGATTGGGGTACCGATCTAAGACCTCCAAGGGAAATGGAAAGAAGTATGTTGGGAAAACATACAATCTTAGTAAGGAGGGAAGGTCTAAGGGTGGCAAGGGGATGCCATCCAAGGGTAAAGAGAGTGACCTAACCAAGAACAAGGTGTCCAAGGTTAAAAAGGTCAATTTTGTAGGCCAAGAGTCATCGGTGGCACACCGGTGTGGCTTAGTATGGGTTGAGTCACCTAGGAAGGTGGCTAGGGCTCAGAGCTCAAGGGGGAGCTCTAGGAGCCTTTGGGGTCCATGGTAAATGGATCTCAAAAGTTTCTCCCTTAGAAAGTAAAGTGAAATGTGCCAAAAAGGGTTAGAAGACTTGGGTAAGTCTTAATCCTAGATTTTGGCACATCAAAAGGTGAAGTTGAGGGAGAAAAGGTGAAAATAGGGCTATAATTGACAAAATTAAGGTTTAATAGTGGAATACCATGTAACTCAATAATAAAAATGAGTTATGATCAAGGAGAAGAGAATGCATTGAAGAGAAGTGAGAATTAGAACTTCTTGGATGAGTTTATTTGATACACTTTGGAAGAAGTAGAGTTTTGTGCCAATCTTGGGATCCGGAGTACATTTATTTGGAAACGTATTTTTCCCAAGTAGATGTTGGCTTCACAAATCTCCCCACAAAATTTCAGATTTTTTGGAGATTTGTAGAATTTTTAGGGCATTTCTGAATTTCGGCCTGAAAACCTGAAAATCAGGTACCAGTCGACTGGGAAGTTACCAGTCGACTGGTGGCAGGCGACTAGCAGTAGACTGGAAGGTCGACCAGGATCTCTGTACGTAGAAAAATTGAAGGTCAGTCGACTGGGAATACCCCAGTCGACTGGAGACAGTCGACTGGAACCATCCCAGTCGACTGATCTCAGGCCCCGAAACTCTCTGTTTAGCAGGCGGTCAACTGCCCATTTTGGGCAGTCAACTGATCAATGAGAGTAAGCATGAAAAAGGGCATTTTTGACCATAAAAATTTCAGGATTGATCATTGGATATGATTTAGGATTAGAATTCTCGGTTATAATTTTATAATCCTTAGAAGAAGTGTTATCTCATGACTTTATATGGATTGAAAACCAAGGAAATTGATAAGTCTCCCTAGGAATCTAAGATTTAAAGGTCAAAAAGGGAGTTTGAGGACAATTCCATGTGTCAAATTAAGATGGGTAGATGTGACAAACACATGGAATTAGAAAGGAAGTTGGAAATTGATACTAAATGAAAAATCCTTAAGAAGTTTAGAATTGTACCAAAAGTCAAGCACACTTGATATTTCCATGATATCATATTTTTAAGGATAAGGGTATATCCTAGCAAGTGTGCTTGCAAACCTTAGAGTTTTTAGAGTGGTTTGAGAGAGTGGTTTGAGTTCGTTTTGGCACTAAGGGAAAGGGTGCTTGGGAGCAAGCCTTAATAGTGTTCAAAAGGGGAAGAACTCGGATGTTGGGTGGGGATAACTCAACATGGTATTAGGAGGTTAAGATGGGTGGAACTTAACCCTTTGAAAATAAAAATTAGGAGAAGGCATGGGTTAAGGGGGAGGTTGTCTCCTATTTGCCTTAATTTTCATAAGAAAATTTTTGGGTTTTGTACCAAACTTGGGAATGGGGACAGATACATGGTGAAATGTATTTTTCCTAAGTAGGTATGGGTACCACAATGTTCTCCACGAAATTTGGGAATTTTTGGAGATTTGTGGAATTTCTGGCGCGTTTCTGAAGTTCGGCCAGAAAACTGATTATCAGAGTATCAGTCGACTGCCCTGGGGGCAGTCGACTGGTAAGAGGCTGATTTGGGTATCAGCAGCTGGTTTGGGCCCAAATGACGAGGAACAAGTGTATGGGGGTTTAGTACACTATGTTTAGAATCATTGGGGATGTTAAGAACCAATAATTGGGTAGTTATTGGGTTCTTTTTGATGTATGGCAAAGGGGGAGAACTATTGGGTTTAAGTGGGAAACCAAACACATACCTTTGCTAGAAACCCTAGTTTTAGGGGAAGTTGAGATGAAGGGGGAGCATGGTTGCTCCATATTCGGCGTAAGGGGAACCTTGGAAAGGTTCTTAAAAAGCCTTTGTAAGTCCAGTATAAGGGGAGCTTGGGAGAAGCTTTAAAAAGCCCGGATTGTTAGAAAATCCTAACTTGGAGGGTTAGGTGTGGGATGCCTTGGGATAGGATCCATTTATGCATGGCATATGCATTCATTGAGCATGGTTTTTGCTATTGACTACTATCTTGCTTTCCCAACTTAAACGGATTGCCAAACATCAAAAAGGGGGAGATTGTTGGAGCAATTGGCTCTAAGATGGTCTGGTATGACCATAGGTTTTGATGTTTGGGCAAAGGGTTTAAGTTAGGTTTACCCTGTGTATTTGATATGTGTATGTTGAGTGTGCAGGACTGTACAGGTACACATATGGACTT
Organism: Boesenbergia rotunda; assembly: GCA_024364735.1. Classification (NCBI taxonomy): domain Eukaryota; kingdom Viridiplantae; phylum Streptophyta; class Magnoliopsida; order Zingiberales; family Zingiberaceae; genus Boesenbergia; species Boesenbergia rotunda. The sequence goes on from JAGFNQ010003100.1 coordinate 48,891, forward strand.
GACTGGACGACCTCGGTACGGTGAAGGATGGCATGGAAGCTAGCTGGAGGCTGGCGTGCGCATCTGAGGGACCATGGAGTGCAGATACGATGAGCTGATGGGCGCGGACTTCGAGGCGTACGTGAAGGGTGGCATGGATGCAAGCTGGAGGCTTGCGTGCGCATCCGAGGGACGAGGGCCGAAGATGAAGAGGGCGCGAAGGCAATAGTCGAGACTGCGGAGGAGGAGTCAGTCGAGTTGTGAGGGTACGAGTGCTGTGTGAATGTACTTGGGAAGTCCTAGGGGTCGAGTACGGAGAGAAATGTACTCGGGAAGGGTAACCTAGGCGTGTGGGTGAAGATCAGTCGACTGCCAGGATGGGCAGTCGACTGCTGACCAAACAGAGAATCGGGTCGACCCAGGGAGGGTCGACCAGTCGACTGCCAGTCGACTGGAGGTGGTTCCAGTCGACTGGACCCAGTCGACTGGTCCTGTACCAGTCGACTGGAAGTCGACCGTTGCGAAGGCGGCTGAGGCTATTTTGTAGCCGTTGGAGCCTACCAGTCGACTGGTAAGTGAGCAGTCGACTGGAGCGCGGGTTTCAGCCCCGAGTCCTATTTAAAGGAGCTCGCTTTGGGGCTAGGGTTCTTGACGAAACTTGCTTGGATAGGGCAAGTTAGTAGTCTTGTGTGCTCAGGTTGTGTCCAGAGATTGTGGAGAGGTTTCTCCACCCACAAGGAGCGACATGTGATAGCCGGAGGGAATCCGGGGAGCGATCCGCCGAAGGATCAAGGGATCGTCCACCTCACGGACTGTCGTGGAGTAGGAGCTTCATCTCCGAACCACGTAAATCTGGTTTGTTAGTATTGTGTAGTTGTTAGTTTAGTTTTTATTTGTATTTCCGCTGTGCAACTAACAACGTAGGTGAAAGAAAACGCCAAATTGCTATTCACCCCCCCTCTAGCTAGGGCAAAGATCCCAACAAAACTGACCAGTCTTTTGGTTCATCTTCTGGGTGATTTTCGGCCAATCGGAGTTAGGCTCACCCGAACCCGACTCCGGTCTTTCGCCCCTCGAGCGTCCTTTCTCCCGGCTTCTCGTCCCTCGGACACCGCGTACGTCCTTCTCGCTCCACCGGCGTACTCTTCCGTAGCTTCCACGTCCCTCGGATTGTACCGAGCCTGTCGGCTCACTTCCCCGCACAATCCTTCTCGTCCGCTACGTCTTACGCTCGACTTCCTCCGTACCTAAGCTCCTGCACACTTAGCAGAGGGATTAAAACCAACAGGACCTAACCTAACTTGGTTGATCACATCAAAACCAACCGGGGCACCAATAATCTCCCCCTTTTTGATGTGCATCAACCCAAGTTTAGTTAGGGATAAAAATTTGAAAAATCTATGGCAACGCGATTTTTTTTCACTTAGAATATTTTTTATCGCACTCAAAAATTTTTTCTTCTTCCCTACTTATATTTCCCAATTTTTTGATGTGATCAAAGGGGGAGGAATAGTATTAAGTTAAGGGGTAGAATTTTAATTTACTCGGAATTAAAATTTTTTGAACTTAAACTGTTTACATTATTATGTATATTTCTTTATTTTGATGTGCATCAACCCAAGTTTAGTTAGGGATATCAAAATAAAGAAATATACATAATAATGTAAACAGTTTAAGTTCAAAAAATTTTAATTCCGAGTAAATTAAAATTCTACCCCTTAACTTAATACTATTCCTCCCCCTTTGATCACATCAAAAAATTGGGAAATATAAGTAGGGATGAAGAAAAAATTTTTGAGTGCGATAAAAAATATTCTAAGTGAAAAAAATCACGTTGCCATAGATTTTTCAAATTTTTAAAAAGACATTTTTTCAAAGTTAATTCCATTTTTTTTTAATGTCTTAAATAAAATCTTTTTTTTTGATAAAATCCACAGCTGATGAGGAGTTCCAAAAAAAATCGAATCCAGTCAAAATATTTTTCTATCGAATTTTGAAAAAAAATCATGTTTCGATAAACAATTCATAAAAAATCGAAAAAAAATCTGAATTTTTTGTTAAAGTCGAAATGTAGATATAAGTTTGGACAAAAATTTTGAGTTTTAAATTCGTTCATCAAGTCCAAAAATGACAAACCAACACATAATAGTTCTTGAAGAATAAATTTTAAAAAATTATAAAAAATACTTCGAAAAATTTGACAAAAATTGTAATGAGTCTTTCCCCTAAACTCTTAATTTCAAATTTCGAGGGAAAAAATATTCGAAAAATTTTGAAAGAAGTTCCAGTAGATAGACAGTATAATTGTGCATAAAAAAATAAAGCCATAATTTTTGTTAGAGAAACAAAATGCGCACATATATAATAACCAAAAAAATTTATCAGTTTAATACAAATTTAGGAACCCAAAATAAGTTCCTGTCTACATGATTAATTAAAAACTTAGGCGAAATATAGCTTTTGGGCACCTTTTTAAATTGACCCTTATAATTTTTAAAATACCAATTTAAATTATTAGGAAAGCTATTTTTCTTTTGGCGTAAATATGCAATATCAAGTTCTAATTTTTGCACTAAGTTTTTCAAATTATCATTTTCGTTTTTCAAAATTTCAGAAGAGGAAGTATGTGTCAATTCATTTTTTAATTTCAAATTTTCTTTTTCTAATCTACAATTAGATTTGAGCAAGGCTTTTACTCCTGCATATAATTGATCATGAGGAAGAAAACAAACCTCACTTACCGGGTCGCTTTCGAAAAGCGAGGTTCTTTCTTCGTCGTCGATTTCTTCTGACGTCTCTCCCCCTTCATCAGTGCTCCCTTCTTGATGATTTGCCATCAGCGCAAGTCCCGCGTATTCTTGACCTTCCGACTCTTCTGACGAGGACTCATCGTCGAGTTGGATCTTCCTTGTGTTCAGTGCGGCGATGTCTGATTTCTTATTCATTTCTTCATGCAATTCTAGGAATTTCTCCCAGAGCTCTTTTGCAGAGTTGTAATTCTCGATGCGGTTAACTTCTTGCGCGGGAAGAACGGCTAGTAGATGAAATTCAGCTTTGCCGTTTGCTTCAAAGTCTGATTTCTCCTTCTTGGTCCATGACTCTATTTCTTTATCGTTGCCGTTGTTGTCTTTAGGAACTGAAAAACTATTTTTCATAATTATTAGCAATTCAATATCAGTTTTAAAAAATACCTGCATTCGACGCTTCCACATCGCGAACTCCCCCTCAAACTTCGGCGGGTAGATTACGGCTCCAACCATTTTCTTGCAATTGCTGCAGTCGGCGGTTAGTCCTTCTGCGGCGACCTTGGCTCTGATACCACTTGTTAGATCGGGTTGGACCGGCTAGAGGGGGTGAATAGACGAGGGAAAAAAATTATGAAAGTGGAGGCACTCGTCTTTAAAAAAGAACTTGGTCGCAACTGAGAACGTTGCTTCCAAGGCAGTGGACGCTCAATAAAAATCTCCTTGTGGCGGAGAAGCCTTACAAAAATAGCACGCTAGTGATTTTACAAGAATGAATAAAATGATTGATTCCTAAAGCTAAATCTCTAAGCCTATTTATAGCCTAAGAGAATAAATCTGGATTGTTGATTGTAGAGGAATTTTCTCTTGGCCGTTGATCCATGGATGTAATCTGGATGGTTGATCTTGGATGGGATTAAACTGCATCCATTGGATCTGATTAAAGGATAAAGTTATCCTTTAAGAGATAACTTTGTCTTCTGCTCGCAACAGATAAATAACTTTATCATCTGCTCGCAACAACTTTAATCATATCTTTTCTTTATCCCAGTCGGTAAGGCTGGTGATATATGTAGGCGAGGTTGTTGGTTCGAATCTTCACAGCAACAAATAAAATTCTTTTTGTTTCAGGTGCCTGATTTGACTTGGTCAAACTGACCAGTCTTTTGGTTCATCTTCTGGGTGATTTCCGGCCAATCGGAGTTAGGCTCACCCGAACCCGACTCCGGTCTTTCGCCCCTCGAGCGTCCTTTCTCCTGGCTTCTCGTCCCTCGGACACCGCATACGTCCTTCTCGCTCCACCAGCGTACTCTTCCGCAGCTTCCACGTCCCTCGGATTGTACCGAGCCCGTCGGCTCACTTCCCCGCACAATCCTTCTCGTCCGCTACGTCTTACGCTCGACTTCCTCCGTACCTAAGCTCCTGCACACTTAGCAGAGAGATTAAAACCAACAGGACCTAACCTAACTTGGTTGATCACATCAAAACCAACCGGGGCACCAACAATTATAATATACTATGCATATCTGCTGGGTATTCGCTGAGTTTATGGACTCACACCCGTTGCCATATGTTTTTATTTCAGGTTGAGATACTTGGAGTCGCCAGAAGAGCCTAGCAGCCAGTCCCTACCCATCGCGACCGCAGGATTTTATTTTGTCCTGTGTAGTGCATTGTTTTATATTCATTTTTAGTGATTTGTATATGTCATATGTGTCGTGTGCCCTAAGGGGCTTTTGTGTATTGGTTGTTTCGTCGTAAGTTGGACCGGTCCACAGTCAGGTATGATTTATTTTATGTTATGGTCAGTTTATGTTTTGGTTTTGAGGCCTGAGGCCAAATATATATATTGTGGGTGGTTTGGATATTATATGTATGTGTATATTGTCCGTCGGACAGGGAAGGTGCTGCCCGATTTTCTATTGGCCCAGCAGCTCCCAGGGTCTCGGGGCGTGACATAAACAACCTAGTATTAGGTGGAGGTGAGATGATAGTACGTTAGGGAAGCCTTTTTGGTGGAACTAGCCGAAGCTACCGATCCAAAACCTAAACTAGTTAGACCAAAATCTTTCAAGAAGTAACTTGAAGATGAATTTTCTATAAAAGGCTTTGTCAAGGAAAGGGTTGATGATCCAATAAGGCTACGGCCAAAGAAGGCCTTGTGCCTCGCCAAGACCTGGAAGCCAATTACTGAAAATCAAATTCACTTTACTATTGTTAGATTTGAATCTAACACAAGGTTCAATTAAATCTTAGATTTAATAATAAATTAAGGAAAATAATTCAAGCATATCACAATACACCTATAAGACAACCATGCTTGCTGTATTGAGACATCTAAAATGGGCGAGATGCTAAGGACTAATAAATTGATGAATATTTTTCAAAACTATTTTCAAAATTCTTAGAACATTTTTCTAAAAATATATTTTCAAAATAGTGCTTTAACATAATAATGTTTTTATGAATTTCATGCCTGTCTGATTGCCAATATATTATATGTCTTCAAAAATTATATCTTTTTGAAAAATTGTTTGACTCACTCAATTAGACACAAGTCTTTTAGGACAACACTAATGTTTCTTAATGTACTTAGATAGAGTCAAACGGTGTCGGGTACAAGGGAGTGATTTTTTTTCAAAAATTTGTGCCTTAAAAATTACTGTCTCGTAAAATGGATTTCGAAAACTGTGCTTTAAATACTATTACTTATGTTTTTCGAAAACTATGTCTGACAAATTACCTTCATTTCAAAATGTGTTTCGAAAATTCAAAATACACTCTAAATTGTGCCCATGTTTCATTTGATTTTGATAAACCCTAAAGACACAGAGGAAAGACCACTTCATGATCTATAAGAACTCCTAGGAAGTGTCAAATTTAGGGGGAGTCTGAGTCAAAAGAAGAACTTCTGAAAAGTTTTTTGGTAATTATTTGATTTGAAATTATTAGATAATTCCTTTGATCTGAACTAAATCCTAAAGACTTTGAGGAAGAGTACTTGTGGTCAACAAGCTTCCTAACATTGGGTCATGTTTAGGGGAGGTCAAATTACAAAGAATTATTTAATTTATTTTCATGCACTGCATTATCAAGTCATTTTTGAAAACATAATTTTTTTTTTCAAAGTACTATTTTTTTTATCATATTATCTCTCTATCACTTTCACTCTCTATCATTTTCAAAATAATTTTTTTTGAAAATAATGTTTACTTGAGTTGGAGAATTTCCAGGACACTTAGGAAAATGTCCTTGTAGTCAACAAGGTTTCCTAGGATTGTGTCAGACTGAAAAAGAAACCAAGTCAAAAAAAATATTATGTTTTAAAAATAATATTTTTTTAAGTACTTATACTTTTCAAAAACTCTAATAGTTTTCTAAGTACTTATACTCTGAAAAAAAAATTTCAGAGAGTACTTAATCTTTCAAAGATCATAATATGTTTCAAAAGTACTTAATTTTTCAAAAGCTCAAATATTTTTCAAAAGTACTTGTATTTTTCAAAAGCTCAAATATTTTTCAAAAGTACTTGCAAAATATTCAAAATATTTTTCAAAATGTTTCCAAAAAGGCACCAATGTTCAAATATTTTTATAAGTGCAAATCGTTTTGGAAAATTTTTTCCTAATTAAAAGTTTTTCTATGTCAATAGTTTTCTAAGTGCAAAAATTTTCGAAGTTCAAAATGTGTTCCTACAAACACACAATATTTTTACAATACCTTTCCAAGTATATTTTTGGGTGCAAGTTAAGTTTTATGCTATGCTTTCAAAATTTATACTAAGTATTTTCACAAAGAACCAAATGTTTCCATTGTTGGTGCAAGTATTTTTGGTATTTTTGATGTATGACAAAGGGGGAGAGATGCGCCTTAAGTTAGAAATAAATTTGTTTTCTCTTACCAAAGGATCAAACAAAACAAAATGTTTTTCAAAAAGGGGGGAGAGTGAAATTAGAAATTTTTTCCCTATTTTTCCCCATAGGATCAAAAATGGATTTTCAAAATGTAGATCATTTTTTTTCATTTGATCCCAAGCGTTAAAATTTAGCCCTTTCAACCAATCTAACTTAAGATATTGTCACACATCAAAAAGGGGGTGATTGTTGGTGCAAGATGCATCAGTGATCTCCTCCATTAAGTGTTTTAATGTTTGACAATATACTTAAGTCAATGATACATTGAACAAGGGAAGGGTGAGCAAAGGAGGAGTACCAAAGTGAAAGAAAGTCCTAGTAAACCTAGGCAATAAGTCCTGGTTCAAAGAATTGGGCACTAAGTCCTGATCATGGATTGAGCACTAAGTCCTGGCAAAAGGCTGGCCACCGAAGACCTGACCGGAAGTTGGGCACTAAGTCCTGGTCGAGGCATGGGCAAGAAGTCCTGGTCGAGGGTTGGGCACCGAAGACCAGGTTCGGAGAATTGGGTACGAAGACCTGGTCGAGGGTTGGGCACCAAAGTCCTGGACTTAGGGTTTGGGTACGAAGTCTTGGTCCGAGGGACTGAGCAACTTAGCTGAGCGATGACTAAGGACAGAAGTAGAGACGGGTTAGGGTTCGAACGTCTCGAGATCCGAGAGTATCAGAGGCTAAGCAAAAGTCCACCCGAAGGACTGGGTGGCAACCGTCTCCGGGAAGGAGTAGGTGAAAGGCGCGTTCTCGGGGGTGGGAACTTGCGTCGGTTCGACCTAGGGTTTCGTGGAAATCCGATGTCAGAACCAAGTCCTTAAGGTTAAGATTGTGTGTATATTTGCTTTGTATTTGTATATCTTGCAGGTACCTAGAATGGAAGACAAAGCAAGCAAACAACACACTACACGACTGAAAGCTTGGAAGCCAGGCGCCCCCATCAATGGGGGCGCCCCAATGGAATCAGGCGCCCCATCAATAGGGGTGCCTAACTCAAAGAGGCAAAAGCTGGTTCAACGAAGGAAGGCAGATCAGGCTTCCATTCAGGTGCCCGAGACCATACGGGTGCCTCCATCAGCTCAGGCGCCCTTGTGGAGAGGATAATCGCTAATCGGGCCTGCGGATAAGAGATCGCACAGGAAAAACCACGTGTAGGCGCCCCCATCGACACAGGCGCCCGTATGGGTGCTATAAAAGGGGCTTCGACCCCAAGGCTTCAGACACATCTTCAAATCATGATTCTAAGCTTCCCAAGTGACGACAAAGCTCTAACGACGAAGCTCTACGACTAGGAGGCTCCAGGAGGAAGTGCGCAGCACTTCGGAGGTCCAGATCGACTGAGTTTCAGATCTTGTTTGTTTGGTTTGAATTTACAATTCTGTACTTAGTTTTATGTATCTTTGATTGTAATTTCTGCACTGTAAGATGGGTTTCTCCGCCTCTGAAAAGTCCGAAAAGGAGATCATTAGTGGACGGGCGTTCCCGTGCTTAGGCCTTGGATGTACTAACCCTGGGGGGTCGGGAACCAAGTAAAATCCCGTGTACGCTGTGTTGCTGTTTCTTTTATTCTTTCTATTTTATTTTCCGCTGTGCTACTAACGCTCTATCCAGAACAATAACTCTTAAGTTTACGAGTTTCCGCAAAAAGATTTAAAGGTTGATATTCACCCCCCCTCTATCGACGACACCGATCCTACATTTTATCTCCGAACCACGTAAATCGGTGTGTTCCTCTTAGTTTTAGTTTATGTTTATGTTTATTCCGCTTGCGCACTAACTTTGTAGGAAGAAAAATCGAAGAAAAGCTGTTCACCCCCCCTCTAGCTTGATGGTCATGGTCCTAACAAGTGGTATCAGAGCGAAGGTTGCTCATCTACGGACTAACCGCCGAGAGAGCACAAGCTAGAGGAAATGGCGATTGAAGACAAATTGGGTGATGACATCAAATTCCACCTCCCTACGATCGCAAGGATTTCAACTATTGAAGGATGTGAATGAAGACTTGGTTTGGCATGGATTGGGAGTGCATGATGATCATAGAAGAGCCATTCGAAATTCCAAGAGATAAGCATGGGAAAAGACTTCGACCTAGAGATTGGACTAAAGAGCAACAAAGTCAATCAAAGGCAAATGAGAAGGTAATTACAATATTAATTGATATTTTGCCTAATGATGTAGTGAGTGGTGTAGGTAAATACGAAAATGCATATGAGTTATGGAACAAGATGGGAGCATTCCATGAGAATTCTACACAAGCTCAAATAGTAGAAGAACCAAAGGAAATAAGGTTGATGGTCCAAGAGGAAGAAGAGGAAAAAGAGTTGGCCATCTCATCAAGTGAAGTGGCTCAACAGAGTGAGAGATCATCCACTTCATTAAGGGAAGAAGGAGAGGTCTCTACTTCAAGGATTGAGGGGGAGGAGAGACCCACTTCAATGCCGGAGCAAGAAGAAGCTCCTACCTCCACCAAAGTCAAATCAAAAGATCATATCATTTGCTTTGGATGCAACAAGAAGGGGCACTACAAGGACAAGTGTCCACTAGGTAAAAAGGAGGTAAACCCTAATCCTGGGTCATTTCATTTAAAATTTAATATGGGTTGTAGGGAAAAGAAGGAGAAAAAGAACATTAGGTGCTATACTTGTGCGGAGCTAGGGCACTATCACACCAAGTGCCCGAGAAAAGGAGAGCTCAAGAAAATGGAGCATTTGAGAAGATGGGAAAAGGATGAGAGGAAGAGAAGCTCACATCAAGGGGGAGCTCCAAGGGTATGGGAGGTAATCCCTAACTTTAAGAATGTTTCAAACACCCTTATGCATATTATGAATGATAAAAATTACTTGTCTATGTGTAATTTTAGTTTCAAGTATCATGATAGAAATAGAGTTACTATTGAGTGCCAAAATTCTAAGAAACCCATGTATCATGATCAATCTAGAAATGTTAGACCTAAGGACTATGACATTAACCCTAAGAAAGGGAGACACATGCCTAGAGAAATGGGTAGATCTAGGAATACCCAAAGTGGTGACAATAAGGTTGAGAAGTTAGAAAGAGAAAATCAAGCTTCGAGGGCAAAGCTTGATAAATTGAAAAAGAATCTAGATAGACTCATTAGGGGGTCCAAGGGGTAAGGTATGGTACCGGATGGTCACCACCTTAGAAATGATAGACCGGGTCTTGGATATCAATCAAGGAAGTCAAGTGCTAAGGAAAAGTCATATGCAAGGATGCCATATAATTATAGCAAGGGAAAGACCAAATATGGCAAGGAAAATACATTTAAAGGGGAAAAGAAGAACTTGACCAAGAAAAAGATATACAATGTCAAGAGAGTGAGAGTTGAAGGTCAAGAAGCACCGGAGGTACACCGGTGTGGGCTTGTCTTTGTAGAAGAGTCATTTAGGGAGGTCACTAAGGAGAGCTCAAGGGGGAGCTGTAGAGGTCAAAATGGGATCCATGGTCAATGGATCTCGGGAGGATTTCTCGTAGGGGACTAGATGGACTATGGTATGTGCCAAAGGGGTTGGAAGACTAGTGTTAGTCTTAATCCTAGGGAATTGACACATTAAAAGGAAGGTCTGTGGAGGAAAAGATGAAAATAGAACCATATTGTGAGGAAATTGGTTTTCAATGTGCAAATGTCATATAAATCAATGCTGAGAATGTATTGTGGTTAAGTATGGGAAGATACACCAAGGAGAGGTCAAAATTAGAACTTTAGGCCAAGGATGAATTGAGCCATTTAGGTAATTTTGAATTTCATATCAATCATGGGATTGGTAACATATTTGTTCCAAACAATATTTTTCCCAAGTAGACATAGGCATTACAAATCTTTCCATGAAATTTTAGATTTTTTGGAGATTTATGGATTTAATTAGGCATTTCTGAAATTAGGACAAAGAGCTGAAATCAGGGTACCAGTCGACTGGTTCAGAACCAGTCGACTAGTCTAGTATAGATCAGAAACTGGGAAATTGAAATTATCAGTCGACTGCCCTTGGGGCAGTTGACTGATCTTTCTGTTTAGTGTCTCAGTCGACTGCCCCTGGGGCAGTCGACTTGTACGCAAGGTTTTAAAAAGGAAACAGTCATGCGGGGGTGGCCGAATCTAGGGTTTTCAGTGCCACCCCCTGTGAGTCTTCTTCTCTCCTGACCCTAGGGTTTGTAGTGTTGAGAGTGTATGGCTTGGGGTTACATTTATCTCTCAAACACTTATTTTGGCATTGTAACGCTTAACACTTATTTTGGCATTGTAACGCTTGACTTCTTTATGTTTTATTTGGAGTTTTGTATGCAACATTTGATTTATGGTTTCATATTGCTTTATGAAGTTTTAAGTCATGTCTTTGATATTGCTTATATTGTTTGCAATTCATGATTGGCTATTGAATGCTATGATATTGCTATTATGGGCACAAAGGAAGGTTTATATATGCATATTTCTAGGGTTAAGAGATAAGAAGGGGGAGGTTTTATCATCTTGAGAATATATAAAGGAAAGGAAGATTTGAAAATAATTCTATGTTTTAAATGGTATAGGATAGGCTTGACAAACATATAGAATCAAATGTAGGCTTAAGAGTTGATACAAATGATACATTTTCAAATGGATTGGAGTTTGTATCAAAAGTCGAGCATATTTGGTATTTTTCACGAAACCATATTTTTCTAGGGTAGATTATGTCCTAACAAATATGCTTGAAAAGTTTTATATTTTTCCGAATTTTGTGTAATTTTCAAGAGGTTTTTGAAATTCGACTGGAAATTTCAGAAATGAACTGTATCAGTCGACTACCCATGGGGCAGTCGACTGATGTTTCTGTAAGTTTGCGAATATCTTTCTGATTTGTGATTTCTGAAATTTTGCAAGCACATTTGTTAAGATATATTCTACCCTAGAAAAATATAGTTTCGTGAAAAATACCAAATATGCTTGACTTTTGATAAAAACTCCAATTCATTGAAAATGTATCATTTTGTATCAATTTTCTATCCTAACTTTGAATATATGTGTTTGCCAAGCCTAGCCTATACCATTTAAAACATAGAATCGTTTTCAAATGTCCCCCTTTTTTTCATATAATTTTTCAAGATAAAACACATGATGAAACCTCCTCCTTTTTATCCCTTAACTCTAGACATATGCATAAATATGAAAATTTCCTTATGCCCATAATAGCAAGATAAAAACATTCCATATGAGCAATATCAAGTCATGAATTGAAAACTCATATAAGCAATATGAAAGCATAAATAGAAGTGTCATATAAAGTCATACTAAAAGATAGACAATGTCACAAGGGCCATAGCCCCGAAGTTTTCAACCATTACAGTACCAAATTAAGTGTTTGAGAGATAAAATATAAAGTCCAAGCTACACACTCTGAACACTAGTATCACCAACTCAAGCTGCATCTACATCTCATCGCCTGGAGGAGGAGGAGGAGGGGCATGATACATGAGGTTCCACTGTTGCATCATCGCATACATCTCATTCTAGCGCTGCTAGAACCTCTGAAAGTCTCCTCTGAGACCCTCCTGGTGCTGCTGAAAAGTCTGAAAGTCCTCCCTAAGACCATGTACCTCTGACTGTAGTAGGGAGAACTGCTCCTATGTAACCCCAGCAGCTGGCGCCTCATCATCTGAACTAGAATAATCAGGACGCTGTCTCCAAACCATCACCCCTGCTGGCACTCAAAGAATTTAGTCAAAACATGACCGAAAGGCATGTAGATCTTTCCCATGACCTCATGTGAAAAATGGACAATGGATGCAAATATATGTAAAGTGATATCAATATCTAACCTTCTCTCCAATGCATACATCATTACCAAGTGAGGTAGTCGAATCTTCGACCTTCCCTTAGTAACAATAGGTAAAATGTAATCTAAGACAATTTTGTACAATACGTTGCTAGTAGGAGTCATGCGCTTGGCTTCGAAGATACGATCTAGAAGAGGGCAAGGATTATTATGGAAATAATAACGATGAACTTGAACAACAGTGACATTTGGCAAGGTCAAAGGCTCAGTGACTTTAGGAAAATATGTAAAGGGGTTGTTGGAGACTCTACACCCTAAAAATGGCCCTAATGGAGAGTAAAAACAAGGAAAACATGTAAACAGGAGAGAGTTAGCCATGAATCATGAATTAATTGCGAGAAGTGAGGCAAACAACTCGTTACCTTTTCCCTGCTCGTTGCATAGTGAAAAATGATCGTGATTGACTTAAGGAAGATGCCCTTCTTGCCCTAGACCTAGATCTGAGTTGGAGGAAGACTAGGAATGTGATGTTAGAGCCTTGGGAACACTTGGAGCAAAAAGGGAGGTCAAGGGAGACAAAAACAAGCAGGGGATGGCGCTGAAACCCTAGGTTCGGCCACCCTCGTGCGACTATTCTTTTTAAATAATTCGTAGATCAGTCGATTGCCCCTGGGTCAGTCAACTGATAAAACACACAGAAAGATCATTCGACTGATGCCTTAGAAATTTTGGTTTTTGAATCGACCTGGACCAGTCGACTGATTCTGAATCAATCGACTGGTACCCTATTTTCAGCCTTTCTGTCCTAATTTTAGAAATGCATAACTAATTCCACAAATCTCCAAAAAATCTAAAATTTCGCGAGGAGATTTGTGGCACCAATGTCTACTTGGGAAAAATATGTTTCTGAATAAATCTATCACCAGTCCCATGTTTGACATGAAATTCAAAACTATCCAATTTGTTCAACTCATCCTTGGCCTAAAGTCCTAGTTTCGATCTCTTCTTGATGTGTCTTCTCATCCTCAATCCCAATGCACTCCTAGCATTGATTTATATGGCATCTACACATTGAACACCAATTTCCATGCAATATAGTCTCATTTTCATCTTTTCATCCATAAAACTCCCTCTTGATGTGCCAACTCCCTAGGATTAAGACTCAAGTGAGTCTTCCAGATCCATTGACATACTCCATGACCCATCTAGACTCCCGAGATAAATCCTTCCGGGATCCATAGACCATGGGTCCCATTTTGACCTCTAGAGCTCTCCCTTGAGCTCTTAGCCTTAGTCACCTCCCTAGGTGACTCATCCACAATGGTAAGCCCACACCGGTGTACCTCCGGTGCTTCTTGACCTACAACTCTAACCTCCTTGACTTTATATACTTTTCCCTTGACTAAATCCTTCTTCTTTCCTTTAATTTGCTTTTTCTTGACATTTTTGGTCTTCCCTTTGCTATACTCATATGACATCCTTGCATATGATTTTCCACTACCAATTGATCTCCTATATTGATATCCTAGACCCAATCTATCATTGTTAAGACTTTGACCATCCGACACAATGCCTAACCCCTTGGATCCCATGATGATTCTATCTAGGTTTTTCTCTAATTTATCAAGTTTTGCCCTCAAAGCTTAATTTTCCCTTTCTAGGCTCCTAACCTTAGCATCATCATGTCCATTTAGGGCATTCCTAGATCTACCCATTTGTCTAGGCATGTGTCTCCCTTTCTTAGGATTAATGCCTTGATCCCTAGGTTTAACAATCCTAGATTTATCATGATACATGTGTTCCTTAGGATTTTGGGATACAATGTTAACCCTATTTCTATCATAATATTTAAATCCAAAGTTACGCATAGGCAAATAGTTCTCATTATTATTTCTAACATACAAAGGCAAGCAATTTTCATTATTTCTACCACACATGGATAAATTTGAAAAATGCTTAGAGTTAGGGATTACCTCCCTTACCCCTTGTAGCTCCCCCTTGATGTGAGTTTTTCTTCTGTTCCTCCTTCTCCTATTTTCTCAAATGTTCCAATTTCTTGAGCTCTCCTTTTCTTGGACATTTGGTGTGATAGTGCCCTAACTCTCCACATGTGAAGCATCTAATGTGCTTTTTCTCCTTCTTTTCCCTACAACCCATGTTAGATTTTAAATGAATTGACTCAGGTTTAGTGTTTACCTCCTTTTTACCTAATGGACACTTGTCCTTGTAGTGTCCCTTCTTGTTGCATCCAAAGCAAATGATGTGGTCTTTTGTCCTTTCTTTGGTGGAGGTTGAGGCTTCTTCTTGCTCCGGTATCAAGGGTGGTCTCTCCTACCCCTCAATCCTTGAAGTGGAGACCTCTTCTTCTTCCCTTGATGAAGTGGATAACCTTTCACTTTCTTGTGCCACTTCACTTAAGGAGATGGATGCCTCTTTTTCTTTTTCCTCTTTCTCCTCTTCTTCGGATGTTGAACTTCTTCCTTCATTCGATTGGTCCTTCTCCTCTTCTTGGACCATTGAACTCATTTCCTCGATCCCTTCCACTAATTGAGCTTGTGTAGGGTTTTCATCGAATACTCCATCTTGTTCCATAACTCATGTGCACTTTTGTATTCACCTACACCACTAATTATTTCATTAGACAAAATAGTAAGTAAAATCAAAATTACCGTTTCGTTTGCCTTTGATTGTGCTTGTTGCTCCTTATTCCAATATCTTGGTTGAAGCTTTTTGCTGTGCTTATCCTTTGGAACTTCAAACGGTTCTTCAAGCGCAATCATGTAGTTCCAATCCATGTCGAACCACATCTTTGTCTGCATCCTCCAATAGTCGAAATCCTCACGATCATAGGGAGGTGGAACGTTGATGTCGTCACCCAACTTTTCTTCAATCGTCATCTCCTCTAGCTTTTTGCTCTCTTGACGGTTAGTCTGTAGATGAGCGAACCTTTGCTCTGATACCACTTATTAGGATCTTACCGTTAAGCTAGAGGGGGTGAATAGTTTTTTCTCGATTTTTCTACCTTCAACGTTAGCGTGCACAAGCGGAAGTACTAATGACAAAATAAAAAACAATGCTAACACCAATCGTTTTTGTGGTTCGGAGATGAAACTCCTACTCCACGGCTGTCCATAAGATGGACGATCCCGATCCTTCGGTGGATGATTCCCCGGAGCACCTCCGGCTAGCTCTTGTCGCTCCTTGTGGGTGGAGAAACCTCGCCAAAAACCTTGGACAATCCCTGAGCAATACTAGGCTACTAACAAGCTCTAACCAAGCAAGTTTCGCCAAGAAGAAACAGACGTAAACGAGTCCCCTTAAATAGAGCTCAAGGCTGATATGACCGTTACTAGTCGACTGGTCCACTCTGAATTCAAATATCATCGCCTGACCTTTCGAATTCTGGCCATCATCAGTTGACTAGTCCTGGACCAATCGACTAATCTTTCTGTGAACCCTTTCAGTTGATTGGTCCCTCACTAGTCGACTGGTCCACTCCCTAAGTCTAGGGTTACCCTTCCCGAGTACATTTCTCTCAGTACTTAAACTCTCATGACTTAAGCCCCCCCCGAGTACAATTCCCTTAGCACTCGGAACCTCACGACCTGGTTGACTCTTCATCCAGCAGCCTCGATCTGTTGCCTTCAAGCCCTCTTTGACTTTGGCTCCCGTCCATCAGATACGCACACAAGCCCTCGGCTTGCCTCCATGTCATCCTTCATGCATACCTCAAAGTCCGCTTCCCTCAGCTCATCATTCTTATTTCAGCAGCCTCGACCTGTTGCCTTCAAGCCCTTTTCGACTTTGGCCCTCGTCCCTCAGATGCGCACACAAGCCCTCGGCTTGCCTCCATGCCATCCTTCACGTACACCTCGAAGTCTACTTCCCTCGGCTCATCGTCCCTACTTTGTCCATGGTCTCTCGGATGCGCACACAAGCCCATGACTTGCCTCCATTCCACCCTTCACCGTACCCGAAGACGTCCAACCAAGTTTATGTGTATCCTGCAAACCTGCACACTCACATACACATATTAGATCAACATGAAACCCTAACTTAATCATATTGACACACACACATCAAAACCCATGATCCTCCCGATCATACTTGGGTCGATTTCCCCAACATATAGAGTGTACCAAAAGGTTTGGATATGGATTTGAGTCTCAATCCTTAGGTTTTGACACATTGGATTTATGTTTCATGCATGAAAATGTGGCATTGGGGTCATATTGCATGAAAATTGATTTTTGATGTGTAGATGTCATATAAACCAATGCTAGGGATGCATTGTGGTTGGTAAGGGCAGATACATCAAGAGGAAGTCAAAACTAGGACTTTAGGTCAAGGTTCTATTGAACCATTTAGATAGTTTTGGGTTTTGTGTCAATCATAGAATTCGAGATATATACATTTTTAAATGTATTTTTCCCAAGTAGACACGGGTAGCACAAACCTCTTCACAAAAATTAAAAATTTTAGGAGACTTGTGAAATTTCTGCTGCATTTTTGAAATTGGGCCAGAAATGTAGAAATAGACTGATATTAGGGTATCAGTCAATTGATGCAAAGGGCAGCCGATTGATAATTCTGTGGGGTTGATTTTTGACTAGGTCAATCGACTGGTAATTGTCTTAGTCGACTGGTACAGGCTGAAATTGTTTTCATCAAAGTTGAAATGTATCTTGATGATGTTGGACTTGCATATAACCTTATGGGGGGGTTAATACACAATGTTTGTGGTTATGAAAGATTAAAGAATCCAATAATTGGGATATTGTTGGAGGTCATTTTGATGTATGACAAATGGGAGAAGTGTTGGGTTAAGTGGGAAATCAACACACCTTTGTAAGAAATTCATGCTCAAGGGGGACCAGTTGTTGGCAAAGGGGGAGAAGTACCTTTGCAAGGAAAACTTACTCAAGGGGTAGTTTAGGTAAAGGGAGAGCCTAAGGTTAGGTTCCATGATTTATGCATGATCATTTTCTTTGTTGTTGATTCCCTAACTTAAACGAGTTGCCAAACATCAAAAAGGGAGAGATTGTTGGAGCAATCTAGGTACCTTGGGTTTTGATGTTTGGGCAAAGGTTTAAGTTATAATTATTGTTGTATTTGATGTTGCATTGTGAGAATGCAGGATACAGGTACGAAGGAGAAAAGTCCAAGTGACATCTTGGCAAAGGAAGACCCGCCACAAGGACCGAGGTCGAAGGAAGCTCCAGAAGGCAAGGCGTGAAGGATGGAGAGGCATCCGAGGGATGCAAGGCTGATGGAGGAGGCTAGGTCTAGGTTGGTCGGGAAAGGATGAGTGTTGAGTGACTGTACTCGGGGTTGAAATCCTAGGTTTAGAGTTTGGTCAGTCGACTGTTGCTTGTAGCAGTCGACTGGTGTTGGGCACAGAAAAATCAGTCGACTGATCCTCTGTGCAGTAGACTGGTGTCGGCTGGAATTAGAATATTAGGTTGTAACATTCGGATTCGATTCGAACCAGTCGACTGGTATTGGAACCAGCCAACTGGTATTGGCACCAGTCGACTGGTAATGGCTAGTTCAGTAACGAGCTCTATTTAAGGGTGCTCAATTTGGCTGGCTAGGGTTGACGAAATTGACTTTGATTAAAGGCCAATTAGTATTCTAAGTGCTTAGGTGAGTGTTTCAGGTTGTGGCGAGGTTTTCTCACCCACAAGGAGCTACACGAGCTAGCCGAAGGCTTTCCGGGGAGTCATCCACCGATGGATCGGGATCGTCCACCTTACGAGCAATCGTGGAGTATGCGCTTTATATCTGAACCACGTTAAAGGTTTTGTGTTAGTAGTTTGTGCTTCTTGTTATTTTTAGTTTAATTTTGTATTCTGTTGTGCACTAACAAGTGTAGGAAGAAAACTGCGATTGAAGTGGGTGAACGACTATGTCACGCCCCCAGAGGTATATGCTTCCTCGAAAATCGAACAGCATCTCTCCTGTACGGCGGACAATATGGGGCAAAAATACATACTATCTCGCATATATATAGCTTAGCCACATGCGGCTAGCATCACAGCAATATATATGTGAGATAGTATGTATTTTGCCCCATATTGTCCGTCGTACAGGGGAGATGCTGTCCGATTTTCGAGGAAGCATATACCTCTGGGGGCGTGACAATTTTTGGTATTAGAGCGAGGTTTTGCGATGTTTTGGTGTCTGTGGGTTTACAGAGTTGTTTTACGTGGTCAATCTGTATGTAACAGATTTGTTTATTTTTGCGGAGTCTTTTGCTTGAGGTTTGACGAAGTTGTTTTGATTTCGTGGTCTATCTGTATTTTACGGATTTATTTTCCGGAGTCATTTTCTTGACATGGTTTGGTTTGGTTGTGTTTTGGGACTAGGCGGCAACGAATCTTCTCCAGGCTACAAGAGGTAATGTCTTTAGTGATCATACTATCTTTAGTATTCATTAGTTAGTTTGGGGTTGGCTGATGTTTTCCAAATTAGTTGGATCGTGTATCCTTAACCTCAAGCTGAAATTCACCTTTTCAACTCTTGTTAAAATCCGGTATTTAACATTCTCTCCCACTAACAAAAATTTGGTCCCCAAATTTAGCTAATAACCCATAACAAATACTAGTCAACAACCAGGAAAATCAACAACTTCGATATAATATGAATACTGCATAAACCAATCCATACACACCTCAAGTAAACAGATGAGGGTAGCGAGCTCTGATCGTATCCTCGAGCTCCCATGTAGCTTCCTTCTCAGAGTGGTGTTGCCAACCAACTTTAACCAATCGAACTGTCTTATTCCTCAATCGATGCTCTTTGCGGTCCAGAATCCGCATAGGCACCTCCTCATACGTCGCGTCTGGCTGAAGTGTGACCGGCACCTCCGATAACACATGTGTAGGATCCGGTACATATTTCCTCAGTATGGAAACATGGAACACATCGTGAACTCCAGTCAATGACGGTGGTAACGCCAGACGATAAGCAACAGCTCCAATCCGCTCCAAAATCTGGAAGAGTCCAATATAGCGAGGAGCTAACTTACCTCTCAACCCAAACCGCTTCACCCCTTTCGTGGGTGACACTCGCAAGAACACATGATCGCTGACGGAGAACTCCAAGGGTCTGCGTCTCCGATCTGCATAACTCTTCTGACGATCCTGAGCCTCTGACAGCCTACGTCTGATAGCACGGACTAGCTCTGCGTCATGCTGAATACTCTGAGGACCTAGCAACTGAGATTCCCCAACCTCTACCCAAAGGGTGGGTGTCCTGCAAGCTCTACCATACAACGCCTCGAAAGGTGCCATCTGAATAGCCGAATGATAGCTATTATTATAAGCAAACTCAACCAAATGCAGGTGATCCTCCCAGTTGCCTCCAAAGTCCATAACGCAAGACCTCAACAAATCCTCCAGTGTCTGAATGGTACGCTCAGACTGTCCGTCCGTCTACGGATGAAAGGTTGTACTGAATCGAAGCTCGGTACCCATGGCCTACTGCAAACTCTGCCAAAACTGCGAAGTGAAACGCAGGTCTCTATCTGATATGATGCTCAGAGGAACACCATGTAATCGGATAATCTCACGGCAGTACAACTCTGCCAGCTTGTCCAGAGAATCTATCCTCTGAATCCCCAAGAAATGAGCAGATTTGGTTAATCGATCAACGATCACCCAAATCGCATCGTGTCTTCTACGAGACCTCGGTAGTCCAACAACGAAATCCATCGTGATATGCTCCCACTTCCACTCAGGAAGAGGGATCTTCTGTAGTAATCCAGCAGGTCTCTGATGCTCGGCCTTCACCTGCTGGCATACTAAACATCTAGCAACAAAATCCGCGATGTCTTTCTTCATACCGTTCCACCAGTAGGAACGTCTCAAATCTCGGTACATACGGGTTCCGCCAGGATGAATAGCAAACCGAGATCGATGAGCCTCCTGAAGCAACTCCTCCATGACTGGATGTGACTTGGGTACGCACAATCTCCCTCAGAAATATAGAATACCCTCGTCATCACGTGTAAAGTCAGTCTGCTGCTCGGAGGCTATCTGGCTGCCTAAGAGCTGCAGATGCTGATCACTAGACTGAGCCTCTTTGATCTTCGTCCTGATCGAAGACTGAGCAACCATAGTCACCAACAACCCTTTCTCTGTCTGACCCTGCTCCTCCAGTCCCAACTCTGAGAAGCTCTGCACTAAATCGGTGACCATAACCCGGTGACAAGCCAGAACACTACGAGATTTTCTACTCAATGCATCTGCCACTACATTAGCTTTCCCTGGATGGTAGCTAATGGTACAGTCATAGTCCTTCAAGAATTCCATCCATCTTCTCTGACGAAGATTTAACTCCTTCTGAGTGAATAAATACTTGAGGCTCTTGTGATCTGTGAAAATCTCAAACGTGACGCCATAGAGATGATGTCTCCATATCTTCAGGACAAAAATAATGGCTGCAAACTCTAAGTCATGAACTGGATAATTCTTCTCATGCTCCTTCAGCTGACGAGAAGCATAAGAGACTACCCATCCATGCTGCATCAAAACTGCACCCAAACCCTGATGTGAAGCGTCCGTGTAGAGTACAAATCCATCCTCGCCTGAAGGTAACCAATACAGGCGCAGACACCAATCGCCGCTTGAGCTCCTGAAAACTAGTCTCGCAAGCTTCTGTCCAAATAAATTTCATGCCTTTTCTGGTAAGACGTGTTAACGGTGAAGCGATGCTGGAAAACCCCTCAACAAATCGGCGATAATAACCAGCCAATCCGAGAAAACTGCGCACCTCCTGAACTGACTTAGGTTGTTCCCAACTGGTGACAGCCTCGATCTTCTAGGGATCTACGGAAATACCTCTACTGGAAACGTGTCCGAGAAAACCCACAGAAGACAACCAGAAAGCACACTTGCTAAACTTTGCATACAACTGCTCCCGTCGGAGAGTCTCCAAAACGATACGAAGGTGGCGCGCATGTTCCTCCTCGGAACGAGAGTAAATCAGTATGTCGTCGATGAAAACAATAACAAACTGATCCAAATACTCCATAAAAACTCGATTCATCAGATCCATAAATACTGCAGGAGCATTGGTAAGCCCAAATGGCATTACCAAAAACTCATAATGTCCATACCGGGTGCGGAAAGCTGTCTTCTGGATATCTGAATCCCTAACCCTCAACTGATGATATCCGGACCGCAAAATCAATTTTAGAATACACTGAGGTATCCTTCAACTGATCAAGCAAATCCTCAATACGAGGTAGGGGATACTTGTTCTTATTGGTCACGTCATTCAACTGCCGGTAGTCGATGCATAACCTCATAGAACAACAGACTATTCACCCTTTCTAGCCGTGCGCACCGGTCCCAACACTATCTTCTCTTTGGGGTTGGTTGGACCACGAATAAGCACAATAATGATAATAAATTCATCATTTATGCATATCCATGGGGATAAATTATACGTTGTTAATATAACTGGCTGAGATGAATATTACTATCCCGACTGACTAAATGGCTAAACTCTATCCGTGGAAAGTCCCAATTGTTGGTTAAAAAAGAATCAGACCTAAACAGTCAACCTTTAGTGTTTCGATGTTTCACAATATACCAAGGTCTAGTTAAAGTGATCAAGGGTTAAACCAAACAGGACCTGATGTTTGGTAGGGTAAACCCAGGTTTGATCGTTTGACCAATGGGTCAGCCAAACAGGACTTGATATTTGTAGGATCATTGCTATCGATAGAGGGGGGGTGAATATCGACTTGTAAAAACTTCGTTGGAAATCTTCGTTTAACTCCCGTTAATCGTCTTTCTATCAGGTTAGTACGCAGCAAAAATAATAAAATAAAAGAAAGACAAAACACAATAGAGACTCGCGGGATTTATTTACTTGGTTCCCAACCCCCTGGGTCAGTACGTCCAAGCCCTATGTACTCGGCATGAGTCCACTAATGGTCTCCTTTCTAGAATTGCTGGAGGCGGAGAATATCCGTCTTACAGTATGATTTACAAGCAAAGAATAAATAAATTGAACTCGTAAAATAACACGCAAACCAAAATAGAACTCGTCCAACTCTGGAAGTCTGAAGTGCCACGCACTTCCTCCTGGAGCCTCCTTGGTCGTAGAGCTTCGACTTGAGCACTTTTTCTTTGCAGAAATTACTTAGACAGTTGTGGAAATTGATGTTCAACATTAAGGGGTCGAACCCCTTTATATAGTAGTGTCCAGGGCGCCTATGTTGCTATGGGGTGCCTTCCATGTTTCGGTCAAAGCCTATCCAACACCGAAATCGCGGAAGGATGAGATCCAACCTTCCCATGTGCCTGGGACCATCCCAGGTGCCTGGGATCCCTCAGGCCCCCTGGCTTGCCAGGCGCTTGAGAGAGGGCTGCCCCAACTAGGGCGCCCTGCTACTCTTGGGCGCTTGATTAAAGTCAGGCGCCCAGGAGCAGTCTCCCAGGTCTTGTATCCCCTGCGTTTGCTCTCCCATCTTGCCTCCAACTACAGGTACGTGCAAGACTACAAACACAAGACAAACATACAAGTAATATTAGCTTTAATGGTTGGTTCTGACTTTGGATTTCACCTGAAACCCAAGGTCGAACCAACGCCTAATGTTCTCTTTCTCGGGGAACGCGTCCTCACCTATTCCACACTGGAGAAGTTGCGTTTGCCAACCGGAACCTCTGGTTGGACTTTCGCTTAGCCTTCGAGAACCCGAATCTCGAGATGTTCGACCTCGACCCATCTCTACTTCTGTTCGCGATCCCCACTCGACTAAAGCTTTTGCCAACCAGGACCTCCGGTTGGACTTTTGTCCTACCTCTGAGAACTCGGATCTCGAGACGCCCGACCTCGACTCGTCTCTACGTTTGTCCGATAACTCTTGCTCGACAAAGACTCCGTTTCCCGATCCCCAACCAGGACTTAGTCCTCAATCCCCCGGACCAAGACTTCGTGCTCGGCTTCACTCACCAGGACTTAGTCCAACCTAGCTTCACTTGCTAGGACCCATTTTCACTCACCAGGATTTAGTGCCCAGCTTCACTCACCAGGACTTAGTCCAACTCAGCTTCACTCATCAGGATTTAGTGCCCAACTTCACTCACCAGGACTTAGTCCAACCTAGCTTCCCTTGCTAGGACCCGACTTCACTCACCAGGATTTAGTCCAACCTATCTTCCCTTGCTAGGACCCGGCTTCACTCACCAGGATTTCTTTCATCAAAATCACTCCTTTGCTAGTCATCATGATCCTGACTAGACTTCCTCCATCTTTCAGATAAATATAACTCCAAACCTCAAGTCCGGTTTGGTTTACTCCCTTGGTCAAACTGACCAACCCTGGGTTCTTTTCATTCTGCCAAACATCAGATCCTGTTTGGCTAACCCCTTTGTTAACCTAATCAAATCTGAGTGTACCCTACCAAACATCAAGTCCTATTTAGCTAAACCCTTGATCAACCAGACTAAACCTTTGGTGTATTTCCACTAACTTCAGTATCTTGTTAAACATCAAAACACTAGAGGAAGACATCACTGATGCATCTTGTACCAACAATCTCCCCTTTTTGATGATTGACAATATCTTAAGTTAGGTTAGGTCTAAAGGTTAAATCTAGGTTTAATCCTTGGGTCTTCTCTCCCCCTTTGTCACACATCAAAAATTACAAAAAAAACTGTTGGACACGTGCCGTCGATAGAGGGGGGAGTGAATATCGACCGTAAAATCTTCTCATGGAAATTCGTCGTTTCGTTGACTTTCGAGGTTCGTTCTAGAGACAAAGTTAGTAGCAGCGGAAAACAAAAAGAACGAACAAACAATGAAGTGCACACGGGATTTTTTACTTGGTTCCCAACCCCCCAGGGTCAGTACATCCAAGGCCTAAGCACGGGAACGTCCGTCCACTAATGGTCTCCTTTCCGGACTTTCTGGAGGCGGAGAAACCCGTCTTACAGTGCACAAATTACAATCAAAAGATGTAAAGAAATAATTGCATAATTGTAAATTCAAACCAAACAAGAATGAGTCGAAGACTCGGCCGATCTGGAACTCCGAAGTGCCATGCACTTCCTCCTGGAGCTTCCTTGGTCACAGAGCTTCGCTGTTAGTGCTTTGTCGTCGGTCAGAAGACTCAGAATGATCTCAGAAGTTGTGCCCTGAGTTGAGGGGTCAAAGCCCCTTTTATAGTCTTGTCTAGGGCGCCCGTAATGCTATGGGGCGCCTCATAAGCGGTCAAAGGTTCATCCAAATCACAAACTTTGCGAGCTGATAAAAACTGCCATATAGGGTGCCTATATTGATGGGGCGCCTGATTCATTCAGGCGCCTGAGTCAATAGGGGTACCTAGCTTCATTGAGGCGCCTGTATCAATGGGGGCACCCGGGAAGATGCTTTTCAGCCTCTTTGTGTTTGTTTGCTTGCTTTCTCTTCAGTTTTAGGTACCTACAAGATACACAAATACAAGATAAACAAGTAGATAATCTTAACCTTAAAGACTTGGTTCTAACTTCGGATTTCCATGAAACCCTAGGTCAAACTGCCGCCTTATGTTCCCATCCCGGGGAACGCGCCTTTCACCTACTTCTTTCAGGAGAGTTTTGCCAACCAGTCCATTCGGTTGGACTTTTACTTAGCCTTCGAGACTCTCGGATCTCGAGATGTCCGAACCTCGACCCATCTCTACTTATGTCCTTAGTCATCACTCAGCTAAGTTGCTCAATCCCTCGGACCAAGACTTTGTGCTCAAACCCTAGGTCCAGGACTTAGTGCCTAACTTCACTCATCAGGACTTTTGCCCAATTCCTCGAACCAGGTCTTCATGCCCAACCCTTGGCCAGGACTTAGTGCCCAATTCCTCGAACCAAGTCTTCGTGCCCAACCCTTGGCCAGGACTTAGTGCCCAATACTTAGAACCAGGGCTTAGTGCCTAGGTTAACTAGGACTTTTTCTTCACTTTGTTACTCCTCTCTTGACTCACCCTTCCCTTGTTCAATGTATCACTGACTTAAGCATATTGTCAAATATTGAAACACTTAGAGGAGGGCATCACTGATGCATCTTGCACCAACAATCTCCCCCTTTTTTATGTTTGACAATATCTTAAGTTAGATTGATTGAAAGGGCTAAATTATAATCCTTGGGATCAAAAGTAAGAAAAAAATTATCTAAGTTTTGAAAACACATTTTGATCCATTGGGAAGGCTCTCTATCCTTTGGGAGAAAAAGAAAAAATTTCCAGTCTTAAGTTGACTCTCCCCTTTTAGAAGAAAACATTTTGATCCTTTGGGAAGAAGAAAAAAATTTCTAAGTTACTCTTAACTTAACTGTACTCTCCCCCTTTGTCTTACATAAAAAAAACCACAGAAATGCTTGCACCATCAATAAAAACGTTTTTCCTTTTGAAAATATAAATTTTTGAAGCATAGCAACAAGTTAGAAATATTTTGAACTTTTAGTATAATTTGTTGAACTTAGATAAATTTTAAACAAGCACACTCATAAAAGATTATGCAATTAAAACACGTTATGCATTTAGCACAAAGAAAATTTGTACTTTGGAAAATATTGTGCACTTTATAAAAGTATTAGTATTTTGAAAGAAATTTTGCACTTTTTGAGAAAATACTAGTATTTTTGAGAGATGTCTGACACTTTTCAAAAAATGCAGTACTTTTGGAAAATGCATAACTTTTGAAAAAAAATACTATGAGCTTTGAAAAGTGCAAGTACTTTTGAAAAATATTATTATCTTTTTGAAAAATATACGTACTTTTTTTGAAAAGTATAAGAAAGTATAAGTAGTTTTTGAAAAATATTAGCATTTTTGAAAACATAATACTTTACTTGACTTGGTTTCTTTTCCAGTCTGACACTATCCTAGGAAACCTTGTTAACTACAAGGGCATTTTCGTACGTGTCATGGAAATTCTCCAAATTCAAGTAAGTATTATTTTTAAAAAAATATGAAAGTATAAAAAAATTCTTATGTTTTTAAAAGGATTTTAACAATTCAGTGCATGCAAACATATTACTTTGAAATGTTTAATAATTCCTTTAATTTGACCTCTCCCTAAACCTGACACAGTCCTTGGAAGCTTGTTGACTACAAGTACTCTTCCTCTGAGTCTTTAGGGTTTGGTTCAGACCAAAAGAATTATCTAATAATTTCAAAACAAATAATTGCCAGAAAAAAACTTGTCAGAAAGTTTCCTTTTGACTCAAACTCCCCCTAAATTTGACACATCCTAGGAGTCCTTGTAGATCATGAAGTAGACCTTCCTCTGTGTCTTTAGGGTTTATCAAAATCAAATAAACAATAATTTTCAGGAAGATAAATTTCGAAACCACAATTTAGAAAGAAGATAATTTTTAAAGCATAAGCCTTTTCGAAAACATAAGTGATAGTAATTAAAGCAAAGTTTTTGAAAAGCATTTTGAAATGATAATGATGTTTTTAAAGTATAATTTTCGAAAAGCAAAAAAAACTCCCCTGACACCAACATCGTTTAACTCTATCTAAGTGTCTTAAGGGACTTTAGTGTTGACCTAAGAGGCTTATGTCTAATTGTGTAGGTCAAACATTTTTTGAAAAGATATACTTTTGAAAATGTATAATATGTACAAACAATCAGACAAGTATGAAATCCATAAAAACATTATTATGTTAAAGTACTATTTTGAAAATAGATTTTAGAAAAATATTCTAAGATGTTTGGAAAATAATTTTGAAAAATATTTTCAATTTATTAGTCTTTAACATCTCACCCATTTTAGATGTCTCAGTACAAGCAAGCATGGTTGCCTTATAGGTGTATTGTGAGATGCTTGAATCATTTTTCATAATTTATTGTTAAATCTAAGATTTAATCAAAACTTGTGTTAGATTCAAATTTATCAAATAGTAAAGTGAATTTGATTTTCGGTAATCGGCTTCCAAGTCTTGGAAAGGCACAGAGGCCTTCTTTGGTCGTAGCCTTATTGGAGCAACAACCCTTTTCTTGACAAAGTCTTTTATCGAAAATTCATTTTCAAATTACTTCTTGAAAAATTTTGGTCTAACTAGCTTAGGTTTTGGATCGGTAGCTTCGGCTAGTTCTACCAGACTAAACAGACCAAGTAGGGTACGCCTTACCTTACTTGGCCTTATTAGAAGGGCTTACCAAACGTACTATCATCTCACCTCCACCCAATACTAGGTTGTTCAAGTTTCAACTATTCATTTTCCTATAACCGTGCTAAGTCATGCATAAATTTAAATATGAATGACATGACATATATTTTAATGAAATAGCAGATGCATGGTATGACAGTTATGCATGAGTCAAACAATTCAAATCATTTTATTTACGTTTCTAATAATATATCAAATTCCCAATTCGATACATGTAGTGTGAACCCGAAAATATGCCAACCCACTTTGACATATTTAATGTTATTAATTTTAATTGTTGCAGTTTGGGTAAGATTTTATTTAATTTGAATTTAAGTTATTTAAGGGTTAATTGGGTTTAAGTTAATTGCAATTAAATTTATTAATTGAAGTTGAAGTTGAATTAATTAAGAATTAATTGAAATTACGTTGATTAAGGATTAATTATAATTAATTAAGGATCTATTAAAGTTAAATTAATTAAGGATTAAATAAAGTTTAATTTAGAAATTAAAAATTGATTGAAGTTGAATTAATTAAAAATTGATTGAAGTTGAATTAATGAAAAATTGATTGAAATTAAATTAATTAAAAATTAATTGAAGTTAAATTAATTAAAAATTGATTGAAGTTAAATTGAATTATTTAAGGGTTAATTAAAGTAAAATTGAGATTTAATTTGATTTAAATTTCAAAATTTCTGGGTTGGTTAAAAGTTGTGGATTTAATTTCATCATTTTCATTATTTCGAAAATATATGATTCCTTTACTATTTCTTCTTTATTTATCTTTTTATGTTTTTCTAATAATTCTGGTTTATTTGAATCTTTGTGATTTTTATTGACTATAGCCTTCATCTTAGAAAATTCCATCTCCTCGTCATCCTCATCATTAAAATAACATCCTTCAATATCCTAATAGTAGGTGGAGTAATTTGGGTCACTAGTTAATGTTTTGTAATAATTTTCAGAATTATCCAAGATAATAATTAAACTATTATCTAAAAGAATTTTATCTCCATTATTCTCAGAATTATCCTCATTATCCTCATAACAATCATCAGAAATATTTTCAATGTTATCCTTAAGATTTTTTGAAATAATTTCATTGTTATCCTTACGATTTTCTGAAAAATCATCTTTATTCTCAGAAATATTTTCAATATTTTCATAATTAATCTCTAAGTTTTCAAAATTAATTTCAGAATTATTATTTACATTTTCAGATTTAAATTCAGAATTATCATTAATATTTTTAGAATTAATTTTAGCATTATCCGTAAAATTATCAGAATTAATTTTAACATTATCAGTAAAATTATCAGAATTAATTTTAACATTATCAGTAAAATTATCAGAATTAATTTTAACATTATTAGTAAAATTATCTGAATTAATTTTAACATTATCAATAAAATTATCATAATTAATTTTTGAAATTATTGAATTGGTATTAAGGATTAAATAGTTAATTTCTGATATTTTAACTATATCCATATTTTGTAACTGGTCATGCAAGATATTTATTTGAGTATGCAATAATTCTAATTTATTAGAGAAATTATCTAAATTATCTACATAGGATAGTGCAGAAATTTGAAAATTTTTTGGAATGTAAATTTTGTGTACCTTTGTCGGACACTTATTTTTGTAGTGTCCGTGCTTTTGACATTTGAATCATTTGATGTGATCCTTGTTCTTCTGGACTCCTGGTGCTGGTACTTCCTTTGCCGTCGATGAAGAATGAGTCTTACGAGTAGGACACTGATTTTTGTAGTGTCCTCTCTCCCTGCACTTAAAACATGTGATATAGAATTTAAAAATTGACATTTAAAATAAATTATACCTGATTCACCCCTGGGCTCCCCCTCAACTCCTGGCGTCTTTGCTCCGTCGGCTGTTAGTCCGGTGAAGAGAGTCCAGGCTCTGATACCACTTGTTGGACCGGTGCCGTCGATAGGGGGGGTGAATATCGACCGTAAAATCTTCTCGCAGAAATTCGTCGTTTCATTGACTTTCGAGGTTCGTTCTAGAGAAAGAGTTAGTAGCAGCGGAAAACAAAAAGAACGAACAAACAATGAAGTGCACACGGGATTTTTTGCTTGGTTCCCAACCCCCTAGGGTCAGTACATCCAAGGCCTAAGCACGGGAACGCCCGTCCACTAATGGTCTCCTTTTTGGACTTTCCGGAGGCGGAGAAACCCGTCTTACAGTGCACAAATTACAATCAAAAAATGTAAAGAAATAATTGCAGAATTGTAAATTCGATCCAAACAAGAATGAGTCGAAGACTCGACCGATCTGGAACTTCAAAGTGCCGCGCACTTCCTCCCGAAGATTCCTTGGTCACAGAGCTTCGCCGTTAGCGCTTTGTCGTCAGTCAGAAGACTCAGAATGATCTCAGAAGTTGTGTCCTGAGTTGAGGCATCGAAGCCCCTTTTATAGTCTTGTCTAGGGCGCCCGTGATGCTATGGGGTGCCTCATAAGCGGTCAAAGGTTCATCCAAATCGCGAACTTCGCGAGCTGATAAAAACTGCCATATAGGGCACCTGTATTGATGGGGGCGCCTGATTCATTCAGGCACCTGAGTCAATAGGGGTGCCTAGCTTCATTGAGGCACCTGTATCAATGGGGGCGCCCGGGAAGCTGCTTTTCAGCCTCTTTGTGTTTGTTTGCCTGCTTTCTCTTCAGTTTTAGGTACCTGCAAGATACACAAACACAAGATAAACAAGTAGATAATCTTAACCTTAAGGACTTGGTTCTGACTTTGGATTTCTATGAAATCCTTGGTCAAACCGACGCCTTATGTTCCCATCCCGGGGAACACGCCTTTTACCTACTCCTTTCAGGAGAGTTTTGCCAACCAGTCCATTCGGTTGGACTTTTACTTAGCCTTCGAGACTCTCGGATCTCGAGACGTCCGAACCTCAACCCATCTCTACTTATGTCCTTAGTCATCACTCAGCTAAGTTGCTCAATCCCTCGGACCAAGACTTCGTGCCCAAACCTAGGTCCAGGACTTAGTGCCTAACTTCACTCATCAGGACTTTTGCCCAATTCCTTGAACCAGGTCTTCGTGCCCAACCCTTGGCTAAGACTTAGTGCCCAATTCCTTGAACCATGTCTTCGTGCCCAACCCTTGGCTAGGACTTAGTGCCCAATACTTAGAACCAGGGCTTAGTGCCTAAGTTAACTAGGACTTTTTCTTCACTTTGTTACTCCTCTCTTGACTCACCCTTCCCTTGTTCAATGTATCACTGACTTAAGCATATTGTCAAATATTGAAACACTTAGAGGAGGACATCACTGATGCATCTTGCACCAACAATGAAATTTTTGAAAAAAATGTATCTTAAGCCTCTTTAAGATAATTTCTCTTCTCCTTTTGAAAATACTTAAGATATATATATATATATATATATATATATATATATAATTTTTTTTGAAAGCATATATAATTTTGAAAAGAGGATTTTCAAAACTCTTCCCCCTTTTTTTGTTTTTGAAAAACTAAGTACTTGTTTTATAAAGTATTCTAAAAGGCACTTAAGTACTTAAATTTCACCAACAATATGTGAAAAAATATATATTTGTTATAAAAATGAACTTCCCTAAGTCTGACAACAATCCTAGGAATCTTGTTGACCACAAGAAAATTCCTATGTATCTTAGGGATTTTTCATAAATGAATATTTTAGATCGAATTTGGTTTTGAAAAATAATAATTTTCTTGATTTGGGTTCTTTTCCAGTCTGACACAATCCTAGAAAACCTTGTTAACTACAAGAAAATTTTCCTAAGTGTCTTAGAAATTTTTCCAAATTCAAGTAAAGATTATTTTCAAAACTATTCCAAAAGTCAAAAAGAGTTTCGAAATAAGTTTTGGAAAATGATAGTATAATATTTTCAAAAGTAAATATTATTGAAGAGATAATGTATAATTTTTAAAAACCTCTAATTTTTTTTTATCTGAACCTTGCCCAAAACCTGACACAGTCCTAGGAGGCTTGTTGGCCACAAGTTAATCTTCCTCTGAGTCGTAGGGTTTGATTCAAACGAAAAAAGTTATCAAATAATTTTTCATAATGTAATCAGAAAATAGAATCAATTTCTTTTGAGTAGAACTCCCCCTAACCTGACACAATCTTAGGAATCCTTATAGATCATAAAGGATATTTCCTATGTGTCTTTAGAGTTCATCTAAATCAAAAGAGCAATTAGCACATTTTTGAAATGCATTTTGAAATAATATTATAGTTTTCAAGGAAATAATTTTTGAAAAATATTTTGAATGATATAATAAGTTTTTGAAAAATATTTTGAATGACATAGTAAGTTTTTGAAAGACATAATAAGTTTTTGAAAAATATTTTTCAAAAATGCATTTTAAAATGATAATTTTTAAAGCACAAAAAGATATGAATTTTCGAAAAGAATAATTTTGAAAAGTAATCAAAAGAACTCCTACTGAACCTGACACCTTCTAGCTACCCTTGTTAACTACAAGGACCTCTACCTAAGTGTCTTAAGGGACTTTAGTGTTGACCTAAAAGGTTTGTGTCTAAGTGTATAGGTCAAACAAATTTCGAAAAGATATATAAATTTTTGAAAAAGTATTTTATAGATAAGCAATCAAGCAAGCATGAAATTCATTAAAACATTATTATGTTTAAATATTATTTTAAAAATATATTTTTAATAAAATATCCTAAAGATTTTGAAAAACATTTTCAAATGCATTTATCAATTAATTAGTCCTTAACATCTCACCCATTCTAAATGTCTCAATACAAGCAAGCACGGTTGCCTTATGGGTGTGTTGTGAGATGCTTGA
Source organism: Boesenbergia rotunda (assembly GCA_024364735.1). Lineage (NCBI taxonomy): Eukaryota > Viridiplantae > Streptophyta > Magnoliopsida > Zingiberales > Zingiberaceae > Boesenbergia > Boesenbergia rotunda. Next base: position 81,265 of record JAGFNQ010003100.1, read on the forward strand.
ATAATTTTTCTCAATTTTAATTAATAGATTACTTGACCTTGAGTTAGATTCATGTTTAATCAACTACTAGCTTAAAAGTATTTTTCAATAATTGGCTTCCAGGTCTTGGCGAGACACAGAGGCCTTCTTTGGTCGTAGCCTTATTGGATCATCAACCCTTTCCTTAGACAAAGCCATTTAAAGAAAGAATGCTTTTAATTCACTTTTTGAAAAACTCTGGTCTAACTAGTCTAGGATGTGGTGAGGTAACTTCGGCTAGTTTCCTAACGTACTATCATCTCGCCCCACCCTGGTACTAGGTTTGGTAAGTATCAACCAATCTTTTTCCTATCTAACCGTTCAAAATAATGCAGAAAAATAAACATGGATGACATGACAAATTGTCACGCCCCGAGACCTAGGAGCCGCTGATCCAATAGAAAATCGGACAGCACCTCCCCTGTCTGACGGACAATTTGCACATACACACAACATATATATCACAACCACGCAGTTTATATGGGCCTCAGGCCCCAAATCCAAGCAGAATAATAATATATATGATAATATGCTCATAAAACCAAAACCCGAACTTACCTGAGCTGCCAGGGGGAAGTAACGAAGCAAAACCACCCACATATTCCAACATAGGACTCAAAAGTACAATGCCATAAATAAAGTCACATACTACAAGTTCACGGAAATCCAATGCAACGAAACAAAACCTAACATGGTTCAAAAACAGAAAGAAACTCATAAAAACCAAATCGAATGTCGTCTCAAGCATAGGACTGGTGACTCGGACCCTCCTGGCAGATATCAACCTGAAATCAAAATGTATGGCAACGGTGTGAGTCCATAAACTCAGCGAATACCCAGCAGATATGCATAGTACGTTACAATAACAATAAGGGTCTACGCTAATACAATCTCATATAAATAATCGGAAAGGGTATATTGAAGATACTAAATACAGGTACATACCTGAATCCATCTATCCTGCAAAAAATGGGTGAAATCAATCCCTATGGAACAAGTATAACATATATCCAAAGTAGACAAATCTCCAGTATATGCATGTCAATCAAGTGCAGAAATCAAATGCAGCAAACAATGCATGATGCAAAATATGCATATGGTGCAATGACATGTGTCACCCCTGACGCCAGTCGGCCACCGTCCACCTATCATAAATGAACGTCCGCGTGGGTAGGGCTATGACAACTGTACGCACCCTGCTATCTCTGCTCCTGAGTGACCGAGTGGACAGGATGCTGGCGGAGGTCTCTCTCCTACCCCATGCAATGGGGGAGTCTAGCTCTCATCTTCTCGTGTCTCAGGACGAGAAGGGATCCCTGGCTGCTACCACGCACCGGAACCACCCTCCAAATAGTGACCGTGCGGAGCAATACATAGCAAATGCACACACCCTATGGTAGCCACTACCCCTGAGTGGATGTGTGTGCATATCCTCATGTAACTGACGATGGGCTCAGACTACATAGGAGCCGATGATCGTCAGCATGCAATAATGCAAGGATGGTGCATGGCCCAAACACATATACACCCACCAAGTCCTTAACTAACACCTCCGTGTGCTAGGTATATGTCTGAATCCTATGTCATGGAATACAAGCAACCTACTAGGTATACTGAAAAAGGTAACCAGTGATCTATCAATATCAAAATGCAAGAGGAAATATATCACTACTTCTATGCACATATATATACATATACATCAAAGGAGACTGTATGAATCTACACAGGAGATAACCTCGAGGTTAAGCAGCATGTATCAAATACAGGTATTCTAAGGCAGATATAGCATACAATCTTACTGTTATCTATAACAAACCATGCATAGCAATATGACAATATCTAAAAGATAAGTCAAAGGGTACCCGCCACAAAAGAGATATGCTCGTATCAGAAAAGAACCCCTCGTCCAATAATCAGCAATCAATCAGCGTCCTGTGTCAAGTTCATAGTTTTAGCTATCACAATAATTATTAAGTAGCTAAACAAATTCCTACAGCGTATTAGGATTAACTTAACTCTCGTATTTCATTTAATTAATCTAATTAAATGATTATCCCTTCTAGATTAGGGTCAGGTTTCAAGTTTAGGTTTAACCCAATGGTCATCACAATTGTGATCCACCACCTAATCCACTCACCATCCAAACCAAGCTCATGGTAAAAATCATCTCCAATTCATTTGGATCAAACTAAACAACCTAAACCCACTAACACAAGATATTTAACTCTCGGTAGAAGGCAACCAAAAGCAGAGCCTCCCTTATCAAGATTAAACTCTAGTCACAGTAGAGCACCAGTCATGCTTCAATTCCAAATGGAGCTCACAGCAGATTAGAAATTAAGCTAAAGTCAAATGGAGCTCACGGTAACTCCAAAATGAAACCAAATCGAGCAACAAAGAATTTCCCAAAATAAATTCTAATTCCAGCTAGAAACCAAATCGAGCAACAACCTAAAACAATTCTGATTCCAAGGTTTCACAGATCTAGGAAAACTCAAACTTAACCCTATCCAAGATCAAATCCATAGAAGTCTCAGATCAAGATCCATAGAACCAATCACTAAACTAATTCCAAACACAAAACTCATGGCAACTCAATCCACAGATCCAAACCTTCATAGCCAAATCCGAGCAGCAAAACCCCACAGAAATCATAATCAAATTCCCAAACTGCGATCACTATCAGGAACTATATGTTGGTGCAGACAACACCCAAGTCGAATCTGTGTTTTGATCAATGGCAAAGGGTTCAAAAGTTAAGATGATTTGTTTGTCTATCATGCTACTTAAGTGTGCAGATTGAAGTCCTAGCAAAGGACTGCTAGGCACCTAGCGAAGGACTGCTAGGCATCGGAAACCAATGACCCAGCGAAGGGCTACTGGGCACCTAGCGAAGGGCTGCTAGGAGTCAAAGACCTGGCGAAGGACTGCTGGGCACCAGGCGAAGGACTGCCTGGAACTAAAGACCTGGCGAAGGACTGCTGGGCACCAGGCGAAGGACTGCCTAGAACCGAAGACTTAGCGAAGGGCTGCTAGGCACCAGGCGAAGGATAGCTTGGTACTGAAGACCTGGCGAAGGACAGCTAGGCACCTGGCGAAGGACTACTGGGCGAAAGTCCAACCGAAGGAGCCGGTTGGCATCAGGTAAATTCTCCTGAGAGGAGTTGGTGAGGGCGCGTTCCCCGTTAGGGAACAGTAGGTGTCGGTTCGACCTAGGGCTCCATTTGGGAGACCCAAAGTCAGAACCAAGACAGCTACGGCTGTAAAACTCACTAACATACTTGCTTTGTCTTGTTTTGGACTAACCCTGGATGCAGACCGAAGGAACGTATGTCTGCAGCTCAGAACACCTCAAAGGAGAGAGGCAGCAGCTGAGCAGGGCGCCCCCAAGGTGAAGGCAAACAAGAGTTGAGCAAGTAACGCTTCGGAAGCTTACTGGGCGGGGCGCCCCCGTGCTCCCGGGCGCCCCCATACTCTCGGGCGCCCCCAGTGCCCAGGGCGCCCCGAGTTCAAGCCAATGAAGAGGATAAACTTCATCCAGCCGAGAAGCCCGTTGAAAGGGTCAACCAGGGCACCCCCAGCGTCCCGGGCGCCCCCACAGTCAACCCTCAGCCCTATTCGAGTGGGATAAAAGCTGACCGAGATTTTCTCGGATCGGGTGACACGTAGGGGGGGGGGGTGCCCCCAACGTTCAGGGCGCCCCGAGAGGCTATAAAAACCCCCTCAACCCCAAGGCTTGGAGATCAACTTCTTCCAACGCAAACACGCTCTTCTACTCAAGCGCTTCGCTCCGGAAACCTCCCAACTCGAGATACAAGCGCCGACGATATCCCTCTGCTCTGAGATACATTCCACACCGGATGTCGGTAACCAAGAGCTGTCTTTTCTTTGTTTACTATACTACAGTTGTAACATCTATTTGTAAACCATTTTGCGCACATATAGAATTGCCCGTAGTAAACGGTCAACGACCGTGGGCCTTGGAGTAGGAGCCGACCGCGACTCCGAACCAAGTAAAATCTTGGTGTTTGTGTGTTGTTTTGTTTTAATTTTTCCGCTGCGTTTTCTCTTTTTCAATCCGAAACGACTTACGATATTCACCCCCCCTCTATCGTTATCTCTCGATCCAACAAGTGGTATCAGAGCGGGGAAGCTCAAATTTGGTGTAACCACCAATTTGAGAGTTTTTTTCGGTTTTCCTTGTAAATTTCTTTTTCGAATTTTTATCGTTAATCGAGGTTGGTGCAACACCCCTCGATATATTTTTTTTCTTTCTCTTCCCGCTCTACTAATCCAAGACCAAGTCTTGGGATATTTTTTCCTTTTTACTCGTCGTTTCAGATAAATGGCCATGCAAGAAGGATTCAGCACAGCCATACCTCCACTTTTTAGTGGAGAAGACTTTTCCTACTGGAAAAGTCAAATGGAGGTCCACCTAAAAACTCAGGTGGACATGTGGATAATCATCCAGTCTGGACTGGAGATTCCAAAGAACGCTGAAGGAGTACCATAGCAGTACACTGAGTGGGATACCGCTCTGAAAAGAAGAATTGAAGCTGATGCGAAAGCTACCCAGACCCTTCAATGCGGCCTGACCAAGGAAGAGCTGAACCAGGTAGGACCATTCAACAGTGCCAAGGAGCTGTGGGGCAAGCTGATCGAGCTGCACGAAGGAACTTCAGACACTCGAATTAGCAAGAGAGATCTCCTCCTGAACAAGCAAGCTCTACACGATCAAGATGAATGACAACGAAACAGCAGCCCAGCTCCATGCCAGAATTCAAGAGTTAATGAACGGACTACACACAATTGGTCACAAGGTAGAAAACCGTGATTTGATAAGGTACGCTCTCAACGCTTTCTCGAGAAATACCTTGTGGGCATCTATGGTAGATGCATACAAGGTTTCAAGGGACCTTTCAAAAATAAAGTTAGATGAACTATTTTTAGAATTAGAATTGCATGAGCAGACTAACTGCAATCTGGCCGAGAAAGGCATCGCTTTTCTTGCAGGTAAAGCTGGAAAGACAACCAAGAAAAAGCCTCAACCTGCACCCGAGTCTGATTCAGACTCAGACTCAGACTCAGAAGACAGCGAGGGAAATCGACCGAAGCTGGTTCGGCTAGCCCGAGACTACTACAAAGAACTAAAGAACCAGACCAACAGAATAAAAACCAGCCGAAGAAAGGAAAAACCAGCCGAACCCTCAAATGACAAGAACAAACCAAACGTGACCTGCTACGAGTGCAAGAAGAAGGGTCACTACAAGACGGAGTGTCCGAACCTAAAGGAGACCAAGAAGACTAGAAGGAAGAAGGCACTTCAGGCAACGTGGGACGAGTCCTCCTCCAAAGAAGAAGAAGAGGTCCTAAAGTCGAACCTGCTAACCCTAACCGCCTCAGAAGAAATCGAAACCGAGTCAGAGTCAGAGCCGGACGACGGCAAACTTACATTCTCAGAAGATGACGAAATAACTGAAAGTGGTTTTACAAGAATTCAATTAAATGAGTTAATTTCCTATCTTTCTCGAGATTTGGCGAAAGCTAAACTCCGAGTCGAATCTCTCCGACAGGAAGTAAAACTCCTGAAAGAGAGAGCTGACTCTAGATCCTTAACTGAGAAGGTTCAAGAAGGAACCTCTACTCAAGTTGAAAAACTTGAGAAAGATAACTCCTTGAAAACTCAAGTTAAGGACCTTAGATCAGCTTCAGAACGATTCACTTATGGTTCCAAGGGTCTTGGCATGATTCTTGGAAAACAGAAGTCAGTTCTAAATTGATCCGGACTAGGCTAGAGAACCAAATCTAGACAAAGATCCTACTATGCTGTACTGAACCAGTCCAGACCTAAAGTTCAGGCATGGGTACCTAAACTGTGCCTGAACAAACAAACTGGATCAAATCAGTATTGGATCCCCAAGGACAAGATTCACATCTTGCCAAACCATTATCGTGGCTTTAGTCCAGGGGGAGCCAAATTAAAAACAATATTTATTGTTAGATAAAATTCAAATGTTGTTTGCAAATTGCATGATTGATTGTTTATTTAATTCCTGCAATTACCATGCTTAGACTTAGGAATGGTTAGAATAAGGACTCAACCAACTTAACTGAAATTTGAACAACATAGTATTGGGTGGAGGTGAGATAATAGTATGTTAGGGAAGCCAATTCTAATAATGTCAAGTATACTCTACTTGGTCTCTTTAGACTGGTGAAACTAGCCGAAGCTACGGATCCAAGACCCAAACTAGTTAGACTAGAATTTTTCAAGAAATAGCTTTGAAAATGAAATTTCATTAAAAGGCTTTGTCAAGGAAAGGGTTGATGATCCAATAAGGCTACGGCCAAAGAAAGCCTAGTGCCTCGCCAAGACCTGAAAGCCAATTCTTGAAATTCAAATTCAAATGATTCTTTGTCAAATTCGAGTCTAACACGAATTTTCAGTTAATTATAGATTCAAACATTTTTTTAAATAAACTGGAAATCAACTGTTTTCAAAATTATTTCAATTTTTTTAAAAAAATTAATAATAATAATAATAATAAATCATAATTTTTCAAAATAATTTATATCTACCTAAACCTGTCTCAGAAAACCTATAAGGCTAACCTGATTGATAACCTTAGACTGGGTGAGACAGACTAGGCTGTGAAAATCAATTTAGGCTATTCCTAATTCTAATTGGATTCAAATCAACAAAACTCTTTATGTGTAGGAACATAAAGATTTGGGCCAATGGATGTTGGATAGCGGTTGCTCCAGACACATAACTGGAGATAAATTGAAATTCACCAAACTCAAGTTCAAGAACCTAGGCTCAGTGGCATTTGGCAACAATGCTACACTCAAGGTAATTGGGTCAGGTAATATTGAACTTAAATCTGACTTTGTTATTAAGAAAGTGCTTTTGGTTGAAAATTTAAATTTTAACTTGCTTAGCATAAGTCAATTGTGTGATTCTGGTTATGTAGTTGCCTTCAACAATTCTAACTGCCTGATTAGAAACCTGCAAGACTCGGAAATCATGCTTAAGGGCACTAGGAAAAATAATGTTTACACTATAAACCTACCCCTAGTACCTAAATGCATGTTAACTCAGTTAGAACAATCGAACCTCTGGCATAGGAGATTAGGTCATACTAATCTGAGAATTATTTCAAAAATCACCCAACTTGATCTAATTAAAGGCATCCCTAAAATTAAAAATCATGAAAACCTAATATGTAAATCATGTAATCAAGGTAAACAAACCAGATCTAATCACAAACTAATTCAATCTGATCTAACTCAAACCACACTCGAGCTCCTGCACCTTGACCTATTCGATTCACATGGAGCCAAGTAACTAAGCGGAAACCATTACTGCTTAGTAATAGTTGATGATTACTCTAGGTTTACCTGGGTTAAGTTTCTAAAAACCAAAGATGAAACCCTAAACCTATTTAATGAATTTTGTAAGTTAATTGCAAATCAAAATGATACTAAAATCAAAAGACTTAGGAGTGACCACGGAGGAGAATTTGAAATCAACGGTTCGACGAATTCTGTAAGGTAAATGGGTATATACATGAATTTTCGTGTCCTAGAACCCCCCAACAAAATGGGATAGTCGAAAGGAGAAATAGAACCCTACAGGAAGCCGTTAGGGCTTTGCTCAATGAATTTAGCCTAGCCAACCAATATTGGGTAGAAGCAATTAGTACGGCTTGCTACATTCAAAATAGGGTCCTGATTAACAAAAGACACGATAAAACACCCTATGAATTATACTACCATAGACTTCCAAACCTACACTACCTAAGGGTCTTTGGGTGCAAAGTCCATATCCTAAACACCAAGGACTATCTAGGTAAATTCCAGTCTAGGTCAACCCCAGGCATCTTCCTAGGATACTCAACCACAAGTAGAGCCTATAGGATTTACAACAAACAAACTAAGAAAATTGAAGAAATAACAAATCTAATATTTGATGAAGAAATCAACTCAAAATCTGATAATCCAAATCAAACCTCATCAAATATTGATTAAGAAGACAATGAACAAACTATTGAACCTTTAATTGAACCCTTAAATGAATTAACTATTGAACCAACTTCTGAGTCAATTGAACCAAATGTTGAACCAAACAATGAACTAACTCTTGAACCAGATATTGAACCAAATATTGAACCAAATCAACCAGCCGGACCTGAGGTTGAACCAAGTTCAAGAAAAACCAAGAAACCCAGGCTTAGTCACCCAACTGATCAAATTGTGGGTGATCCAACTTTAGGAGTCAGAACTAGGTCTTCCTATAGAAACCTTAGTCAGATAGCAATGATTTCTAAAATTGAACCTAAGACTATAGAGGAAGCCCTACCTAATCCTGATTGGATCATAGCTATGCAAGAAGAGTTAGCCCAATTTGAAAGGAACCAAGTCTGGGAACTAATACCTAAACCTGAGAGCAAATCCATCATTGACACTAAGTGGGTTTTTAGGAATAAGTTAAATGATCAAGGAGAAATAGTCAGAAATAAAGCCCGCCTAGTAGCAAAAGGATTCAGCCAGGTAGAAGGGTTAGATTATGATGAAACCTATGCCCCAGTAGCTAGACCTGAGTCCATTAGGATGTTATTATCCTTTGCATCCCATAAAGGATTTAAACTCTATCAAATGGATGTAAAGTCAGTCTTTCTAAATGGATTCATTAAGGAAGAAGTCTATGTACGACAACCCCCTGGTTTTGAGGACTTAGAAAGACCTGACCATGTTTACAAACTCACTAAAGTACTTTATGGACTAAAACAAGCACCTAGGGCCTGGTATGAACGCTTATCAACTTACCTAATTTCCAAAGAATTTAAACAAGGACAAATTGACTCAACCCTATTTATTAAAACCTTAGGAAAAGAAATCTATATTGCCCAAATCTACGTCGATGACATAATCTTTGGGTCCACCAACTCTAATTTTCTAAAAGAATTCGTTAAAATAATGGAAAATGAATATGAAATGAGCTTAGTTGGTGAGCTCAACTTTTTCCTAGGGTTACAAATTAAACAAACTAGGGATGGAAAATATGTCCATCAATCCAAATATGCTAAAGAGTTAATAAAAAAGTTTAAAATGGATAACTCTAAAAGCATAAGTACCCCCATGGCCACAAATGTAAAAATAGATAGTGACCCTGATGGTAAACCAATAGACCTTAAGCAATATAGAAGTATGATTGGAAGTCTACTGTATCTTACAGCCAGCTGACCTGATATTCTTTTTGCCGTAGGAATGTGTGCCAGATACCAAACCTGTACTAAGGAAACACACTTAGCAGCCCTAAAAAGAATACTAAGATATGTTAAGGGCACCCTAAATGTAGGGATTTGGTATCCTAGGACCTCAACCTTCGATTTGTCAGGATACTCAGATTCTGACTATGTTGGTTCTAAGTTAGATAGAAAGAGCACAAGTGGAAGCTGCCAACTGTTAGGAAGCAGTCTAGTAAGTTGGTGCAGCAGAAAGCAACACTGTGTAGCTCTATCCACAACTGAAGCTGAGTATGTAGCTTTAGGAGAATGTGTAGCACAACTCTTATGGATGATGCACACTCTTAAAGACTTCCAGCTCAACAACACTCAAACTCAGGTCTTCATTGACAATATAAGCTCAATTAATCTAACTAAAAATCCAATCCAACACTCCAGAACCAAACACATGGAAGTCAAATATCACTTTGTAAGAGACCATGTAGCCAGGGGTGAAATAGTCCTTAAGCATGTAGATTCTAAATCTAACTTAGCTGACATATTCACCAAACCCTTACCTGAATCTGAGTTCAACTCACTAAGAAGGTAGTTAGGATTATGCTTGGTAGAATAGGTTTACTCAACTTTTGTTTTTTTGCTTTGAAAAATCAATTTTTTAAACCGCTTTAATTGATTTCAAAATCAGCTCTTACTTGGTTTAAAATCCTTTTTGACTTAGTTTTCTTTGCAAAAATTACCCCCTTCAAAAACTAGGACTTTTTCGCAAATGGACTTAGCCTAGGCCCTAACCCTAGAACTGCATGCACCTATAGATTTAGAAGCCAGCATCTCACAAGCACCTTAGGGTACTGTTGATTGATAACCTAGAATGGGTTGAGATGCTTAGGACTTTGCCTTAATTTAAGATGCTTTAAGTCAGTGCATCTGCAGTAATTGGGGCACTAAATACAACTTAAACAGAAATCAAGTTAAGTGTCAAGTTTAGAAAATCTAACTTGAACAGAACACTTAACTCGACTAACCCAAGCGAAAACTACTGTTTATAACAGTTAGTAAGTAGCTAATTGGGTTAGACAGGACCCTACAGAGATAAGTTAAATTGATTTGATACAGTTTATCTTGCATTGGTTCAGTACAACACATTAATTCATTTTGCAATTCATTTATTGTTTTTGCTATATTCTTTTGTTTTTGATATATGGCAAAGGGGGAGAGGTAGGAAAGAAGAGAAGAGAAGCCTTAAAAAAAATTTTCAAAATTCAAAATTTTAAAAGTACTTAAACTATTTGTTTTCAAAGTTACTAAGTTTTCTTCAAATTTTTAAGTACTGAAACTTAAGCTGCTTTCAAATTTTTAAGTACTGAAACTTAAGCTGCTTTCAAATCTTTTTAAGTACTTAAACTCAAGCTATTTTTCAAAAAGTTTCTGTAAGTACTCAAAACTTAAGCAAGTGTAAATTTTGCTAAGTACTTATCTTAAACTTAAGCTTCTAAGAACTTAAAATTTCAGAAGATGTTTCTTTTCTACTGAGTTGGAATTTTTTTTGTAAAACTTCAATTTGTTTTGAAAATATGTTTCCAAAAGTTTCTTTTGAAAATAATTCTAAGTGTTTGAAAAATTTCATCTTGAGACCTAGAAATTTTTTAGAACCCCACGAACTTTTGAAAAACCTAGGGGGAGATTCCTTCCAGGGGGAGGAAACTAAACAAAAATATCATTTGTTCTGATTAACTTAACTTTTTGAACTGGGTTGCCATAAATCAAAAAGGGAGAGATTGTTGGTGCATACAACACCCAAGTCGAACCTGTGTTTTGATCAATGACAAAGGGTTCAAAAGTTAAGATGTTTTGTTTGTCTAACATGCTACTTAAGTGTGCAGATTGAAGTCCTAGGAAAGGACTGCTAGGCACCTAGCGAAGGACTGCTAGGCATCGGAAACCAAAGATCCAACGAAGGGCTGCTGGGCACCTAACGAAGGGCTGCTAGGAGTCAAAGACATGGCGAAGGACTTCTGGGCACCAGGCGAAGGACTGCCTGGAACTAAAGACCTAACGAAGGACTGCTGGGCACCAGGCGAAGGACTGCCTGGACCGAAGACCTAGCGAAGGACTGCTAGGCACCAGGCGAAGGACAGCTTGGTACTGAAGACCTGGCGAAGGACAGATAGGCACCTGGCGAAGGACTGCTGGGCAAAAGTCCAACCGGAGGAGCCGATTGGCATCAGGTAAATTCTCCTAAGAGGAGTAGGTGAGGACGGGTTCCCCGTTAGGGAACAGTAGGCGTCGGTTCGACCTAGGGCTCCATTTGGGAGACCCAAAGTCAGAACCAAGACAGCTACGACTGTAAAACTCACTAACATACTTGCTTTGTGTTGTTTTGGACTAACCCTAGATGCAGGACCGAAGGAACGTGTGTCTGCAGCTCAGAACGCCTCAAAGGAGAGAGGTAGCAGCTGAGCAGGGCACCCCCAAGGTGAAGGCAAATAAGAGTTGAGCAAGTAACGCTTCGGAAGCTTACTAGGCAGGGTGCCCCCGTGCTCCTGGGCACCCCAATGCTCCCGGGCGCCCCGGGATCAAGCCAACGAAGTGGATAAACTTCATCCAGCCGAGAAGCCCGTTGAAAGGGTCAACCAGGGCGCCCCAGCGTCCCGGGCACCCCCACAGTCAACCCTCAGCCCTATTCGAGTGGGATAAGAGCTGACCGAGATTTTCTCGGATCGGGTGACACGTGGGGGGGGGGGGGCGGCGCCCCCAACATTCAGGGCGCCCCGAGAGGCTATAAAAAGCCCCTCGACCCCAAGGCTTGGAGATCAACTTCTTCCAATGCAAACACGCTCTTCTACTCAAGCGCTTCGCTCCGGAAACCTCCCAACTCGAGATACAAGCGCCGACGACGTCCCTCTGCTCCGAGATACATTCCACACTGGACGTCGGTAACGAAGAGCTGTCTTTTCTTTGTTTACTATACTACAGTTGTAACATCTATTTGTAAACCGTTTTGCGCACATATAGAATTGCCCGCAGTAAACGGTCAACGACCATGGGCCTTGGAGTAGGAGCCGGCCGCGACTCCGAACCAAGTAAAATCTTGGTGTTTGTGTGTTGTTTTGTTTTAATTTTTCTGTTGCTTTTTCTCTTTTTCAATCCGAAATGACTTACGATATTCACCCCCCCCCCTCTATCGTTATCTCTCAATCCAACACTATAAACCATTCACAAATGGTAGATCAAGATCACACTATAACTTATCCAATGAGAAACGACAATTCCAAATCCACATCAACATGGCAACAATAGCCGAACCCAAAATCCCGAGCAGAAACATTCCAATCCAAATCTATGGATTCTGAAACCAAACAGTAACGGGGGCTTAAACCTAGAACCAATCGATACAATAAAAATCAAATACATTCTCCAATTCAAAGCTACAGCTTTGCTTCCAAATTCTGACACCAAAGATTCAATCAAGAGTAACCTTAAAAGGATTAATCTGTTACCTGAGTTGGCAGAGGGAATCGGCAGTCGCCAGAAGGAGGAGGCGACGGTGCTCATCACGAGGGAGAACCCAAACTCCCTGCTCACGACCGAAAAGGGCTGACACCTTGCTTGTGGTTGAAGAAAAGCTCGGCGATGTGGAGATAAGAAACGGAACGGAAACACACCAAAGGATGCCACTCTTGCTCGCGGCCGGAGAGGGGTCGATGGCATCGATGTGATCCCGAGGGAGAAGAGCACGGCAGAGGGAGGCACGGCGATGGATTCGACAAGGTTGAACGGCTGTGGCGTCGGGTTTAGGGCACGCGAAGGAGAGAAAGGAAGGGACGGCAACGTGCGTATGGTTTGCGGCGAAGGCAGAGGCGAGAAAGAATATAAGGGGAGGGTGTTTTGCATAAGAGTCCCTCAATTCTCCAAAATCCAAATCGTGCCATTAGGGTAGGGTTTTTAGCAGTTTAAACCCTCTAACTTATTTATAATACACCTTAAGTCTCTAAGGTTAAATATTTTACCAATTTAACCCCTTAACGTTAGGTAAATTTACATAAGCCAACTTATTTGAGGTTTTCTTTCATGAAACTTTGATAAGTTTTAAATTTTTACAATAAAGCCCCTTGGGCTCCTCCCGTAGGGCCGAAAATCTTAGACTCTATCTGGAAAAAATCTCAAAAAATTTTCTAGTCTGGATTTTCGAATCGCCGTATTTTACACAAATATTTAAGATGAGATAAGTGAATGCATGAGCATGACATATATGCATGATTCAATCAAGTCAAAATAGTTTATTAGATTTCTAATAATGTACCAAATTCTCGATTTGATACATACCGTGTGAACCCGCGAATATGTCAACCCACTTTGACATATTTGTTGTTATTTAGTTGGAGGATTCAGTTGAGCAGAATTTTATTTAGTTTCATAATTGAAGGTAATTAATTGAATTTTAGTTCATGAATTTTGTTGAATTAAGGATTGAATTGTTAATTAAGATTTAAGAATTAATTATGATTTTAAGTTGTTAAGTATTAATTGGTTAAGAATTAATTAAAGTTAAGTTATTAAAAATTATTTAAGGTTTAACTTAGTTTAAGAATTAATTAAAGTTAAATAATAAAAAAATTAAGGTTTAATTGTTTAAGAATTAATTAATGTTTAATTATTTAAGGTTTAATTATTTAAGAAATAATTAAGATTAAAATTATTATGAATTAAGTAGGATTAAAATTATTAAGAATTAATGAGGGGAAAAATTATTAATAATTTATTAGGATTAAAATTATTAAGAAATAATTAGTATAAAAATTATTAAAAATTAATTAAATTTGAAATTATTGGTGATTAACTGAAGAAATTGTTACGAATTAATTGGAGTTGAAATTATTGCAAATTAATTAGAGTTACGAATTAATTAGAGTTAAAATTGTTGCGAATTAATTAGAGTTAAAATTAATTTATTAAAGTTGTTAAGAATTTTGTGTCTAGTTGCATCATTTCCATTAGTTCATCAATTTCCGTTTCATCCAATATTTCTTTTGTGTTTAATTTTTCAAAATTGTTTAATAACTCTATTTTATTTGTTTTCTTGTAAGCCCTATTAAACATAGCTTTAATTCTACTGAATTCTTCTTCATCTTCATAGAAGGTAGAATAATTTTTAGGATTATTTATTAAATTTGTAGTATTATATTCCAAATCATTAAAATTAACTAAGGATTGACTATTATTCTCACCATTATCTTCAGGATAATTATCAATATTATTTTGACACATATTAGTATTATCAGTACTTATTTTATCAGAATTCTCAGAAAGATTATTAATGTCAATTTCATTTTTATCCTCAGAAGTATCAGAAGAGTTATTACTAATTAAGACATCATTATCATCCTTAACATTAGAATTATCAGATATTAAAGTATTATTATTCTCCTTGACTTTATAAGAATTATTATTAAGTTTGAAAATTTTAGCATTAATATTAAATATTAAAGAGTTAATGTTCGATATGTTAACATTTTCTATGTTTGATAATTTATTATGTAATACATTAAGCTGGTTATGCAAAAAATCTAACTTATTAGAAAAATTATCTAAATTACCAAAATGATATAACTGTGTGGGAATTTAAAATTTATTGTTAAAATTAATTTTTCACACCTTGGACGAACAATGGTTCTTGTAGTGTCCATGCTTTTGATATTTGAAGCACTGGATGTGGCTCTTGTCCCTCCGGACTCCTGGCGCTGATACCTCCTTTGCCGCCGGTGGTGACGAACGATTCTTATGAGTAGGACACTAGTTTTTATAGTGTCCTCTCTCCCTGCACTAGAAACATATAATATGAAACTTGAAAATTGACATAATTTAAAAGAAATACCTGTATTCACCCTTGCTCCCCCTCAATTCTTGGCGTCTTTGCTCCGTCGGCTGTTAGTCCGATGAAGAGCTACCAGGCTCTAATACTAATTGTTAGAACAGAAAAGAATTTAGATATCTCCACAATTGTATGATATTGTCCACTTTGGGCCTAAACCCTCATGGTTTTTCTCTTGGGCTCTTCTAAAAGGTCTCATACCAATGGAGATATCATTTTTCCTTATAAGCATATGATCTTTCTCATGTATTTTCGATGTGGGAGTATGTTTGCAACCTTGCAACCCCAAGAATATTTGGCAGATAGAATAGTACCCAGGGTTGGTCAGTTTGACCAAAGGGTCAACCAAACAGGACCTGATGTTTGACAGAGTTATGAGATCCCTGGGTTGGTCAGTTGACCAAGGGATTACACCATACTGGACTTAAGGATTGGCAGAGAGAGTATACTTACCTGATCTTTGGCAGAAAGAAGTCTAGTCAGGATTAAGATGACTAGCAAAGAAGTCCTTATCGAGGCATGAAATCCTGGTGAGTAAAACTGGATCATAGTGAGTGAAGCTAGGTGGAAGAAGTCCTGGTGAGTGAAGCTGGGAATGAAGACTTGGTCTAGGGGACTGAGCATAAAGTCCTAGTTCGGGGAATTGGGCAAGAAGTCTTGGCCGAGGGTTGGGCACCGAAGTCATGGTCCAGGGGATTGGACACGAAGTCCTGGTCGGGGATCAGGCAACGAAGTCTTTGCCAAGCGAGGACTATGGACAGAAATATAGATGGGTCGAGGATCGAACGTCTCGAGATCCGAGAGTCTCGAAGGGCGAGCATGAAGTCTTGGTCCAGGGGATCGTGGACAGAAGTAGAGATGGGTCGGGGTCGGACGTCTCGAGATCCAGGTTCACGGAGGCCGAGCAAAAGTTCAATCGGATGTCCAGGTTGGCAAAAGGTAGCTTCTCTAGATTGGAGTAGGTGAAGGACGCGTTCCTCAGAAAGGAGGCGTCGGTTCGACCTAGGATTTTAGTTGAAATTCAAAAGTTAGAACCAGATAACTCCGGCTGTTAATCAACTAAGGCATAAGATTGTTTATCTGTTTGATGTGTGTTTTGTTGTCTTGCTGGGACCTGGTGTCACGCCCCCAGAGACACATGCTTACTTGAAAATCGGGCGCAAATCCCCTGTACGGCAGACAAGATGGGCCATATAATACATCACACTGTTAGTGATATGAGAAAAGTGTCCTAAAACAATCGCCTTATGATTGTAATCATTTATTTTAATAAATGAATATTCACTATTTGAGTATACATGTTTATGTATTTGATTGAGATCTTAAACTCATTTACTGAATGTCCGCAATACAATTCACAGCATAAGAGAATTTGTGATGAATTCACAACTAGTGATTATCTCTACACGTGCAATTGTGAAGTATTGAAATTGTCCCTAGTCGATGAATTGATAAAAACGGACACTATCAATTTTGTTGAGACTAGCATGGGTTATTCTCTAATCAGCTGATTCTCACTGGCTGGTGACATTGGGATGCCCGGAGATAAACATGAATGCAAGTTAAGGGAACTAGTTCATTGGAGTGACTGGCTGTAAAACTTCATATGGTAGTCTACATATAGATATGTCAATGAAGTTCTTACTGCAGCTTAAGTGTGATGTTCCTTTGACATGCGGTGTTCAAGTCATCTTGGTCATGGAGACTTATACTTTGACATCTTAAGCAAGCATCTCCAAGGAGGTGTGGACCCAGGATGATTGGGTATAAGCCGAAGTGCCCGAAGATGTTTGAACAGCCTACAAAGGATTCACCACTCCTTGCGAGGAGATGTATACCCAAGGCCTATCGTCGGATTGTTACTCGAAGCCTCTGGCCAGAGCATGACATGTTCAGAGTATGAATCTCTTAAATACATGAGAGTAATTAGAATCCGTAGGACGAGAAAACGTTACTTGGGCTAGGTGTGACGTAGTCTGCCTAGTGGGGACTGACACACATAAACCATGTCCTGAACCAAGTGGGTATAAGATGGTGAAGGGAATGGGGAATGATTCATTATAGCTGCTGAAGGGTTTCAGAATAGTTTCTGAGGTCAACCGTTGATCATTCAATTAATTGGGGATCATGATGTACTACTAGGTGCCACTCATGATCGTTCTATAATTGGTTAATTATAGACGACCAACATAAATCGAAAGCCTATTTAGTCACACACACTACGAGTAATCCGAGGGATTTAAAACGAGTTGAAAATTGGATTTTACAATCAAGAGAGATTACGTTTGGTTAAGCCAAACGATAAGTCGAATCTGAATTTTTCAGAGACGCATCGGAAGCGTAAAATGGCTAAGTCTTTTGAAGACTTAATAGATGAATTAAATAAGTTTAATTCATTGGGGCGTGGCTTGGATGGGCCGGCCAAAGAGGGTCTCCATCCTCTTTGCTTGGCCGGCCACAACAAAGGGAGAGAACCAAGTTTTTGGCTCAATTTATAAAATAAACCAAGTGTGGTTTGTTTTATAAAATTATGGATGATATAAATTTTTATATAATAAACCAAGGTTTGGTTTATTTTTCATGGAAATTAAAATGAACCATGGATTGGTTTATTTTATTTTATAAAATCAATCATGGATTGATTTACCATGATAAGAAAATTTATTCCATAAGAAAAAAGAGACTTGGTTGATTTTTATCATGAATTAAAAAATGATAAAACTTGGCATGATGGAATAAGTCATAGAAAATTTATTCCATAAGAAAAAAGAGACTTGGCGGTTGAGAGGCCACTATATAAAGGACCCAAGGCAAGGCTTGGAAAATAATTGAAGTATTCTTGCCTGGGCTCTCTCCCTCTCCTCCCTTCTTCCTCTTGGCCGGCCACAAGGTTCTTCTCCCATCTTCTTGCCATGAGCACAAGGAGAAGCACCGAGGTGATGAAGTTCTTCCGTTGGGACGATCTTCCTCTCCAGCCATCATCACCTTGGGATTGGGCGCAAGTCATCTTCCTCCTCGCCGAAATTGTGATTCCGGCCAACCTTGGTAGTGAGTTTTTCCGATGTGATTACTTCTCTCTTAGTTTTTCTTGTCGCGTTCTCGGAGAATCTAGTAGTTCTCGAGAACACGAAACTCGTGGCTTTGCGAAGTCATCCCGAAGATACTCGGCGTGGACGCGAATAGAGGTGGAGCTTCCGAGGGACGCTTACGGTTGGATCTCGTCCCTTCCTTCGAGTTATATGATCATGTCTACACAAGATAAAGTTGCATGCTTAGATGTGTTGTTAAATAATTTGAGAAATTATTTATGCTAAACCTTCCGCTGCACGTAATTAATTTTAAAATTACGAACCCGCATCTATGTCAACATGCACCCGGTCTCAACAGTGGTATCAGAGCCGGTTAGTGTTCGACATAATCATATAATTGTTTTGCGGAAAACTTTGTCATGATCTCAATTTTGGAAAATTTTCCAATTATGGAAACTTTCCAATTATGGTAAATTTCCGATTTAGGAATTTCAAGGTTTGGAAATCCTCATGAAATTTCGTAAACTTTTGAAATATCTCTGTTTCTGAAATTTTATGATAATTGTGAAAACTTTCCATTTTTGGAAACTTTCCAATTTGGAAATTTTCTATTTTGGAAATTTTCCAATTTTGGAAAAACGTAAGTTTTCTTTGTAACAGAAACTTACAATTATTTTGAAAACCTTTTATTTTTTGAAACTTTCCATTTATGGAAAGCTCGAAATTTTGGACACTTTCTTTCAAGAAAGTCTAGACAAAATTATGGGAATATTAATTGGTATTTAAATTCATAATTGGAAATTAAATTATTTACAAAATTCTTATTTTGGATTAAGCCTCGGGGAGCCATCCTAATTAAGTTATTGATATTAATTTTCAATAAATAAAATATGTGATCAAATTTTGGAAATTTTTGAGGTGATTCTCAAACGTTAATTTCCTTATTTGATTTATGAGTTGATGCTCTTACATATTATTGTCTCCAAAATTAATTAGGAAAATTGTTTCCTATAGAGTATATTTCCTTAAATAAGATTTCATGAAAATAATATGTGGTTGAATTAAGGGAATCTGTCTCTTAATTTAATAAGATTTGATTTAGAGAAATCAAAGTCTTAAACATATTAATTCCGAAATTGATTATGATAATTTAGGAAATTGTTTTCCAAAACAATTCCTTGAATAAAGTATGAAATTAGAATTAGGAAATCCGGTTCCTAATTCAATTAATGAGACTTGATAAATTAAGTCACATATATACTTTGTAAGGAAATCGTTAGAACATGAAATAATTATATGTCATGAATGTGCATAAAAGAAAAGGATGAGACCCAAAATCCCTTACAAAATATTAAGGCCAACACGTTCCATTAATATGGTTAGAACCAGAGTTTTGTTTCTCGTTTGGGTTGATGGACACATCCATGCCCGGCTTGAACCTCAACATGTTCAAACTATGGAATTAGTTTATGATTAATATAGTTGGAGTCAGAGGTCAATCCTTAGTTTTGGTTGTTGGACACATCCAAACCTGACTAAACGGTTGAATGAGCTCCAACCATATTAAAATTATTTCTTGATTAATGGGCCAGCATTAAGCTTGGAGCATCGATTTGTTGTGCCACAGCCAAGGTCGATGTAAAGAGAGGTGCAGTTGGGTGCAATGTATATTGTTGCATACTTGTTAATGAGTTAACAACCCAATGATATATGCAAACATTCAATTAGTTGATAGCATAATGTGATAGTTACATATGTGTAATGTAACACCCAATAATTTTTTGGTATTATTAGGGATTTTTCGGAATTTTATAGCATTTTTTCGGATTAAAAATAGAAAGAAAAAAATAAGGGGTCGGGTGGGATTTGATCCCGCGACCACAAGGCAAGCAAGGCCTTAAGGGCGTCCGAGTAACCAGCTGGGCTAGGGTATCAAGCAGAAAAAAGGATGAAACGAAATAATATTATAGTTTATTTAGCCCGTTTCATGAAGAGGTATTTAAACTTCCACTTAAGTTGAGTTAAGACCCCATTAGGGCTTGGAGGAGGCGGCGCGAGCAAGGTGGGAGGCTGCGAAAAACAGGGAAGAAAAGGAGAGTTTTCTCCTCCTTCTTCTTCCTCTTGAAGTAGAAAACCTTTCTTCCATAGGGCCAAGGGTGAAGTTTTCTTGCAAAGGAAGAGGAAAAGAACCCTACACTAGGAATTTCGAGATACTTAGTGAGTTTCTTCAAGAAAAGTGTATGTAGATCACTGACCTGCAATAGAAGTAGTTTCCGTTATGTCGTTTCCGATGTAGAACCTTGATTTTATGATCTAAGTGCATGTTTTAAGTTTATGCTAATTGTGTGTCTTAAGTTTATAAAGAGAACTTGTTTATTTACTTAGAACTTGGTTTTGATTAAGTTTTGGATGTGTGACCTAAGTATGATAAGACTAAATTCTTGAAAAGTCCCAAAAATGAGTTTTGGGTTAAGGGCACGCAAGGTGCTCGATGAAAGTTCCAAGTAAGAAAGGTAAAGTTTTGTATTGCAAAAAGTTATGCAAAAGGAAAGATAGCTTGATAATTATAAGCTTTATGAGTAAGAAAGTATTTTACTTTTGTAAAGTGACATGTACCGGGCAAAAGAGAGACCCACAGAAAGTTAGAAAGAAGCTCTAATAGGGTGCGGTGGCTAGCTACCCCGAAACCTATTAGGGATGCGCACATTGGTACATTGATACCATGGTACAGTGTCAAGGCCTGAGAAAGTTGATTATTATTTTGAAGTATATGAGTATATGTAAGTGTTTCAATTTCCTTAAGTGCATGTTTTTGGTTATGTATGTTGACATGGTTGTGTTATAAGCATGTTAAAGAGAAAGAGCAAAGAAGTTAGTGTTTTAAAGTATGGAAATGTATCATTAGTAAGTTTCAAAAGAAATCATGAGCATGTTAAGTTTGCAAGTGTTTTGATGCTAGTAAAAGTTTTCAATCATGATTGAGCATGATAAGTGTAGGAAAGTTCTCATGTGCAAATATTTCTAAGTGCATGTATTTTGAAGCAAGCATTCTTTGAAAAGAGCATGTTTATCCCTTATCGTTTGGATTTGTGAGTTAGGATTTACTTACTAAGCAATTCGCTTATTAGTTGCATTTCCTTCTATTGCAGATAAAGGTAAAGAAAAAGCATAAGTTAAGGAGGCGAAGGGACTTGCATTGATGTTCTGTGGCGGCGGGACCGTGGAAGAGATCGTTGGGCTAAGTCTTGTAGAACATGTGTTTTGGTGTTTTGAATTGGTAGAATGAATGATTTTGTTTAAATCTTGCATAGAGACAAAGTTGGGTACAAACTCTAGTCTAGAGTTCACACATATTTTGATAGCTTATTTACTTCCGCAAAAGTCCTAATTGCAAGTTTATGAGGTTGTTTTGGGTTGCTAAAATGTTTAGAAAACTAGTGTAGAGTATAGAAATGGAGTTATGTCTTTGTATGTCTTGAAAGTATATGTTTTGTGGATCGTTGGAGATGGATTTCAGGTCTGAAATGCACGTTTTCAGGCGTGCCAGTCGACTGGTTCAGAACCAGTCGACTACCCTATCGAACAGAAAGTTTCTGTTCGATGCACCAGTTGACTGTCATGAGGCCAGTCGACTGGTGCCGGGCACAGAAAGTTTCTGTGGCTGATACCAGTCGACTGGCTATTTAGAAGTCGGCTGGTACTATTGAAAAGAAGTGGTATAGAGCAGCTGGTTAGTGTTTCAGTTTTACAACTAAGAGGTCTAGGGGTCAAATCCTTGTAAAGCAAATAAAATGAAAGTTGTTTTGTTTTTTTTGAAAAAAAAGAGAGAAGGAAGAAAAAAAAATTTCATAGCAAGTTAAAGGAAGTCAAGTAGTTATAACCTAAGGCTAAGAATAAGGTAAAGTTAAGGTTAAGTGAATGTGGCGCCCGCCTTAAGGGAGAGAAGTTAAGGAGGCGGGTCGTCACAGAGTGGTATCAGAGCAAAAAGTTCCCACCCTTCCGCCACACTGACATCAAGCATCAATCCTGCCTCTATAAGAAAGTGCATGATGATAAGAAAGTATGTTAGTATTATCATATGCTATTATATGCATGATCAGTATATGCTATATGAGTAAGATAACATGATATGACATATGATATAACATATGTTATATGAGTATGATGATAGCATGATGATGAGTATGATGATAGTATGATGATATGACATATGTCATATGAGTATGATGATATGAGTAGAATGATAGTGAAGTAAAGAAATATTCTTATTTATGAAATGTCCTTATTGAAGTAATGTCCTGTCTCTATAAGTATGATGATAAGTAATGTCCACCTTCTCTTTATGATATAAAGGAAGAGAATGCTAAGAGGACGTCCTAGAAAGGCCCAAAATGAGGAGCGAGCTCCTAGAGGGCAAGAGGCAACATAGCCTCTTTATGATATAGAGTAAGAAAATGTCAAGAGGACGTCCTAGAAAAACCCAAAATGAGGAGTGAGCTCCTAAAGGGAAAGAGGCAGCAAAGTCAGTACCACCACCAAATCTTTTAGAGGTGGTGGCTCGGTTACAAAGGTAAGTAGTAGAATAGCTGCAAGTTATTGCCACCATGATAGCTAACCAGTAGGCCACTCCTGTTACCCCGTTAGTGGCGAATGTAGTGGCACCAGTTGTGACCAAAGACCCATCGGTTACTTCTGTAATCCCGGCAAGGGGGGTAAGGCAAGAAGTGTACCTCATTCAGTAGAAGAAACTGAAGCCAGGGAACTTCCCAGGCACAAGTAAACCATGGGATGCTTAAGCATGGTTCAAAACGTTGGAAAAAATAGTAGGGCTACTGGACTGGCATGAGGTAGAGAAGATAAAGTGTGCATCTTTCTGACTTACGGGAGATGCTAGAATGTGGAGGGAGAAAGTTAAGGCCAAGAGAAATATCAGCTAGATGACATTGGCCAACTTCGAGACTGAGTTCTTCGAAGAATATTTTCACATGCGAGTAACCAACAAGCATTACGACGAATTCACGGAGTTCAGACAAGGAGACTTATCCGTGGATGAAGCAGTGAAGAAGTTTAATCGGTTAGCTCGTCTGTGCCCAGAGCTAGTTAGCACAGAAAAAGAGATAGTCAGGCTAATGCTCAAGATGTTAAGGCCTGAGATAGCGTTAAATGTGGCCAGCGGTGTTAAGAGGCCGCAAACCTCTGAAAAACTGATAAGTAGTGCTTTGATCACTGAGCACTACTTAAACAGTATAAAGGCCACCAGAAATGTTGAACGATGAAGTTCTTAACAACCTTACCTTCGGAGAGGTCATGGCATCTACTTAGCGGCGGAGAGTTATGCCAATTTAGATTTCCAACCGAGAACTCTATGGTGATTTAGTAGTCCTTGACATGAAGGATTATGATATCATCTTAGGGATGGATTTCTTGAGCAAGTACAGTGCCGCTATTGAATGCCGTACAAGAAGAGTAAAGTTCACACCAGAAGTAGAACTTCCATTCGAGTTTATTGGAGACCCAAAGAGAAAGACAAAAAGGTTCTTATCTACCTTACAAGCTCAGAGAATGTTAGAGAAGAGGTGTGCTAGTTTTCTAGCTCATATAGTAGATGCAAGTTAAAGAGAAGGATTAAAGAAAGAGGAAGTGAGGGTAGTCTGTGACTATCCGGAGGTGTTTCCTGAAGAGTTACCAGGACTCCCTCCCAATCGAGAAATTGAATTTGAAATTTAATTGGTTCCAGGAACCAACCCAATTTCAAAGGCACCTTATCGCATGGCACCAGCAGAACTGAAAGAGCTGCAAGAACAGTTACAAGAGCTGCTCGACAAGGGTTTCATCCGCCCTAGTCATTCACCTTGGGGAGCTCCTGTATTGTTCGTCAAGAAGAAAGATGGATATATGCGAATGTGCATAGATTATCGAGCTTTGAATAAGGTAACCATCAAGAACAGATATCCTTTGCCAAGGATAGATGATTTATTTGATCAGCTGAAGGGAGCCACAGTGTTCTCCAAGATAGATCTGCGATCAGGTTACCATCAGCTCAGAGTGAAGGAGAGTGATGTGCCAAGGACTGCTTTCAGTACAAGATATGGGCACTATGAGGTTGTGGTCATGCCCTTTGGAGTGATAAACGCCCCTGCGACGTTTATGGATCTAATGAATAGAGTGTTCAAGGATTTTCTTGACAAGTTCGTCATTGTCTTCATTGACGATATCCTAGTGTATTCAAAGACTCAGGAAGAACATGAAGAACACCTGAAGATATTGTTGCAAACCTTACATCAGAAGGAGTTGTACGCCAAATTCTTAAGGTGTGAGTTTTGGCTTGATCAGGTGGCCTTCCTGGGCCACATCATTTCCAAGGAAGGTATTATGGTAGACCCAGCCAAGATTGAAGCAGTTAGTAACTGGAGTCGACCAAAGAATGCCAGAGAGATCAGAAATTTTCTGGGTTTGGCAGGGTACTACAGAAGGTTTGTGGAGGACTTTTCAAAGATAGCTTCTCCACTTACAGCCCTTACCAGAAAGAATAAGAAGTATGAGTGGACTAAAGACTGTGAGCAGAGTTTCCTTGAGTTGAAGAAGAGACTGACCAGCGCTCCTATCCTTACAGTACCCAAAGGTGATAAGAGCTTTGATATATATAGTGATGCATCAAAGCTAGGACTTGGAGCAGTCCTTATGCAAAAGGCAAAGTCATAGCTTATGCTTCCAGACAACTCAAGGACTATGAAAAGAATTACCCCACTCATGATCTGGAGTTGGCAGCTGTAGTCTTTGCTCTAAAGATATGGAGGCATTACTTGTATGGATTGCAGTGTAAGATTTATACAGATCACCAGAGTCTGAAATATTTCTTCACTCAGAAAGACCTCAATATGAGACAGCGAAGGTGGCTCGAGTTAGTGAAGGACTATGACTGTGAGATTCTTTACCATCCTGGTAAGGCAAATAGAGTAGCAGATGCACTGAGTAGAAAGACTTGTGCCACTTTGATGTCCTTATCAGCATTGGCACCACCATTACAGAAGGAGATAGTAGATTATGGAGTGGAGATTATTGATGGACAGCTAGCCCTATTGACACTAGAGTCAACTTTGCTTGAAGAGATACAGAAAGAGCAAGCTAAGGATTCTGATATCTAAAGGATCAAACAAGAGGTGCAAGAAGAAGAGAGTAAAGAGTTTAGAGTATCTGACAGTGGGATACTCTATTATGGTGACCGTTTGTGTGTTCCCAAGAATGAAGAGCTAAGAAAGAAGATTCTTGAAGAAGCCCATGGAACTCCCTACTCCATGCATCCTGGTTCTACCAAGATGTACCAGGACTTGAAAAGAAGATTTTGGTGGTCCGGAATGAAAGAGACATAGCTAGGTATGTCAGCACCTGCCTGACATGTCAGAGAGTTAAAGCAAAATGCCAGAGACCAGGAGGTGTCCTACAGCCCATTCAGATTCCAGAGTGGAAATGGGAAGACATAGCCATGGATTTCATAGTTGGTTTACCAAAGACAACTAATGGCTATGATGCTATTTGGGTAATAGTAGACAGTTTGACCAAGTCTGCCCACTTTTTGGCAATCAAAGTGTCTTATTCGATTGAAAGATTAGCCCAGCTATATGTACAGGAAGTGATCCGACTACACGGAGTCCCGAAGACTATTATCTCTGATAGAGATGGTCGTTTCACTTCACACTTTTGGGAGTGCGTACAGATAGTGCTAGGCACCAAACTGAAGTTTAGCATAGCTTTCCATCCCCAGACTGATGGACAGACAGAGAGAGTGAATCAAATTCTAGAAGATATGCTTAGAGCTTGTGCATTAGATTTCAAAGGCAGTTGGTGCAAATATTTATGTTTAGCTGAGTTTGCCTACAACAACAGTTACCAAGCTACTATTGGTATGGCACCCTATGAAGCTCTTTATGGTAGGAAGTGTAGATCTCCCCTCTGTTGGTATGAAGGTAGTGAGAGGAAAGACATGGGGTCTCAGACTGACCTTATAGATGATACCACAGAAGTTATAATGAGTATCCGCCAGAGAATAGAAGCTGCTCAGAGTAGGCAAAAGAGTTATGCCGATGTACGCCGCAGACCGTTAGAGTTTGAAGTTGGGGATACAGTTTTCCTCAAGGTAGCGCCTATGAAGGGTGTAATGAGATTCGGCAAGAAAGGCATGCTAAGTCCACGATACGTAGGGCCCTACCCAGTGACGAAAAGAGTTGGCAAAGTAGCTTATGAGTTGGAGCTACCCTCAGAGATGTCAGCAATACACAATGTGTTCCATGTCTCAATGCTAAAGAAGCATATCCCAGATGTCAACCAAGTGATTGAGCCACAAATGGTACAAGTGCAAGAAGATCTCAGTTATGAAAGTCGACCTATTCATATAATAGATCGAGCAGATAAGAAGCTGAGGAACAAAGTGGTACCATTAGTAAAAGTCTTATGGCTGAATCAGAAGTATGAAGAGGCAACTTGGGAATCAAAAGATAGCATGAGGCAAAGGTATCCAGAGCTGTTCTAAGTTCGAGGACGAACTTTTTATAAGGTTGGGAGGATTGTAACACCCAATAATTTTCTGGTATTATTAGAGATTTTTCGGAATTTTATAGCATTTTTTCGGAATTAAAATAGAAAGAAAAAAATTAAAGGGTCGGGT
This sequence comes from Boesenbergia rotunda, assembly GCA_024364735.1. NCBI lineage: Eukaryota > Viridiplantae > Streptophyta > Magnoliopsida > Zingiberales > Zingiberaceae > Boesenbergia > Boesenbergia rotunda. Next base: position 108,091 of record JAGFNQ010003100.1, read on the forward strand.
GGGGATTTGATCCGCGACCACAAGGCAAGCAAGGCCTTAAAGGGTCCGAGTAACCAGCTGGGCTAGGGTATCAAGCAGAAAAAAAGGATGAACGAAATAATATTATAGTTTATTTAGCCCGTTTCATGAAGAGGTATTTAAACTTCCACTTAAGTGAGTTAAGACCCATTAGGGCTTGGAGGAGGCGGCGCGAGCAAGGTGGGAGGCTGCGAAAAACAGGGAAGAAACGGAGAGTTTTCTCCTCCTTCTTCTTCCTCTGAAGTAGAAACCTAGGGTTCTTCCCTAGGCCAAGGGTGAAGTTTTTCTTGCAAGGAAGAGGAAAAAACCCTACACTAGAATTCGAGATACTTAGTGAGTTTCTTCAAGAAAGTGTAAGTAGATCACTCACCTGCAATAGAAGTAGTTTCCGTTATGTCGTTTCCGATGTAGAACCTTGATTTTATGATCTAAGTGCATGTTTTAAGTTTATGCTAATTGCGTGTCTTAAGTTTATAAAGAGAACATGTTTATTAACTTAGAACTTGGTTTTGATTAAGTTTTGGTGTGTGACCTAAGTATGATAAGACTAAATTCTTGAAAAGTCCCAAAAATGAGTTTTGGGTTAAGGGCACGCAAGGTGCTCGATGAAAGTTCCAAGTAAGAAAGGTAAAGTTTTGTAGTGCAAAAAGTTATGCAAAAGGAAAGATAGCTTGATAATTATAAGCTTTATGAGTAAGAAAGTATTTTACTTTTGTAAAGTGACATGTACCGGGCAAAAGAGAGGCCCACAGAAAGTTAGAAAGAAGCTCTAATAGGGTGCGGTGGCTAGCTACCCCGAAACCTATTAGGGATGCGCATTGGTACATTGATACCATGGTACAGTGTCAAGGCCTGAGAAAGTTGATTATTATTTTGAAGTATATGAGTATATGTAAGTGTTTCAATTTCCTTAAGTGCATGTTTTT
>JAGFNQ010003100.1:109059-140775 GCA_024364735.1 Boesenbergia rotunda
AGTATCAACAATGCAGCGATACAACCAACCAAGTATCGAAAACCAACGATTATGCATCCACACTACTAGGTAGGATATTTCTAATGCTAAATACACCTAATTGTGTTTAATGAACCTCTAAGTACTCATGTACAAGCGGTACTTTACAGAACATAAATTCAACGGGAGACTGTACGGATACGAAATTTCGAATAACTCGAAGATCAACGAAGAAAGGTATCAACGGCGACAATAAGCATTCAACGGCAAAGAACAAGGTCAAGCAACCTATTTAGACATAAATAACCATGCTTTAAGATAAAAGAACTACACGAGTACAAAGGAGAAGTACCCGCCTTTTTTAAAAGTTCGTGAACGAAGAAGGCCTTCCACAATCAACCAAACGAATCCAAATCAAGGTCCTATATAAATGATAAAATTTAGTTAATTATAAAATTAATAAATTAGATAAATAAAATACAAATATGATTAGGATAGATCATCATTAGAACATCTATTTAAATAAATCCAAACAATTATAGGTTCTTTCTTAACCCATTACCAAGATTAGGACATTAAGTCAAATTCCAAAACCCATACCTACAACCCAATCAAATCCCACCACAATTCGATTTTTTCCTCTCACACAAAAAATTCACGGTAAGAGGACACAAGTTCAAAGGTTAAAACCCACACCTCATGTCCTTACAGTAAGAGGCAACAAAGTCAAACCAAACAACTCTTCCCATATGTTGCTCATGGCAGTGCATCACCGCTAGAAAACTAATCCAAAACAGACAAGAACAGAAACTACACAAACATAACACCTACCTCAACTAGAATGATTAGATCTCACCCCTTCCCACAACAATTCTATAGGATTTAACAGAAACTAAACTGAAGGAATTCTCATCGAACAACCCATCCAAACATAGCCTCAAATTCCAAATTTTCAAACAAAGAAAACCAAAACCAACTAGCACAGCATTGCCTCCCTAGAGCTCACGGCACAACAAGATCAAATCATTGACAGAAAAACCTACACAAATCCCTAACCAAACCTTACCTACTGTGAAGTCTATCCGGTAGGGATCAAGAAGCACGATCGTCGGTCGGCTCTCGGCGTTGGCTGGCAGGGTTAGCGGCGTCAGCTAGGTTTCCACGTGAGGCAACGCTGCGGCGGCGTCGGCGAGGGTACACCCGATTCGTGCGCATCGGAGAAGACGGGAGAAGAAGAAGGGAAGGAGAAGAAGTAGAAGTGGAAAAAGAAAAGGCAAAGAGCGGCGTGATGGGGAACCGCTCATGCATGCAGGCGGGCGGCGTCGGGATGTAAGGAGGAAACGGGAGGGATGAATGAGTTCGGGAGGAAATCTTAGGGTTTTATTAAGTTTTTGGCATTTTGCAAATAAGCCCTCAAATTTTAGATAATCACAACCAGATCCCTAATTTGCAAAGAGACCCCCTAAATTTTGGTATTTAACACCTGGAGTTGGAGTCAAGATAAGAGAACAAACACAAAGCAAACAAGAGCCTGGGAAAAAGCTTCCCAGGCACATGAGTAGGGACTCTAGCACCTGAATCCAATTCAGGTGCCTGGGATGGGAAGTTTATCCCTGTGCCAAGATCGCCATTTGAACAGCTTGGACCAGTTATTAGGTGCCTCAATGGCCTCTAGGGTGCCCTAATATTGTGTATAAATGGGGGTGCCAACCCCACAGTTGAAGAATCAAGTTTCATATTTGTTTACTCATTCTGTACAAAGAAAAAGTGCTCAAGACGAAGCTCTGCAACTAAGGAGCCTCCAGGAGGAAGTGCGCGATGATTCAAAGTTCCAGATTAGTTGAGATCGTGGACTTGTTTGGTTTTCTTTTAGTTACAAGTTGTACATAACTTTATTTACCTGTGCTTGTAAAATCATATTGTAAGATGGATTTTCTACGCCTCAGAAAATTTCGGAAAGGAGACCATTAGTGGGCTCATGCTGAGTACATATGTAACGACCCTCTCTCCTCACTCTAGAGGGACGTTACTGTTGAGGCAATCTGTGATCCGGGGTGATCATGTGTTTTGATGTTTGGGAAAAGGGTTTAAGTTAGGCTTTCTCTTGTGTACTAATATGTGTATGTGAGTGTGCAGGTTGTACAGGTTTACACATATTGACTTGGCTGGACGGCTTCAGTATGGTGAAGGGTTGCATGGAGACAAGATGGAGGCTTGTGTGCACCCGAGGGACCTGATATAGTAGGGATGATGAGCCGAGGGACACGTACTTCGAGGCATACGTGAAGGATGGCATGGAGACAAGCTAGAGGCTTGTGTGCATTCGAGGGGCGAGGGCCGAAGATGAAGATGGTGCGAAGGCAATAGTCAAGGCTGCTGGTGAAGAGTCAGCTGAGGCAAGGGACAAGAGCCGAGGGAGGAAGACTCCAAGGGCAAGCCGGGAAGTGGACTTCAAAGGTCACACGTGAAGGGTGGCGTGGAGGCAAGTCAAGGACTTGCGTGCGCATCCAAGGGACGACACCCGATGAAAGAGGACTTCAAGGGGCAAGCCAAAGGAGTGGACCTGAAGGCACGCGTGGAGGAGGGTCAAGAGAGTGAGTGGGAGTGCTGTTGTAAGCTGGGCAGTCGACTGGGGGTTGTCCAGTCGACTGCCAAAACTCACAATAGGTTCTGGACCCTGGACCAGTCGACTGATATTTTGGCAGTCGACTGGTAAGTCACCAGAATTTGAACGTTGGGATGTCAACGGTCGAATCTGAGTGGTGGCAGTCGACTGCCCTGGGACCAGTCGACTGCCATCGGGTTTTCCAGCCCGAGTCCTATTTAAAGAGGACTCGGATAGGGATGGTTTTCTTGACGAAACTCGCTTGGGTAAAGCGTGTTAGTAGTCATTTGTGCCCAGATAGTGTCCGAGGTGTTGTGGCGAGGTTTCTCCACCCACAAGGAGCGACGCGGGCTAGCCGGAGGTTATCCGGGGGTTGATCCACCGAAGGATTCTTGGATTAGTCACCCGACCGGGGTGGATACCAAGTAAATCTTCGTGTTAGCATTGGTTAGTGTTGTTTATTTTGTTTATTATTATTTCCGCTGTGGAAACTAACCGTGTAGGAAGAAAGGGGTTCGAAAATCGCTATTCGCCCCCCTTCTAGTGGACGTATTCGATCTTACAATTGGTATCAGAGCGAAGGACCGCTCTTGATCGGACAAACCGCCGAGGGAGCACACGCTAGAGGAAGAAGAACCATGGAAGACAATCTTGGGGAAGACATCTATACTCCACCGCCCTACGATCATGAAGACTTTGATTTTTGGAGGGCGAGGATCGAGACGTGGTTCGGAATGGAGTGGGAACTAAGAATTTCCCTTGAAGAGCCCTTTGAAGTTCCAAAGGACAAGCACGAAAAGAGGCTTCGTCCTAGTTATTGGGACAAAGAGCAACAAGAAAAAGCTAGGGCAAACGAGAAGGTAATTAGCATTTTGATAAATATTTTGCCTAATAATATTTTAAGTTGTGTAGGTGAATATAAAGATGCATGTGAGTTGTGGAAGAAGATAGGAGAATATCATGAGAAATCTACACAAGCCAAAAGAGTGGAAGAGCCAATAGAAATGGAGTCAATGGACCAAGAAAAAGAAGAAGAAAAGGAAGTGTCAACTTCTTCAAGTGAGGAGGAGGAGTTAAGTGAAAGATCATCAACCTCCTCAAGAGAAGAAGAGGAAGAGGTCACCACCTCAAGGATTGAGGGGGAGGAGAGACCCACTTCCATGCCAGAACAAGAGGAGGCATCCACTTCATCCAAGGTTGAAGAAGAAGTCAACCTAGCCTCCACCTCTACCTCCACCAAAGCAAGAGCCAAGGATCACATCACATGCTTTGGGTGCAATGAAAAGGAGCACTACAAAGACAAGTGCCCACTAGGTAAAAAGGAGGTAAAAACTAAACCATGTTCAATTTATTTTAAATCTAATATGAGGTGTAGGAGTGAAGAAGATCAAGCTAAAAAGAAGAAGATCAGATGCTTCACATGTGGAGACACACCAAGTGCCCTAGAAAAGGTGAACTAAAGAAAATGGAGCACTTGAGAAGATGGGAGAAAGAAGAAAGGAAGAAGAGAAGAAGCCCACATCAAGCAAGAACTTCAAAGGTAAGGAAGGTAACTCCTAACCTTAAGCCAAAATGTGATTCTAATTCAAGTTCCTCCATGTATGATAAAAATAGAATTAATTATACATCCATGCATACTAGGATTAATAAAAATTTCTTAATGGTGCACAATTTCGGAGTTAAATATAATGATAGGACTAGGGTTAACAAGGTAGATCATAACCCTAGGAAAAGCATGCATCATGATCAACCTAGGACCTTTGTACCTAAGGAACAAGGCACTAAGCCCAAGAAGGGAAGGAATGTGCCTAGAAAGGAGGGTATGTCTAGGAATGTCCAAAGTGGACATATGGATTCTAGGTTTAGGAACCTAGAAAGGGAAAATCAAGCTTTAAGGGAAAAGCTTGATAGGTTAGAGAAAACCCTGGAGAGATTCACTATTGGATCTAAGGGTTTAGATATGGTGTTGGGTGGTTTAAACCGCACCAATGATAGATCGGGGTTGGGATATCGGTCTATGAACTCCCATACCAAGGGAAAGAGATATGCTAGGATAGCATATGATTATGGCAAGAAGGGGGAGTCCAAAAATGGCAAGGGGATGCCATTTAAAGGGAAGATAAAGGACTTAACCAAAGATGAGGTGTCTAAGGTTAAGAGTGTCAAGTTTGTAGGCCAAGAGTCACCGGTGGAACACCAATGTGGCCTAGTGATGGTTGAGTCACCTAGGGAGGTGGCTAGGGCTAAGAGCTCAAGGGGGAGCTCTAGGAGCCTTTGGGATATATGGTGAATGGACCTTGGGAGGGGGTGCTCCTAGAGGTCTAGATGGACCATGGAGTGTGCCAAAAGAATTAGAGATGGACTTGAGTCTCAATTCTTGGGTTTTGGCACGGTGTTTTTAAGTTTCATGCATGGAAATATGACATTAGGGTAATATTGCATGAAAATTGGTTTTTGGTGTGTAATTGTCATGTAAATCAATGCTAGAGATGCATTGTGGGTTGGCATGGGCAAAGACATCAAGAGGAAACCAAAACTAGGACTTTAGGTCAAGGTTTGATTGAAGTTTTTAGCTACTTTTGGGTTTTATGTCAAACTTGGGAATGGTGATAGATACATTTTGGAATGTATTTTTCCCAAGTAGGTATGGGTACCACAAATGTCTCCACAAAATTTGGAGATTTTTGAAGATTTGTGAAATTTCTGGCGTATTTCTGAATTTGGCCAGAAAAGTTGAAATTTCTGATTTTCAGAGTATCAGTCGACTGACCTGGGGGGCAGTCGACTGGTAATGGCTGATTTTTGTATCAGCAGCTGATTTGTGGTCCAAATGATGAAAAACAAGTGTATGGGGGGCTAGTACACATTGTTTGTGGTCATTGGGGATTGAAAGAACCAATAATTGGGATATTGTTGGGTTCTTTTTTATGTTAGGCAAAGGGGGAGAAGTGTTGGGTTTAAGTTGGGAAACCAAACACTCCTTTGCTAGAAACCCTAGGTTTAGGGGGAGCTAAGATTAAGGGGGAGCATGATTGCTCTATTCTTGGCGTAAGGGGAACCTTGGAGAGGTTCTTAAAAAGCCTTTGTAAGCCTAATGGAGGGGGAGCTTTGGAGAAGCTTTAAAAAGCCCGTTTTGGTGAAAATTCCTAACTTGGAGGGTTAGATGTGGGGAGCCTTGGGATAGGTTTTAAAAAGCCCATTTCGGAAAATTCCTAACCTGGAGGGTTAGGTGTAGGATGCCTTGGGATAGGATCTATGTATGCATTGCATATGCATTTACTTAGCATTATTCTTGCTATCTATTACTCTTTGTTTTCCCTAACTTAAATGTATTGCCAAACATCAAAAAGGGGGAGATTGTTGAGGCAATCTGTGATCAGGGGTGATCATGTGTTTTGATGATTGGGAAAAGGGTTTAAGTTAGGCTTTCTCTTGTGTACTAATATGTGTATGTGAGTGTGCAGGTTGTACAGGTTTACACATATTGATTTGGCTGGATGGCTTCGGTATGGTGAAGGGTTGCATGGAGACAAGATGGAGGCTTGTGTGCACCCGAGGGACCTGATATAGCAGGGATGATGAGCTGAGGGATGCGTACTTCGAGGCGTACGTGAAGGATGGCATGGAGACAAGCTGGAGGCTTGTGTGCATCCGAGGGGCAAGGGCCGAAGATGAAGATGGCGCGAAGGCAATAGTCAAGGCTGCTCGTGAAGAGTCAGCTAAGGCAAGGGACAAGAGCCGAGGGAGGAGGACTCCAAGGGCAAGCGGGGAAGTGGACTTCAAAGGGCACACGTGAAGGGTGGCATGGAGGCAAGTCAAGGACTTGCGTGCGCATCCAAGGGACGACAGCCGGTGAAAGAGGACTTCAAGGGGCAAGCCAAAGGAGTGAACCTGAAGGCACGCGTGGAGGAGGGTCAAGAGAGTGAGTGGGAGTGCTGTTGTAAGCTGGGCAGTCGACTGGGGGTTGTCCAGTCGACTGCCAAAACTCACAGTAGGTTCTGGACCCTGGACCAGTCGACTGCCATTTTGGCAGTCGACTGGTAAGTCACCAGAATTTGAACGTTGGGATGTCAACGGTCGAATCTAAGTGGTGGCAGTCGACTGCCTTGGGACCAGTCGACTGCCAGCGGGTTTTCCAGCCCGAGTCCTATTTAAAGAGGACTCGGTTAGGGCTGGTTTTCTTGACGAAACTCGCTTGGGTAAAGCGTGTTAGTAGTCATTTGTGCCCAAATAGTGTCCGAGGTGTTGTGGCGAGGTTTCTCCACCCACAAGGAGCGACGCGGGCTAGCCAGAGGTTATCCGGGGCTTGATCCACCGAAGGATTCTTGGATTAGTCACCCGACCGGGGTGGATACCAAGTAAATCTTCGTGTTAGAATTGGTTATTGTTGTTTATTTTGTTTATTATTATTTCCGCTGTGCAAGCTAACCGTGTAGGAAGAAAGGGGTTCGAAAATCGCTATTCACCCCCTTCTAGCGGACGTATTCGATCTTACAGTTACATCTCTTTTCTGCTTAACCAGGACTAGTCGACTCCTAGGCCAAATCACTCCCCCAATCTTTCTGTTCGAAAATTGGCCATGGACCAGTCGACTGGTGGGACTACCAGTCGACTGGTGCAGTTGACTCCACCTGGTTTTCACTCGACCAATGTTTCTGTTCCCTCGAATTCATTGAGGGCAGTCGACTGATACTTCTGGAAATTCAAGTCCAGACTTCAGAAACTTTGGACAACCCATTTAGTATGCATCTCAAACTTAAAATATTTTGCGAAATAACAACTCAAACTTTTAATCTTTGCGGAAATGAAACTACTATCATGAAACTTAAGTAAAAAACTTAGAGCGCTAGCAAATCTCATCCCAAAGGATCTCACTACACGGTTCCGTCGCCACTGACACAAATCATCCTTCCTTTAGTCTCCTTGCCTTACATCCTTTCTTTACCTTTATTTGCAGTAAAAGGATACAAACTATAAGTAAATTGCTTAGTAAGTAGATACCTACTCTCACAAAACATGGAATCGATATAAAACATGCTCTTGGTCAAAAGAATGCTTGCTTTTAAACATATGTACTGAAAATGCTATACTAATATGAATATGCTCATGAATACACTTGTAACAAATGCTTGCATTTGAAAACTTTGCTTGAAATGAAAAATGCTTAACATGCTTGAAACAAATACTTGCTTTTGAAAACTTGAGAACTGATATACTCTTATACTTTAAAATAAATAAACATCCTCCTTTGGGCCCGGCATAATACCAATGCGTGCATCGCTAATAGGTTTTGGGGTAGCTAGCCACCGAACCCTACTAGAGCGTCGCTACTAGGCTCGCCTAGATCTCTATGGGCCTCGGCCCGATACATGCCACTTTAAAAAGTAATATACTTAACTTGTACTCATGCTTGTACTTAAAATGCTTAACTTGCACATATCTTGCACATAGAAAGAAATGCTCCCAAAATTCGTTTTAGGACATAACAAGACCTTGGTCTTGTACTTATATCATTTCTTAGTCCCAGAACTCGTTCTAGGGCTTAGTAAGACTTCGGTCTTACTCTGAAATTTTATCGAGCACCTTGCGTGCCCTAATCCCAAAACTTATTTTGGGGCAAATCAAGACCTTGGTCTTGCTATACTCAGACCACACACACAAAAGAAACTTAGAATCAAGTTCTACAACAATTAAAATCAATCGAGAACTACTTTTACTGCAGGTGAGTGATCTACTTACATCTTTACGCTTATAAACTCACTATACCAAGTGCTCTAGTGTGGAACCCCTTCGGTCACCAGATCTCGGGTGCATGAACAAGGAAGAACCCTAGTTCTCTTTTTCGGTGAGGAAGAAGAAAAGTGAGGAAACCCTTGGGTTCCTCTTCCTTCTATTCCTTTATATACTAAGTGGAAGTTGAAACAACTTCTATGAAGAGGTGCTTAGATGCTTACATGCACTTATCTTAAATCATTTCCATATCTTAATGTGATGCTTTACCACTATCTAATGGAAACTTAAACATAATGCTAAACTAAGTGTCCTTGGTTCAAGCCTAGGCTTTGACCCTTTTTATTCTACAAAAGAAATTTTTAATTTCTTTTTATTTTAGAAAAAATCTGAAAAATTATGGGCGTTACAATATAGGCCTTGGACGTACTGACTCTAGGGGGTTGGGAACCAAGTAAATAAATCCAGCGTGTCTACTGTTTTTTGCTTTTACTTTTTATTATTCCACTGTGCTACTAACGATTTGTTACGAAGTTGATCAAACGAATGACTTAAAGCCGAAACGAAGCAGGAGTCGATATTCACCCCCCCCCTCTATTGACACCACCAATCCTACAATTGGTATCAGAGCAGATGGCTATGATCAGACTCACCATCGAAGGAGCAAGAAGGCCAGGAACTGAGGGGGAGTTAATGGTGAAAGAGGTGTAATTTAAATTATGTCTATTTTTAAATTTCATATAATTTGATTTAAGTTCAGGGAGAGAGACCACTACAAAAATAAGTGTCCTACTCGTAAGATTCGTACGTCACCACCGGCGATAACGACGCAATCGGCGCTAGGAGTCCGGAGGGACAAAAGCCATATCCGATGTTTCAAGTGCCAAAAGCATGGACACTACATGAACCAGTGTCCAGACTAGAAGATCAGCAGTAAACAATGCCAAGAAATGCGACCACGGTAAATGACGTACAAAATTTTAATTTTCCCAATAATATTTTTCAAATTTCTGCACAGTTACACAATCTTTCTGGTAATTTAGATAACAATGTTAATTTTTCTGATGAATTTGATTTTTTTTGTATAGCAAACTTAATGTATTGCAAGATAAATTAGCTAGTAATGGATCAAAATCAAATATTGACAATATTAAAATATTGAATATTAATTCCTTAATCGTTACTATTAATGCTACAATTTTTGAAATTAATTCTAATATTTTAATTAATAATTTTTTGGATAATTCTAATAACTCTGATGATAATGATGAAATTTAAATTAATAATTTTTCTAATAATTCTAATAATTCTGAAGATAATTCTATTAATTCTGAATATAATTCTAATAATTCTGATAATAATACTTAACGCTTAATTAATAATACTACTGATTTTGAATATAATGCTATAACCTTAATTAGTAATCTTGAAAATTAATTTACTCATTTTGAAGTTAATAATATAATTTTAATTAGTAATTCTGAATACAACTCTGAAGATGAAGATGAATTTATTAAATTGTATCTATAATTAAAAAGGTTTACAAGAATTCAAATAAAACATAAGTACTAAATAAACTTGAAAACTTAAAAATAAAAGAAATAATAAATGAATCAGAAACTTTTGAATTAATGGAAATGATGCAATTAGACCCAAAATTAATCACAAATTTACCAATTTAATTCTTAATTATTCTTAACAACTTAATTTTAATTATTCTTAACAACTTAAATTTTAATTAATTCTTAACAACTTAATTCTTAACTAATTCTTAACAACTTAATTCTTAACAACTTAAATTTTAATTAATACTTAACAACTTAATTCTTAATTAATTCTTAACAACTTAATTCTTAATTAATTCTAAACAACTTAATTCTTAATTAATTCTTAACAACTAAAATTTTAATTAATTCTTAACAACTTAATTCTTAATTAATTCTTAACAACTTAATTCTTAATTAATTCTAAACAACTTAAATTTTAATTAATTCTAAACAAATTAAATGTTAATTAATTCTTAACAACTTAAATGTTACTTAATTCTTAACAACATATCAATTAATAATCAAATCTTTTAATCCTTAAAATATTTAAAACTAACTGAACAAATCTTAAATATTAATTAACATTTCAACATAAAACTCAATCCTTAATTCAAAATTTATACAAAATCCACAAACTAAAATTTAAATTAATTACCTTTAGTTATGAAACTAAATAAAATCCTACCCAACGGAAACATTCAACTTAAAAATAATAAATATACCAAAGTGGGTTGATATATTCACGGGTTCACATGTTCTGTATCAAATCAAGAATTTGATACTTTATTAGAAATCTAATTAAAATGATTTGACTTGATTGATACATGCATAATTGTCATGCTCATGCATCTTTTTATTTTTTTTTCATATATATCTGCCATGTTATTCATGTTAGCTTATTTGTGTGCTTAACTTAGAATGGATAGATAGGAAAAATATAGTTTGACACTTGCCTAACATAGTTCCAGGGTGGGGCGAGATCATAGTACATTAGGGAGGTTTGGTCTAGGAAGTTAGGAAGGGTAAGTAGTACCCAACTTGATCGACCTAGCTAAGTGGAACTAGCCGTAGCTACCTTGTCACATCGTAGACTAGTTAGACTAGAGTTTCTCAAAGAGTAAATTAAAAGTATTATTTCTTTAAAAGGCTTTGTCTAAGGAACAAGTTATTGATCCAATAAAGCTTATGGCAAAGAAGGCCTCTGTGCCTCGCCAAGTCCTGGAAGCCAATTATTGAAATTTACTTTTAAGTTACTAATTGATAAATTTGAATCTAACTCAAGGTCAAACAATCTATAAAATTAAATTGAGAAAAATTGTTAAAGCATCTCACAACACCCATAAGATAACCATGCTTGTTTGTATTGCGACACGTAAAATGGGAGAGATGATAAGGACTAATCAAGTGATAAATATTTTCAAAATGTTTTCAAAAATCCTTAGAATATTTTCTTAAAAAGCCTATTTTCAAAATAGTGACTAAATATAATAATGTTTTAATGAATTTCATGCTTGATTGTGTGCACCTATATATATATTTTAAAAATATATATATTTTCAAAAGGTGTTTGATCTGTACTTAGACACAAATCCTCTAGGTCAACACTAAAGTCCCTTAAGATACTTAGGTAGTCTTCCTTGTAGTTAACAAGGGTAGCCAGAAGGTGTCAGGTTCGGGAGGAGTCTATCTTTTTGCGAAGAATTTTTTTATATTTCTCTTGAAAAACTTTATTATTCTTTTCAAAAATTTATCTCTTTCAAAGTGATTTTTTACTTAAAAATTTATTATCTCTTTTAAAATGCTTTTTTGAAAAAAATGTTTTTCCAAAATTTATTATGTCTTTCAAAATATTTCAAAAAAAATTATTTCTTAAAAATTGTCATATTTTTCAAAGGAAGTTTAAAAATGCATTAAAAGTACTTTTTTACTTTTTGATTATTTTGTTTCAAAAATACTTAAGTGCTCTTTGGATTTGGATAAACACTAAAGACACATAAGAAGTTCTCCTTATGATCTACAAGGATTCTTATGATTGTGTCAAGTTTAAGGGGAGTTTAAATTAGAAGAACTATTAGAAGTTTCAGAAATATTATACTTTCAAAAACCACAATCGTTTCAAAAATACTCTATTTTTGAAAATTCAATATTATCATTTTCTAAAACATGTATTGAAAAACTTTTTCATCTCTTAAATAGTTCTGAAAAACTTTTCTCATCTTTTGAACATCGTTAAAAATCTTTGAAAAATTACTTGAGTTTGGAAAAATCTTCAACACACATAAGGAAAATTTTCCTTGTAGTTAACAAGGTTTAAAACTTTTCTCATCTTTTGAACATCGTTAAAAATCTTTGAAAAATTACTTGAGTTTGGAAAAATCTTCAAGACACATAAGGAAAATTTTCCTTGTAGTTAACAAGGTTTCTTAGGATTGTGTCAGATTGGGGAGGAATCCAATTCAAGGAATTTATTATTCATCAAAAATTCAATGTGTATTGAAAATACTTAATTTTGATTGGAAAATCCCTAAGACACAGAGGAATTTTCTTGTGATCAACAAGATTCCTAGGACTATGTCAGATTTACGGAAGTTCAAAGTAATAAAGTAAATCTCATCTTTTCAATTTCTTTTCAAGTACTTAGTATCTTTTAGAATATTTCTGAAGAAAGTACTTAGTTGTTTAATAAAAAACGAGATTTTTTAAAAATCACATTTTTTAGAATTTTCAAAAATTCCTTTAACATTCATTATTGGTGCAAATTTTTAATCTTTGCATTTCTTTTTGATGTCTATCAAAGAGGGAGAGAGTACTTTAAGTTAGATTTTTTCGAGTTCTCCAAAGTTTTGACCTAGAACCCTTAGACCAAACCTAACTTAAGATTATTGTCAAACATCAAAAAGAAGAAGATTGTTGGTGCAAAAAGCATCAGATCTGAACAGTCAAGGTTGACAATATACCAGGTCTGGTCAAAGTGATCAAGTGATAAACCAAACAGGACCTGATATTTAGTAGGGTCAACCCAGGTTTGATCAGTTTGACCAAAGGGTCAGCCAAACAAGACTTGATATTGGACAGAGTTATGAGAACCTAGGGTTGGTCAGTTGACCAAGGGTTCTTCGACCTAGAATTTCAGTTGAAAACCAAAAGTCAGAACTAGACAACTCTGGCTATCAATCAACTAAGGCATAGGATTGTTTGTTTGTTTGTTGTGTGTTTTGTTGTCTTGTAGGTACCTAGAGTGGGAGGCAAGATATGAGAACAAATGCAAAGCAAACAAGAGCCTGGGAAAAAGCTTCCCAGACGCCTGAGTAGGGACTCAAGCACCTGGAACTCAAGTGCCTGAGTAGGGACTCAGGTACCTGGAACTCATATACCTGGAACCCAGGTGCCAGAATCCAATTTAGGCACCTGGGATGGGAAGTTTATCCCTGCGCCGAGATCACCATTTGGATCAGCTTGGACCAGTTATTAGGCTCCTCAATGGGCTCTAGGGCGCCCTAATACTGTGTATAAATAGGAGTGTCAACACCTCAGTTGAAGAATCAAGTTTCATATTTGCTTACTCATTCCGTGCAAAGAAAAAGTGCTCAAGGCGAAGCTCTGTGACCAAGGAGGCTCCAGGAGAAATTGTGCGATGCTTCGGAGTTCCAGATTGGTTGAGATCGTCGACTTGTTTGGTTTACTTTTAGTTACAAGTTGTACTTAACTTATTTACTTGTGCTTGTAAAATCATACTATAAGACGGGTTTTCTTCGCCTTTGAAAATTTGGAAAGGAGACCATTAGTAGACTCACACCAAGTACATAGGCCTTGGATGTACTGACCCTGGGGGGTTGGGAACCAAGTAAATAAATCCTGCGTGTCTACTGTTTGTTGCATTTACTTTTTATTATTCCACTATGCTACTAACGGTTTGTTACAAAGTTGATCGAATGAATGACCTAAAGCCAAAATGAAGCAGGAGTCGATATTCACCCCCTATCAACACCACCGATCCTACACCAATCTCACATTACGTAGTTCCATTGTAAAGGAGGAAAATATAGTATCAAAATGTTTCCATGCAAGAGAATCACAAGGATGACATATTATACCTCCTTCGTGCTCGTGCTCATAATGTCACATCATTTGCCAAGCTGTAGCGGTAAATGCATATAAGTGTTGAAGTCTAACAGTTAACGGAAGGTAATACATTACTTTCTAAGCAATATTTTTCTTCTTCTTCCTTGGTATGTGAGTATGATGCTTATAACGAGGGTGAGTACAGATTTTACATTCATTAAGTTCATTATCTTCGTTCTAGAATATCATGTAGTTGTTTATACAACAAATAAATCTTCTCTACAGGCAAACATAACATCTAACCAATTTCTTTGTAGTGTAGAAGATATCAGTCATTATGTTATTAGTAGGGAGCAACTCTAACATCAATTGACATATGTCATCGTAACAACTTTCTAAAAAATGATGTTCTACTTTCATATTCAAAAACCTTGCAGTTGATAGTTGAGAATGACTAGAAGGAGTGTCTTCACACACTTCTCTTTCACTAGCCTTTAACATTTCATATAATTGTTAATATTCAGGTGTTGGTATTGTTGGTGTCGGAAGCACCAAAGTCAAACCTGTGTTTTGATAATGGCAAAAGGTTCAGAAGTTAAGGTGTTGTTGTGATCTAACAAGCTTACTAAGTGTGCAGGAAAGTCCTAGGTACACTAGGCAAGAAGTCCTGGCAAAGGGCTGGGCAAGAAGTCCTGGTCAAGGGCTGGGCAAGAAGTCCTGGTCAAGGACTGGGCAAGAAGTCCTGGCAAAGGGTTGGGCACCGAAGACCTGAATGGAAGTTAGGCAAGAAGTCCTGGGCGCGGACTGGGCACCGAAGACCTGACCGGAAGTTGGGCAAGAAGACCTGACTGGAAGTTGGGCACGAAAACTTGGTGAGTAACGCTGGGGAAAAGTCCAACCGGAGGAGTCGGTTGGCAAAAGATAAATTCTCCCGAGAGGAGTAGGTGAGAGTGCGTTCCCCGTGCGAGGGAACAGTAGGCGTCGATTCGACCTAGGGTTCCATTTGAGAGACCCAAAGTTAGAACCAAGACAGCTAAGGCTGTAAATAACTTGCTTTGTATGTTTTAGGAATTAACCTTGGTTGCAGGGAACGAAGGAATGGGTTTCTGCAGCTCAGGCGCCTCACTGGGCTAGGCGCCCGTATGGATACGGGGGCCCAGTTCAAGGCCAAATCAAAACATCAAAGCAAACTGCCACGAAGCCTCTGGACCAAGTCAGCTCAAGCGCTTGTGTTAACACAGGCGCCCCCATCAGCCCAGGCGCCCCAGTCAAGTGGATAAGCGCTGACCGAGCCTGCAGATAGGAGTTCTCGCAGAAGAAGACACGTGTCAGGCGCCCCCATCGACACAGGCGCCCCTATGGCTGCTATAAAAGGGGGTTCACCCCCAAGGCTTCAGATAACTTCGCTCACAACGCTCTAAGCACTTTCGTTCAAGCGCTACGCTCCTACAAGCTCCGACTTCGAGATTCTAGCGCTGACGACGACCCTTTGCTCCGAACTATGATCCACCTTGGGCGTCGGTAAATTTAATTTACGAAAAGTGTTGCAATTTTAATTCCAATTCTATATCTGTACTTGAAGTTGTAAAAGATTTTCCTGAATATAGAATTGCCCAACATAAACGGTCAAGAATCGTGGGCCTTGGAGTAGGAGCCGACCGCGACTCCGAACCAAGTAAAACCAACTTGTGTTTGCGATTATTTTATCATTTTCCGCTGTGTAATCGTTTTATTTTTCAAAAAAATTGATATCGATATTCACCACTCCCCCCCCCCTATCGATTTTCTCCGATCCAACAAGTGGTATCAGAGCGGGTAGCTCAAATTTGGTGCAACCACCAATTTGAGAGTTTTCTTTCAGACAGAGAGATAGTCAGGTTACATGGTATTTCGATGAGTATCTTTCGGACAGAGATCTCCGATTTACTTCGCGATTCTGGCAGAGTCTGCAGCTGGCCATGGGTACTGAGCTCCGGTTAGTACAACCTTTCATCCACAGATAAATGGGCAGACAAAGTGGACTATTCAGATGCTAGAGGATTTGTTGAGGTTGTGTTATGGATTTTAGAGGCAGTTGGGAGGCTCATTTGCATTTAGTTGAGTTTACCTACAACAATAACTATCATTCCGCTATCCAGATGGAACCGTTTGAGGTGTTGTATGGTTGGACTTGTTGGACACCCACTCTCTGGGAGGAGGTTGGGGAATCTCACTTGCTAAGACCTCAGAGTATCCAGCGAGATGCAGAGCTAGTCCGTATTATCAAACACAGGATGTCAGAGGCTCAGGATCGCCAGAAGAGTTACACGGATCGGAAACAGATACCTCCGGAATTCGTTGTGAGTGACTTTGTGTTCTTACGAGTATCACCCACGAAAGGGGTGAAGGGATTTGGTCTGAAAGGTAAGTTAGCTCCACGCTACATTGGACCTATCCATATTCTTGAGCGGATTGGAGCAGTAGCTTATCGTCTAGCATTACCGCCATTACTTGTGAACATTCACGATGTGTTCGACGTGTCCATGCTGAGGAAGTATGTTCCAGATCCTTCCCATATATTGTCAGAGGTACCGATCACACTTCAGCCAGACGCAACATACGAGGAGGTATACCTGTGCGGACTCTGGACCACAAGGAGCATCGATTGAGGAACAAGATAATTTGACTGGTCAAAGTCAGATGACAACACCATTCTGATGAGGAGGCGACTTGGGAGCTCGAGGACACTATCAAAACTCGCTACCCTCAACTATTTACCTGAGGTGTGTATCGTAAGTTTTCATTCAGTATTATTATTGTTAGTTAGTTAATAGTATCTGTTACGGTCTAGTAGCGAATTTAGGGACTAAATTTTTGTTAGTGGGGGAGAATGTTAAATATAAGAAAATTGGAGGGTCTTTTTATAAATTTACTTATAAATTTATAAAACCTACTTTTATAAATCTACTTTTCCTCTCTTCCCCACCAACCTCATCCCCGATAGTTTCGCCGCAAACCCTAGCGCCTCTCCTCCTCCTCGTCGGAGCAAGCGATGCCTCAGCCAGGCAAGTCCAAGTCAGCAATCCTCCCCTACCTCCCTTCCACTGAAGGTCTTCTCCTCTCGTGACCTCTACTGCCAACCCTCGCAAGCACACTGATGACCTTTTTCTTTGATTTTATAGTCCATTTTACCTTAAATCCATGATTATTATATTTTCTAAGTAGGTTGTTTCACCTTGACTCCATTCTGCTTGTTTTCCCTGGTTGATACTTATTCTTCGCTTGATCTTTGAGTTAAAACAAAACTAAAGTTTTAGTTATACAGTCTCGACTTTTATTTTTCTGATTCGAAGAGTATCGCTAGTACGCATGTATCTTATATATATCATGTGACCTAACTAGGGTTTGGTTTGCATTAGATATACCCCACCCAATAAATTAGTTGCATACTTGTTGGCTATGATTTTGGTTTGGGTGCATATGTGACTTATAGATTTGATTGACCTAGTGTTGGTTGTGCGCATTGGTATCATGCACCATATTACATTGTTGTATACTGGCGGTTATCGACTTCCTTATGGTTAAGCCCACTGTCAGACATATAGTGGTCTGCCCACTCAACCACTCGAACTAGTGGCAGTTGTTAGAGTGTGAGTGGTTGTCCTATCTTGCTACTCTCAACCACTCATGAATAGTGATAGTTGTCGAAGTAGTAGCCGGTAGTGACACCTCCTCTGTTATTTATGAGGGATAGGTAGAGTGGTTGTGCTCCCCTCTTAGGTACTAGAGCTGTTGTACTCTCTTTCCTGAAGTTAGAGGTTGTTCCTCCTTATTCTTGGGTATTAGTGCGGTTGTGCTCCCCTGGGGTCTTTGATATACAGCAGTTGCGCTCCCCCTTTTTCTTGGGAATTGGGATTGAGATTGTTCTCCCAGTATCCTGCCCACTCGACCACTCATGGGAGATGGATTTACGAGTGTGCATAGTTGTCACAGCTTTTACCCGATCAACCTCATAAATATGTGTAATGGTTGTAGATTGGTGTATAGGGGTGACAGATGTCATTGCATCATTTGCATACGATGCATCATGCATTTGTTTGAGCTATGATTGTTGCATTTGAGTGACATGCATATAGGTATTTGATTTGCATTTGTTGTTTGATTTGGATTTGCTCAGTAGTACAAGCAGCTTATTGACTTTGTATGGGTGTTTCTGATCATGCCCCGCAAGTATGCTTTTGCATTTGCTGTGTACTTTACTTTTTTGGAGACTGTATACCTTGTTTCTATCTGCTTTAATTTCCTCATTTACACCATGCATTTATCTGTTCACTATATCCGTAGAGTTCGACCTCGGACTCACCACCGCCTGCTTTTCTTTGTGTTTCAGTTAGCAGATAGATGCGTCTCATGCCACAGGAATGGATCCATCTACCATCCCTTATTGTTGAGTTTTCTGGTTTAAGTTGTGTTATATTTTCTAAATATGTTATTTTATTCTGTTAGTGGACGTGTCGATATTTTATTTTAATTCATTCTTCCTAGTCTTTCACAGCTTTTTAAAGATTGTAAGAAACTTCTTTGCCTTCCACGAAAGAGATTATTAGTGAGTTTTACAATGCCTTAGATTAGCAACCTCTTTGCTTGCAACTATGTAAAATTCAGAGCCTCTTTTTGTTGTCTATGTTCATAATTATTTTAACTTCTAATTAATTTGTTATCTTTGCTAAGTTAGAAACAAAAAATTAAGTTAATTCTTGCAAATCTATTTACTCCCCTCTAGCTGGCCTTACCAGGACCTACAGAAATAACCTATTGCCACACATTGTACTTGCAGAGCAGAGTATGTGGCCGCTACTTCATGTGTTTATCATACTATTTGACTCATAAATTTATTGAATGAGCTACGTTTTACCACAAAAACGATAACCAAGATTCAAGTTGATAACAAGTCTGCAATAGCACTAACAAAGAATTCAGTCTTTCATGATAGAAGCAAGCACATTGATACACACTATCACTATATCAGAGAATGCATCATAAGAAAGGAGATGCGAGTAAAATACATAAAGTCTCAAGATCAGGTTGTCGATATCTTTACCAAGTCACTCAAATTTGAAGACTTTATCAAGATGCGAAATTTTCTTGGAGTGATAAAATTAAGTTTAAGAGGGGGTGTTGAAAATTAAACTTGATTTTGAATTATTATGATTAGGCTAAAATGAATTAGATTAGACAAGTAAAGCCTATTATCTAGAATAACTATGATCTAGTATAGAGTCGTTTATTCTAGAACGTTCTAGAGAATATAATTATCCATACTAGTATATTAGAGTGGAATAGTTTAGAGAGTTTTAATTAGATAGACTTTAATAGTCATTAGATGAATATGTGTTGGCATAATCTTAACCATTGGTTAGGAGGTGGAACTAATATAAATAAGAGTGAACTCTCATTTTGTAACCAATCTAAGATTTCAAATAAAGCAAAAGTTTTAGTAGAAATTCAAATTCTCTTATCCAATCTTCCTTCTAAGTATAATTTCCTCTTCCACTAGCTTTTCATTCCAACATCAAGTTCATGATTGTGTCACTATGCCTTTACTCAGCTTAATTAGTAGAGAAAGAAATAAGGCATGCAAAAATTATAAGAAAATATAAAATTGCTTCTTCACATGCATTAATATTAATATTAAAAAAACTAATTAAATTTACAGTTTAAGGGATAAGTCAATCTCTCGGACAGCAGCATCGTCGGCGGCGCTGGTGGTCGTCAAAGCGCAGAGAATCGATCCTTGCCACGTCGTTCTCACCTCCTTTTGACTCTCCTCCGCTCCTCCGGCCTGGCAATTACCTGCAGAGGAATCTCGTTGACACCGGTGGCCATGTTCCAGCTGTTCCCGGCGGCGCTTCCTCTCCAGCTTGTGCGCGTTTTGGTGGCCTCCAAGGGCTTGCGAGGTGTTGAACTTGCGGTCGCAGTAGTGGCAGGTGAAGATGAAGGGCTGCGGCGGAGAGTCCGGCGGCTGGAGACGCAGCTCCAAGCTGATCACCCTGCGGCAGCAATTCTCTTGCTGATCATGATCTTCCTCCATGAATAGTAGTGAGGGATAAAGTTCGAGGGAGGAGGATTCCTAGTTCTTTCCTTCCATAATTAGTAGCCTCTCACTCGTTAAATTCGGTCCCCGGCCAAATTTGGTTATGGATGTTAATCTTCTGGTGGTCACTCTCCAACTTTTATCACTCTAATCGGCATGCAGGTCGTTTTCTTGTCTGGAAAAGAACAGAGACCATGTGACTAAATAGAAATTAAGTCAAAAACATTTTAAAGAAAAAGATTCAAACATATCACCTGAGAATGAGTTAATTAACTAATTCAACTTAACAATTATATATATTTTTTACTTAATTATATTGGTTAGTACATATAATATATATTGTTGGGACTCAATCTCAATTGATATCAACCCACCCATATCCTTCAATGTTTAACAATCATCGTCCTCTGGGTTAACTGGGTTAACGTAATTGATATCTACGTCCTACGGGTTAATGTAATTGATATCTATATAAGTATTTACTTTAATAAATCTTAAGTCAATTTTTAATAAATATAAAATTTTTTATGAGATATTTGACCTCTATCATACAAAGGATCAGTGTGCTTATGATTTATTTGTTAGTATTTTATCGTGAAATCGAAGATAATGAACCCCTTAAAAATATATATCAATTTTTTACCTCCAATATTTAACATTTCATCCCTATATAGCAATTTCGTGCTTATTTAACCATGATATCAACTCAAATGATATAATTTTAAAATCCTTTATAAACTTAGGAAGTATTAATGAGTACAAAGGAGTCAAAGTCATGGTTGAAGAATAGAAACACAATCGCACGACTAGTTAGTAAGAACTCGCGCATGTTTCATATATTTTGCGGCAATTTACCAAAGGGCGTACGTAACAATTGGAAATGACCAAAGGGCGTCCCATGGTTTGTTATTTACCAAAGGGCGCACCACCTTAAGTGAACTTCCTATTATACCCTTGGCGCCAGAAAATGCCTTTTCCATTTCCATTTTCAAGGCATCCGAACTACTTTTGAGTGTAAAATAATAATTTGAGGTTCGGATGACAAGGTAGTTGAAATTTTCTCAGGCTATAAATATTTTACTACCTCGCACAAGTCGAATCAATACGAGGGTACGTATATATTTCGACCTTGCACAACATCAATTCATCACCAAGCCAGGGGAGGAAGATAGGTGGTGAAGGAGAAAAAGCAAGCAACAGATTGGTACCAAATACAAATAGTAATGCACGTATGATTGTCATCTTTGATATGGTATCAGACCTAGTTTTATACTTATCAACTCTTGCTTCAAATTTTATGTTTGGAGGAGACTAAGGGTGATATGCTTTACATAATAAGGGCTTTCTGAAAATTTGTTAAACTTAAGATAAATAAATGCTTGAATTCGAACTAGGGAAATTATCTTACCATATGAGGCCCTAGGAGGGCTTGAAACTAAAGGATTTCAGTCCATGGGAGTGCATGATATCATTAGATTTCAAGCTCTCTAAGGTTCTTAAATATAGTGATTTGAGGCCCTGTGAGGGCCTGAAATCAAAATATTTCAGGCCTTCGAAGGGCCTGAAATATACTGATTTCAGGCCCTGTGAGGGCCAGAAATCAAAATATTTCAGGCCCTCACAAGGCCAAAAATATACAGATTTCAGGCCCTGTGAGGGTCTGAAATCAAAATATTTCAGGCCCTCATAGGGCCTGAAATCAGTATATTTCATGCCCACTCAGGGCCTGAAATATATTGATTTCAGGCCCTCACAGGGCCTGAAATAGAGTGGAAAAATAGCAAGGCCTCTGATGGCCTGAATCAAAATATTTCATGCCCTCACAGGGCCTGAAATCTGTTAGTAATATGAGAGAAGTGTCCTAAGACAATCGCCTTATAATTGTAATCATTTATTTTAATAAATGAAAATTCACTATTTGAGTATACATATTTGTGTATTTGATTGGGATCTTAAACTCACCTACTGAATGTCCGCAATACAATTCACAGCATGAGAGAATTTGTGATGGAATCACAACTAGTGATTATCTCTACATGTGCAATTGTGAAGTATTGAAAATATCCCTAGTCGATGAATTGATAAATACGGACACTATCAATTCTGTTGAGACTAGCATGGGTTATTCTCTAATCAGCTGATTCTCACTGGCTGGTGACATTGGGATGTCCGGAGATAAACATGGATGCTAGTTAAGGGAACTAGTTCATTGGAGTGACTAGCTGTAAAACTTCACATGGTAGTCTATACATAGACGTGTCAGTGAAGTTCTTACCGCAGCTTAAGTGCGATGTTCCTTTGACTTGCGGTGTTCAAGTCATCTTGGTCATGGAGACTGATACTTTAACATCTTAAGCAAGCATCTCCAAGGAGGTGTGGACCCAGAATGGTTGGGTATAAGCCGAAGTGCCCGAAGATGTTTGAACAGCCTATAAAGGATTCACCACTCCTTGCGAGGAGATGTATACCCAAGGCCTATCGTCGAATTGTTACTCAAAGCCTCTGGCCAGAGCACGTCATGTTTAGAGTATGAGTCTCTTAAATACATGAGAGTAATTAGAAATCCAAAGGACGAGAGAACGTTACTTGGGCTAGGTGTGACGTAGTCAGCCTAGTGGGGACTGACACACATAGACTTTGTCCTGAACCAAGTGGGTATAAGATGGTGAAGGGAATGAGACACGATTCATTAGAGCTGCTGAAGGGTTTCAGAATAATTTCTGAGGTCAACCGTTGATCTTTCGATTAATTGGGGATCATGATGTACTACTAGGTGTCACTCATGATCGTTCTATGATTGATGAATTATAGACGGCCAACATAAATCGAAAGCCTATTTAGTGACACGCACTACAAGTAATCCGAACGATTTAAAACGAGTTAAAAATTAGATTTTCCGATCAAGAGAAATAAGTCGAATCTGAATTTATCAGAGGCGTATGGGAAGCTTAAAATGGCTAAGTCTTTTGAAGGCTTATTGGGCGAATTAAATGAGTTTAATTCGCGAGGAGATTGGCTTGGTGTGGCCGGCCAAAGAGGGTGCCCACCCTCTTTGATTTGGCCGGCCGCATTAAAGAGGGAAACCAATTTAATTGGTTTAAATTATAAAATAAATCAAGTGCGATTTGTTTTATAAAATTATGGATAAATAAATTAATTTATATAAAGAGATTTATATAAAGAAATTTATATAAAGAAAATTGTAGAAATTTATTCTTTTTATGGAAATTAAAATGAACCATGAATTGGTTTAATTTTAATTTATAAAATCAATTATGAATTGATTTTTCCATGATAAGAAAATTTTATACAAATTTTATTCCATAATTAAAAGTAGAGATGTATTTGTTTTATTATAAAGTTAGTTATAATAAAACTTGGCATAACGGAATAATTCATAAGAAAATTTATTCCATTAATTCCGTTAAAAGGGAGACTTGGTAATGGAGAGGCTACTATATAAAGGAACCAAAGGCAAGCCTTGAATTCCAATTAATCAAGAGATTAAGAAGTTCTCTCTCTCTCTCTCATTCTCTCCCTCTCTCTCTCTAGGGCCGGCGCCCACCCCTTCTCTCTCTAGGGCCGGTGCCACTTTCTCCCTCTAGGGCCGGCGCCACCTCCCTAGCCGTGAGCCACCACCAAGACGAAGCGGGTCGCGTCTCCTTCCTCCCTTCACGGAATCTTGATTCCGTTACTTGGTTAGTTTCCATATCTCTCTCTTGATATTCTAGTTGTGTCTTTGGAGAATCTAGTAGTTCTCGTCGGCACAAAACTCGTGGCTTTGCGAAGTCGTCCCGAAGAGAACTCGGCGTGGATGCGAATAGAGGCGAAGCTTCCAAGGGACGCTACGGTTGGATCTCGTTCCTTACTTCGAGTTACGCGAGGTATAAAGTAATTAGTTTACTTTTCTGCAAAAATTTTAATTTATGATCATGTCCACACATCATAAGGTCGCATGTTAGATACGTGGATAAAATAATTTGAGAAATTATTTATGCTAATTCTTTCGTTGCACGTAAATATTTTAAAATTTACGAACCCGTATCCTTGTCGACATGCACCCGGTCCCAACAGTGGTATCAGAGCCGGTTAGTGTTCGACATAATCATATAATTATTTTGTGGAAAACTTTGTCATGATCTCAATTTTGGAAAATTTTTCAATTATGGAAACTTTCCAATTATGATAAATTTTAGATTTAGGAATTTCAAAGTTTGGAAATCCTCATGAAATTTCGCAAACTTTTGAAATATCCTAGTTTCTGAAATTTTATGATAATTGTGAAAACTTCCCATCTTTGGAAACTTTCTAATTTTGGAAATTTTCTATTTTGGAAATTTTCCAATTTTGGAAATATGTAAGTTTTCTTTGTGCCAGAAACTTACAATTATTCTGAAAACCTATTATGAAATCTCGCAATTTTGGGCACTTTCTTTCAAGAAAGTTTAGACAAATTTATGGATTATTAATTGACAATTAAATTCGAATTGGTTTTAAATTATTAACAAAATTCTTTATTTTGGATTGAGCCTCGGGGAGCCGTCCAATTTAAAGTTAGTTGTTGTAATTTTTCATTTTGAATAAAATTGTCATGTTTAATTTGGTTACGCCTCGGGGAGCGGACCAAATTGGATTTACGATAAATTACTTTTCTTTGGGTATCTGATCCTCGGGAAGCCACCCTTAGAAAATAATTTGTTGTAATTAATTAATCCATGAATAAAATATGTGATCAAATCTTGGAAATTTGATTTAAGAGGTAATGCTCTTACATATTGTTGTCTCCAAAATTAATTAGAAAAATGGTTTCCTATAGAGTTTTCTTAAATGAGATTTTCATGAAAATAATATGTAGTTGAATTAAGGGAATTTGTCTCTTAATTTAATAAGATTTGATTTAGAGAAATCAAAGTCTTAAACATATTATTTTCGAAATTGATTATGACAATTTAGGAAATTGTTTCCCAAAATAATTCCTTGAATAAAGTATGAAATTAGAATTAGAAAATCCGGTTCCTAATTCAATCAATAAGACTTGATAAATTAAGTCACATACATACTTTATTAAGGAAATCGTTAATCATGACATAATTATATGTCATGAATGTGCTTAGAAAAGAAAGGATGAGACCCAAAACCCCTTACAAAATATTGAGGCCAACACCTTCCATTAACATGGTTAGAATCGGAGTTTTGTTTCTCGTTTGGGTTGATGGACACATCCATGCCCGGCTTGAACCTCAACATGTTCAAACCATAGAATTAGTTTATGAATAATATAGTTGGAGTCAGAGGTCAATCCTTAGTTTTGGTTGTTGGACACATCCAAGCCTGACTAAACGGTCGAATGAGCTCCAACCATATTAAAACTATTTCTTGATTAATGGGTCAGCCTTAAGCTTGGAGCATCGATTTGTTGTGCCACAGCCAAGGTCGATGTAAAGAGAGGTGCAGTTGGGTGCTATGTATAATGTTGCATACTTGTTAATGAGTTAACAACCCAATGATTTATGCAAACATTTAATTAGTTGATAGCATAAAGTGATAGTTACATATATGTGATATGTAATCGGTATAATTACCTACCTTCATAGCTAAGAATAACTTGATGGCCACAGCCATGCTTGTTCTTATCTATGGTTGGATATCAACCTATTTGGAGATGTTCCTACGATCTCCCGAATTGATAAAAAGGGTTATTCAATTTGAAAATAAATAGGATTTTATTAATGTATGTGGATACATTCTTTATCATCTTCTCACATAAGCTCAATTTGTATTTCTAGGTTAATCACTCGATCATGTCTTCTCTGAATTTGCGTTCCATTTTGGACACCAATAAACTAACTGGGCCAAATTTCATGGACTGGCTTCGAAACCTGAGAATAGTCCTCAAGGCAGAGAAGCTTGCTTATGTCATTGAAGATCAACTTCCCAATCGTCCTCCAGAGGGTGCAACTCCAGACCAGTTAGTGGCCTATCAGAAACATGTGACCGATTCTGAACTTGCGAGTTGCATCATACTAGCCTCTATGATACCTGAGCTGCAAAAGCAGCATGAGCATATGGATGCTTATGTTGGATCGAGAACACCGATAGAGGGGGGTGAATATCGGAAATCATTTTTCTTCGGAAAATTAAGAGCAAGTGCACAACGGAAATAAAAAAAACAATAACACAGGGACACAGTCGTTTTTAGTTGGTTCGGAGCCTGTGTCGACTCCTACTCCAAGGCCCACGGTCGTTGACCGTTTACTTTGGGCAATTCTATATTAGGCGCAAAATAGTTTAAAAAGGATTACAAATTAAGTATAGTAAACTTTTAAATAACTCTTTTACCGACGTCCGAAGTAGATCGGCTTTTTCGGAGCAGCAGGACGTCGTCGGCTCGAGTTGGAAGGATTCCGGAGCAAGGCGCGAGAGCAGAAGAGCTTTGAGGCGTTCGGAGAATTGATACCTTGAAGCCTTGGTCGAGGGCCCTTTATATAGGGCCTGGGGGCGCCCCCCACGTGGCCTTTGATCCACAGAGCTCTCGGTCGCGTCTGATCCTCTGGATCCACTTTGACCGGGGTGCCCGGATTGACCGGGTCAAAGTTCTATCTCCTTGGCTTCGAGGGGTTCTGGTCTAGGGTTGCGCATGGGAGCGCCGCAGCGCAGGGGGCGCCCGGGAGCAGCGGGGGTGCCCGCGGCTTGTACTGTCGAAGCACACTTCTTGTTTATGTGTTTTGTGTTCACCTTGGGGGCGCCCGGGACACTCCGGGAGCCCTGGTCAGCTGTTACCTCACTCCTTTGAGGCACTCTGAGCTGCAGACTCTCGTTCTTTCGGTCCTGCATCCAGGGTTAGTCCAAAACACACCAAAACATTAAGTGGTTAGTTTATACAGCCTTAGCTGTCTTGGTTCTGACTTTGGTCTCCAAAATGGAGCCCTAGGTCGAACCGACGCCTACTGTTCCCTCGACGGGGAACGCGTCCTCACCTACTCCTCTCGGGAGAATTTACCTGACGCCAACCGTTCCTCTGGTTAGACTTTTGCCTGACGGTCCTTTGTCAGGTCTTGGATGCCGAGCTGCCCTTCGCTCAGTGCCTAGCATTCCTTCACTAGGGCTTCAGTCCCAGACTGTCCTTCGCCTGACACCTAGCAGTCCTTCTCTAGGTCTTTTGACCCTGACTTTCCTTCGCCAGTGCCTAGCAGTCCTTCGCTAGGTCTTTTTACCCTGGCATTCCTTTGCCAGTGCCTAGCAGCCCTTTGCTAGGTCTTTTTACCCTGGCATTCCTTTGCCAGTGCCTAGCAGTCCTTCGCTAGGGCTTTTCCTGCACACTAGAGTGACTTGTTAGAAAACAAGAAAGACTTAACTTTTGACCTATGTTGTCATTATCAAAACACAGGTTTGACTTAGGTGTAGTCTGCACCAACAATCTCCCCCTTTTTGATTTATGGCAACCCTAGTTCAAAAAGTTATGTTTAAGCAAACATAAAAAAAAGTTTAAATTTTGTTCCCTCCCCCTGGAAGGAATCTCCCCCTAGATTTTTTAAAAATTCGTGGGGTTAAGAAAACATTACTTGTACTTTGAAAAACTTAAGTTTTAGGTACTTAGAAATCTTTCAACAACTTAAGTTAAAAGTACATAGGAGAGTTTTTGAAGCATAATTAGAGTACATAAAAAGGTTTAACGTTTTAAGTTTTAAGGTACTCAAGAGTTTTGAAAATGTTAGCTTAAGTAAGAAAATTTTGAAAGGCTAGAGTACTTAGCAAAATTTTGAAAGCTTGAGTAAAAATTTTGAAGCTAGAGTACTTAACAAAATTTTGAAAGCTTGAGTAAAAATTTTGAAGCTAGAGTACTTAACAAAATTTTGAAAGCTTGAGTAAAAATTTTGAAACTAGAGTACTTAGCAAAACTTTAAAAGCTTGAGTAAAAACTTTGAAGCTAGAGTACTTAGCAAAATTTTGAAAGTTTGAGCAAAAATTTTGAAGCTAGAGTACTTAGCAAAATTTAAATTTTGAAGCTAGAGTACTTAGCAAAATTTTGAAAGTTTGAGTAAAAATTTTGAAGCTAGAGTACTTAGCAAAATTTAAATTTTGAAGCTAGAGTACTTTGCAAAATTTTGAAAGTTTGAGTAAAAATTTTGAAGCTAGAGTACTTAGCAAAATTTTGAAAGTTTGAGTAAAAATTTTGAAGCTAGAGTACTTAGCAAAATTTTAAAAGTTTGAGTAAAAATTTTGAAGCTAGAGTACTTAACAAAATTTTGAAAGCTTGAGTAAAAATAATTTTGAAAATTTTGAAAGTTTTAAGACTTTAAGTACTTTAGTAAATTTTAAAAAGTTTAAGCTTTTGAATAAAGGATAAGTAACTTTTTGAAACCTTTTTGAATAAAGGACAAAAATTTGAACCCTTTTTGAATAAGTAAAATTAATTTTTCTCTTTCCTTTCCTATCTCTCCCCCTTTGCCATATATCAAAATAAGATAAATATAGCAGAAAATAAGATTGCATAAAGGAAATAAATGAGATTTTGCTGTACTGAACCAATTCATAATTTGACTTAAACTAAATCAGTCATTTTTCTTTGTAGGGACCTGTCTAACCCAATTAGCTACTTACTAACTGTTAGAAACAGTAGTTTTTGCTAGGGTTAGTCAAGTTAAGTGTTTCTGTTCAAGTTAGATTTTCTAAGCTTGACACTTAACTTGATTGCTATGTAAATTGTATTTAGTGCCCCAATTACTGCAGATGCACTGACTTAAGGCATCTTGAATTAAGGCAAAGACCTAAGCATCTCAACCCTTTCTAGGTTATCACTCAAAAGTACCCTAAGGTGCTTGTGAGATGCTGGCTTCTAAGTCTATAGGTGCATGCAGTTCTAGGGTTAGGGCCTAGGCTAAGTCCATTTTTGAAAAAGCCCTTAATTTTGAAAGGGGGTAGTTTTGAAATAAAAATAAGACTAAGTCGAAAATGAAAACTGATTTTGAAATTAAGTAAAATAGTTTTTCAAATTCTATTAAAAAAAATTTTAAATCATGTAGAGAAAAAAATTAATCTATTCTACAAAGCACAATCCTAATTGCCTTCTTAGTGAGCTAAACTCAGACTCAGGTAAGGGTTTTGTGAATATATCAGCTAGGTTGGATTTAGAGTCAATATACTTAAGTACTATTTCACCCCTGGCTACATGGTCTCTTACAAAATGATGTTTGACTTCTATATGTTTGGTTCTGGAGTGTTGGATTGGGTTCTTAGTTAAATTAATTGAACTTATATTGTCAATAAATACTTGAGTTTGGGTGTAGTTGAGCTGGAAGTCCTTAAGTGTGTGCATCATCCATAAAAGTTGAGCCACACACTCTCCTAAGGCCACATACTCAGCTTCAGTTATGGATAGAGCTACACAGTGTTATTTTCTGCTGCACCAACTAACTAGACTCTGACCTAACAGTTGACAGCTTCCACTTGTGCTCTTTCTATCTAATTTACAGCCAGCATAGTCAAAATCTGAGTATCCGGTCAAATCAAAAGTTGAGGTCCTAGGATAACAAATCCCTACATTTAGGGTGCCCTTTATATATCTCAGTATTCTTTTTAGGGCTGCTAAGTGCGTTTCCTTAGCACAGGTTTGGTATCTAGCACACATCCCTACAGCAAAGAGAATATCAGGTCTACTGGCTGTAAGGTACAGTAGGCTACCTATCATACTCCTATAGAGTTTAAGGTCTACTGGTTTACCATCAGGGTCACTATCTATTTTTACATTAGTGGTCATAGGGGTACTTATGCTTTTAGAGTTATCCATTTTAAATTTCTTTATTAACTCTTTAGCATATTTGAATTGATGAACATAGTTATCATCCCTAGTTTGTTTGATTTGTAGTCCTAGGAAAAATGTAAGCTCACCAACTAAGCTCATTTCAAATTCATCTTCCATTATCTTGACAAATTCTTTTAGAAAGTTGGTGTTGGTGGATCCAAAGATTATGTCATCTACGTAAATTTGGGCAATAAATATATCTTTTCCTAGGGTTTTAATAAATAATGTTGAGTCAATTTGGCCTTGTTTAAATTCTTTAGAAGTTAAATAGGTTGATAATTGTTCATACCAGGCCCTAGGTGCTTGTTTTAGCCCATATAATGCTTTGGTTAGTTTGTAAACATGGTTAGGTTTATCTAAGTCCTCGAACCCTGGGGGTTGTCCTACATAAACTTCTTCTTTAATGAATCCATTTAAAAAGGCTGACTTTACATCCATTTGATATAGTTTAAATCCTTTATGGGATGCAAAGGCTAACAACATTCTAATGGACTCAAGTCTAGCTACTGGGGTATATGTTTCATCGTAGTCTAATCCCTCTACTTGGCTGAAACCCTTTGCTACTAAGCGGGCTTTATTTCTGACTATTTCTCCTTGATCATTAGCTTATTCCTAAAGACCCACTTAGTATCTATGATGGATTTGTCTTCAGGTTTAGGCACCAGTTCCCAGACTTGGTTCCTCTCAAATTGGGCTAATTCTTCTTGCATAGCTATGATCCAATCAGGGTCAGGTAGTGCTTCATCTATAGTTTTGGGTTCTATTTTCGATATCATAGCTATTTGACTAAGGTTTCTATAGGAGGATCTAGTCCTGACTCCTAGAGTTGGATCGCCCACAATTTGATCGATTGGGTGACTGGGTCTGGGTTTCTTGGTTCTTCTAGAGCTTGGTTCAGCCTCAGGTCCGGTTGGTCGGTTTGGTTCACTATTTGATTCGACTCTTTGGGCTGGTTCATTTGTTGGTTCGATACTTGGTTCAGTTGTCTCATTAATTGGTTCAATGGTTAGTTCGTTTAAGTGTTCAATTAAGGGTTCAACAGTTTGTTCATTATTTTCTTGGTTAGAGTTTGATGAAGTTACATCTGGATTATTAGATGTTGAGTTGATTTCTTCATCAAAAATTAAGTTTGTTGTTTCTTCAATTTTCTTAGTTTGTTTGTTGTAAACTCTATAGGCTCTACTTGTGATTGAGTATCCTAGGAAGATACCTAGGTTTGACTTGGACTGAAATTTTCCTAAATAGTCTTTGGTGTTTAGGATATGGACTTTGCATCCAAAGACCCTTAGGTAGTGTAGGTTTGGGAGTCTATGGTAGTACAGTTCATAGGGGGTTTTGTTGTGTCGCTTGTTAATCAAAACCCTATTTTGGATATAACAAGCGTACTAATCGCTTCTGCCCAAAATTGGTTTGCTAGATTAAATTCGTTGAGCATAGCCCTAGCGGCTTCTTGTAATGTTCTATTCCTTCGCTCAACTATCCCATTTTGTTGGGGGGTTCTAGGACATGAAAATTCATGTAGGTACCCATTTACCTTACAGAATTCCTCGAATCGTTGATTTTCAAACTCTCCCCCGTGATCACTCCTAAGTCTTTTAATTTTAGTGTCGTTTTGATTTTCAATTAGTTTACACAATTCATTAAATAGGTTTAGGGTTTCATCTTTGGTTTTTAGAAACTTAACCCAGGTAAACCTAGAGTAATCATCAACTATTACTAAGCAGTATCGGTTCCCGCTTAGTGACTTGGCTCCATGTGAATCAAACAGGTCAAGGTCTAGGAGCTCAAGTGTAGTTTGAGTTAAATCAGATTGGGTTAGTTTGTGATTGGATTTGGTTTGTTTACCTTGATTACAAGATTCACATATTAGGTTTTCATTATTTTTAATTTTGGGGAATACCTTTGATTAAGCCAAGTT